>JAHREE010000279.1:32004599-32124011 GCA_033628505.1 Tringa tobata
GTTTGGTTTGGTTTGGTTTGAAGTTTCAAGAAATTCCTTTGTCTTTCACCTAGATCTTCACTCCTAATAGGCACCTTGCTCTTGTTAAAATCAGTCTTTGATTCTTCAGTGTTCTAGCCATATCTCATGGAATGGTACTGCAACTAAGTCACATAAATTCAGTTTCTTCCCAGAAGAATGCAGAAGCTAAGGCAAAGTTCAGAAAGGAAAGTGGCAGATTGAAAACCTCTCTCTCAGTGGATTATTTCAAAGTGGCTGCCTGGAGAAGATGCATTTTAGATAATGCTGGTGAAGTTTCTTAAGGCAATCAAGGAATTCATAAGGGAGAGAAACATAAAGATTAGACTGTCCACAATATGCTGGGGTTAACCTCCTGCTGGGGTTGCTGGTGACCCCTGTGGGTGCAGACCTTTTGCTAAGGACAAATCCCTTGAGACTTAGTATTTGGTTCCAATATCCTCGGAAATTCAGTTCTGTCTCCTTATACACTCTTTGTAGATTGAGCATGGAATTCCAGAATGCTGCTAATGATTTTGTGATTTTCTGAGCCAGATACGATATTAATAATTTTATATTTAGTAAATACTGATGGCCTCTCCTTCCATTTATGCGTCTCAGTTTTTAAATCCATAATCATGTGGCAAGGAGTTTCTCAGTTTAAATGCTACATGGAAAAAGATGTTTCATGTTGCCTGAAATATGATGCTGCATAATTTCTCTTCTTATCCCTAGTTTTCAGGTGCTGAGAAGCGATGAATCCAGAGAAGGGCAATGAAGCCGGTAAGGGGTCTGGAGAGCAAGTCTTATGAAGAGTGGCTGAGAGAGCTGGGGTTGGAATGGGCTGCCGCCCATTGGAATGGGCTGCCCAGGGGAGTGGTTGAGGCACCATCCCTGGAGGTATTTAAGAGACGGGTTGACATAGTGCTGGGGGACATGGTTTAGTGATCGTTTTTTATCAGAGTTAGGTTGACGCATGGACTAGATGATCTTAAAGGTCCTTTCCAACCTAGAAAATTCTATGATTCTATGATTCTAGGAATAGTTGTTCTCCTGCAACCTTCAGTCACAAATTGGATACGAGGTGAAGAACTTATTCTTTTTGTGAAGGTTCTATGCGCTACGTTTGGTTAAATACCTCACTACACACAGAAATGTGAAATAAATCTATATTAGTAGTTTATTATGGTATTGAGTATACAGTAGTTACACTTGCGTGTGTTGTTGTTCTACATTTTCACTCCTGTCTTAACAAGCCTCCTACGAATATCCATTACTCATAATTGCATTTAGAAAACTAAATTTGATACTGTGAGGTTATTTGATTATCCTCCTTGTGTCTTTCTATTTCCTCCATTATAGTCATTCCAAAATAAGCGGTACTCAGGCCTTTCAGACCCATTTACACCATTATCAGCATATGCTTAGGTGTGCGTTCCCTAATATAGATTTTCAGACCTTTGGTTTATTGCTTGCATTAAAGCAAAAATATACACCCATGGCACACTGGGACACCTTCTCTGTCTTCATTTTGTTATTTATGGAAATCAAGCTCCTTTAGGGACATTCTCCTCCATACAATGGAGCGTAAAAATGCCTGAGCAAGCTAAACAAGGTCCATAATAAGATGCAGAATAGCAATATGTTTTTGGAAAGGAAATTTCCATGATCTGGAAATAATTTGATACAAGATACCATGCCTCCTATGTCCTACTTCATTTTCTATGTCTAAACTTGTTTTTCTGATAGATGCTGTATGATGCAGTTGTACCTACCTCAATCTGTATCAATGTAAGTCTTTCTGTGCTGTATTGCATAGCACTGGAAAGATAAGTCTTTACTGATTTCATAGAAAGACTTTTTATACTTCCTGGACCATTTTAATTCCTTTTCTGTATGTTTCTGGTTTTTTAATTCAATATAGAGAATTTTGCATGGAGGTACCTTGAGAAATGGTTCTATAGACTTGATGATCTCTAGTAGTTCTCTTCTGATATCACAGAAGGGTTGTGCTTCCTATTTTAATGGCTTCAGTTCTATTTAGGTCTTAGTATACCATTGTTTAAAACTTTCTGGAAAATTTTTTGTACGATCCATTTCATATCATCTCCACCTTTTAACATTTCATAAACTTTGAGGTAATAAAGAGTAAATGTGAAGAGTTAATCATGGAACTGGGACAAAAAAATAATGAGAAACTTCCTTAAGACAGGTTCCAAAGAAACTATATGCTAATATTCCTCCGCTTAGATATGGATATCCTTTGAAAACATGATTTTTCCATCCATCACTGGTTTCAGATTCATAGTTGGTCCAGAATCGGGTGTAATTTGCATTATAGGGTCTCTCTGGGGAAAGAAATTAAAAATTTTCAGGCTCTCTTCTTTGGTCTATGTAGCTAAAATGTGATACTTAACTCTATTAAAGCTCTTTGCATCTTCAAAGTACTTCAAACTGCTTAGCTCTATGGCATCAAAAAATGTTAGTTCCATTTTACAGATAGGCTAGAAAAGTTGGCAAGATGCACAGCAAGCCATTCCCAGAGCTGGCAACAAATCCCAGCAGCTACAGCTGTCACTCCTAGGCTTAGATCACTCTACCTATCTTCTGTGTTTAAATAACATGATAGGCCTTTACCACTCCTGAATAATTCTGCTTTTCACTAAATAATTTGTCTTGTGGGGCCAGGGAAAAAAGAGGAGAAAACAATAAAGAAGAAAAAAGCGAAGATGGTTTCATAGTGCCATCACTCAGTGATAAGCTGGTTTTAGGGCTGTTGCCAAGGGGAACACAGAAGCACGTGTTAGTCTTGCTGGGAATGACTACAGCCATATACAATTACACATATTTATTTCCATTAGTTATAGGCGCAGAGGAAGTAGAGATGAAAAACCCCTTCTATATTAATGCCTTTTAAATGTTGCACCTGAAACTAGGTTGTTTTTAATAAAGATATATTTGTGGCTATTAAACACACTTCAGAGAAATTTGGTCAAACTGTCTGCATTAGCTCAACTGTTCTTTTCAGTACATTTAGTGGGAGCTTCATCACTGGCTACAGAGGTTGAACATGTTGACTGAATTTGAATAGCTTTTCCAACAACTGACTGGCACACCTTGATTGTTTATACAAATGGTGATAATATGCCAATTACAATTTTAGGTTGCTTTTTGGCTTTTGTCATTTCTTAAGAACTCAGTTTAACAACCCATTGTAAAACCTCTAACTTTTGTTTTAAGAAATAAATGAAAAAAAGTTCTATTTTTACTGTTTCATTATTTACAATACTTGTTGACATCTACTTGTCTTTCCTCTTACATAGAGCTAGGGGTTCTGCATATGGAAATGCTTCATTAAAATAAAAATATGGTAACATATGATGTTTAAAAATAAAATAACTTTACAAAAACCCCAAACCAGCACTGCCTAATTAGGATCAGAGTAGCAGAAAAAAGGCTTCTTTTACTATGAAGTGAATTATGTTGAAGCAGAATCTTCAGAGATGTGAAATTTTTGTGCTTCAGGTTGAACAGAATTTGTGGGTTTTTATGCATAAATATGTGCACATAGAAGAATTCTAACTTGTTAAATATATTATGTACAGGGATTTATGGGGTGGACTGAAGGTGCTTGCTCTACAGAAGAGTTGACTGTAACAATATAACCATGTATTGATGCAAATTACATAAAATCTCTAACATATACAGACACACATACATATTCCATTATGAAAAATTCAAATAGAACTACAAAATCCTAAAGGCAATGTATAACCTTAGAACTAACAATATACAGAATATTTAAAAAAGAAAAGAACATAGGGCAGTGGGGAATAAAAGAAATAAAAAAAAAATCTAGTATCCATTGGGAACTAAAAGCAGTGGAAGAAAGGAAAGCATGCAACATGGTAACTTCACAAAATGAACATTTTAAAGTGCTGAATTGACAAACCCCAAATCTTAATGCCGGATAAGACACTAGCATTTATATGATGATCTGAAAGAAGTCCTATAAGCATTTACAGTATTCAATGATGGCAAACAAATGTATTCAATTTCACAGCCTTTTACAGCAGTTTGCAAAAATGTCTTTAAGATTGTTAGGAACTCAACTGGTTTTAAGACTTGCATTCTCAATGATCTTTTAACATTGGCAACTTGGTGTTTGCTTTCTATGCTATTGAGAAACTCAGAAAAATCACACACATTAATTTAAAACTAAGCATTTTTATTCAACATAACTAAATGCCTTTATCAATGCAGTTGTTTGATATTATAAAAATTTTTCCTTCTCTTGTTCTGGTAAAATATTAAACCTGATTGCTTTCAAAGAAAAGTTACTGCACTATAGTAATTGAGATTGTTTATAAACATTTAGAGTTCCTAAGTGTAACATTATCCTCTATAATAATTTGTTGATTGAGCTGGCAGAAGACAATGGGTTTTGATTAGATGGTGCTGTCTCATTAATATGTATGGTTCTGTTTCTCCATTTTGTTTCCACTACTGTCTGTACATTCAGAGTGAGGGGACAATTTATTTTTCATTATTATTGGTTCTGCATGATTTTACATAATTGCAGTCATTCTTAGACTTCTTCCAATGTTCTGAGCCCCTGATTGCCAATGACCTATTTAATCCTGTCAGTGTGATCAACAGTCATCTGAAATCAACAGCTCACAACTTAATTAAACATATTTTAGATATAACACTAGACGAATCTATATTATTTGTAAATAATCAAGAACACTAAACCAAATGCCAGCCCTTGGCTTCTCAGCAAGGCAAGATGAAACTTAATTTTGGGGTTGGCTGCCACAGGCAGGTGGACAAATAACAGGGTTCTCATGAGAAGGAGAGGATCTGGAATAGTGAGGCAGGGAAATAAGGAGTTCCTGTTCCCACCTAGATAGAGGGAGAACAGAGATGGAAGGCCGACCTAAGCTGACTCCATCAACGGTGGTTTCTCCAAAAACTATGATATTGCTCTCAGCCACAGCAGCTCTGATTTTCTGGGGATTTAATACAGACAGAATGAGCAGCATCCTTACAGCCATATGCAGTGCTCTTGTTCTGGGAAGCTACATGGTTTGGTAATACTTGAAGCCATAACTGAATCCCTCCCTGGTCTATCTTCAACTGAAAGACTTGCAGTAGTATTCATGTAATTGCTTTCCCAGGATTTGATGCTTTAATGTGTTTATAATTTTTTTTGATTGGTTGGTTTGTTGGTTTGTTTGTTTTAAATTAACAAAAAACTTCTTCTTCGATCCTGATTGTCCACAGAGCTTTCCTCTTAGTATGTTCTGGCTGGAGCTCTTTCTGGGCACCTCTTCCATTCCCTTTGTAATGTCGGGTGGGGACAAACAGACACACCTACAATTAGGACTTGGTAATTTTTTTAAGACACCAAGTCAACGCCATGGTGGAATGACACTACAGAAGAACATTGTGTGTCTGCGTCTAATATGCCAGAACCCTTAAGGAGATTAAGCATCTGCATTCAAAAAGGAATTTGAAAAGCAATTTCTGAGAACTAGACCTTCAAAATTATTTCATTTCAGTTACCAGTTTAGTCATGCAAGTAACAAGAATTAAAAAAATAATTTATAACCCTATTCAACCAGGAGGCAGCTACAACTATTTATTTATGTATTTTAGGAGAAGCATGAGAGGAGTCCAGAGTTAAGAAAGTTCTCTGGCTATAGCTTACTGCAACATTGGGGGAACAATTACTGTTAAAGCCAATATAATTTGATTTTCTAGGAAGCATCAGATGATTGCTTTGTTCTGTAGAGATCAGTCTGATGTTGTAAGGAGAAATTTGAGGATGAAGACTATTGGATTTGCATTTTGTTGTTTTTTTCTACTTGCTGTCTGCCCTAGATTGGTACTGTTAGTATTTGGAGAACATTTGCTTCTTACTTTTAAGTTCTGCAGGGCACAAGACAGCTGAGCACTGCTCTTGGTTGGATGGAGCAACTAAGTAATGAAAAGCAATTTGAAGGTAAGTATGCGAGTCTCATCATATTTATCATCTCACCATATTTATAGGCAGACTGCTGGTGTGAAGCCTATGTCATATTATGTCACATTCACCCAGTTCAAGAAGGACAGGGAACTGCTGGAGTGGGCACAGCAAAGGGCCACAAAGATGATTAGGGCCTGAGCATCTCTCCTACCAGGAGAGGCTGAGGGACTTGGGTCTTTTTAGTCTTGAGAAGAGAAGGCTTAGGGGAGATCTAATTAATGCTTACAAATACTTAAAGGGAGGGTGCCAGGAGGATGGGGCTAGTCTTTTCTCAGTGGTGCCCAGTGACAGGACAAGAGGAAATGGCCACAAACTTGAGTATAAGAAGTTCCACCTAGACATGAGGAGGAACTTTACTGTGAGAGGGGTAGAGCACTGGAACAGGCTGCCCAGAGAGGTGGTGGACTCTCCTTCTTTGGAAACATTCAAAACCCACCTGGACAAGTTCCTGTGCAACCTGCTATAGCTAGGCCCAGTCTGGTGGAGGGGGTTGGACTAGATGATATCCAGAGGTCCCTTCCAACCCCATATGATTCTATGATTTTTTAATTACTAATAATATATCAGAAAATTTTTTTTTTTCTGCTGCCCATCCCTCTTCACCTTATATTTTTATTTCTTTACACCAAATTCTTGTTTCAATATGAAAAAAATGTGGATTTCATATGGAGGGAAAAATACTGATGTTCTTTTGGAGCTACTCATTAGTTGTAAGGCAGAGAAAGCTGGAGAGTTTAAAAAATCATCTTCTATCAGTTTTTATTGTCCAGGATTAATTATGTAATTCAGATTTAATATACAGTTAATTAGAACTCTAAGGTCAAATTATTATCTTCACTCTTGCCCCAAATTTCAGATTTTTCTTACACAAAAATTGTAACATTTATTTTTCAGGTCAAAAATTTCACTATCACAGCATTACCTGTTACCAAAATATTCTTTATAAAATTGTTTTCACATGACGGAAGATGTAGATTTTTGACTGCAGAAAATAGTAGAACTAGGGTACAAATTTTGGCATTAGACAGTGCTTTACACTACCATTAATTTATTTCATCACACAGCACAACATGAAATTTTCAAGCATGAACAAACTGTAAGGAGTAAATAGATTTGTTTCAATCATAGTTGGTTAGTAAGTTAAAATATTTTCTATTGCTGAAGGAGAAGTACTGACATCAGTAACCAGCAAAGTGCCATTCCATGGAAGAAATATCTGGCAGGTTGAATACCATTATAGTCCTGGATGGTTTTGATCTTTTTTGCTGGTGGTTTGTTGTGTCTTTTATCATAGAATGGGTAGCCTAGCATTCTCCAGAGTGGATGAATCCTCCATTAAACTTTCAATGGCAGATGCCATAAAATAAGTTCTAGGCTTGCTCTGGAAGAAGTGATGAAGTTATGAAATATTACTACTTTGAGAAGAAGTACTGGATCTGACATTTCTGTGCCAATTCTGGTTAACTTACTGTATTCAGGAGTCCTCTGGGTACTCATGTCCAGAATTGCAAGAGAACTGTGTTCCTCTTGGTATCCTATAAAAATAACATGTGAAAAAAAGAAGCTATAGTAAGTTTTGAGTGATAATATTCTTGAAAGGTCTATTACTGTCAAGGGAATCTAGAAAAGTTTAGGAGCTCTAAATATGTTATTTTTAGCAAATTTGTACTCACTCTACTATACACTCTCTTCTAATACCTAGGAGAACTTTATAATTATACAGCAGGTACATAAAGTACATTTGACATTTGATTGTGAATGAATGTCAAATTACTGTGCTTTAAAACACAAAAATTGGGTGAGTTGCATCTGGAAAAGCTAAAAAGGGCTGGAAAATAGATTTAAGTAAAGACAGTAAAAGGTGTTTAATTCCGCCCTTTGCATTGGCATTGTTTGAGTAGCAGTTACATGGCAGATAACATGTGTAATGTAGCAAGAACAATGAAGAAAGCAATTACTTACTGGTTTACTGGTGTCCTAGCTGAAGTACTTGATTTATATTTGTTGGTACAAATATATATATATATGAAAATATACAGTAGAGTGGGGCAAAGAAGAATACCTTTTGTTGTGCATTTGTTTCTTCTTCCTCTTTTAGCAACAGAATGACAGCTGTACATAATCAAATTCTGTCAGTAAAGTACCAGCCTTCAGAGACCCTTTCTAAACTTACTCTAATGTGATTCCCTTGACCTGTGGAAGGAAATCGCACCAACTTCAGAGAATTTCACATGGTAGATCAGGGCAACATTTGCACATATTCCATAGGAAAGTATAAACAATACCAAGTATACTGAGAAAGAAAGTCCTATGGGTAAAACCAGAATGAAATAAAAATATATAGACAACCATAGGAGTGATATATTGAAGCAAGCATATTTGTATGGTGATGTATACCTGATTTTGAGTTCTTTCATGATCCTCCAGCACCTGCTTGACACTGGATTTCACTTCCACTCAATTGTGCCTTGGTGGTTTAAAAAAAATAAAAATAAATCAGCGTCACCAGGAGGCAGTCCTCTCAGCAATGTTGATTACTGAAAAGGACATGATTTTTGTTGGTTGCAGTTGTAGGTACCTGTGTTCTTAAGGTGATGTCTCTGTATTTCCATTATTATGTTGCATTCTGAGTACTTTTTTAAGCTTCAGGAGGAAAGGTACTTAGAGCTCTGTGAATCTCTGTTTTTAGTTAAATTGTTCTAAGATAAGGGATAAGTATTGATAAACAAGTTGTACCTTATTTTTTTGCATTTGCTGAGAGAAAGCATTTGGGCTGCTCTATGCTAAGAAAGGTGGTAATGAGTGGTCATCATTTGATACATGGATCAACTGTGTCCTAGCTGAAAGAGATTCTACTGCATCCATGTACATGTCTATGCAAAAACATGTATCCGATATAGTTTTTGCTGTTGCTGCATTCTTTTTAAATTTTGTGTATTTCTCTTGAAATTATGTGATTATTTTTATCTGGGCCATCAATTACAAAAGTTTGGAACTTTTGTTCCAACCACAGGTTGAGTTGTGAACGCTTTCTAAAGAAAAAAAAAAATCCAGCGCTTATAAAAGGATTCAGATCTGTCCTTCTCTTTTCATTGCAAAATGTTTTCATGCTTAAGAACTTGAATGAAAGCAGTGAAAAAATCTGAATTTGAGCACACAGATGCTGTTTGTGTATGATATTTTCTTTCTGTCCACACAAGTCAACAAATGCAAAAACAATTTCCATGCAGACTTTTTCATATTTGCCTGTATAAAGTTGTGCATATGCAAAATGAGTGCTAATAAATGAAACTGTGGGTTGCTCTAGAACCCAGATAATGTAAAATTTCCACTTATAAAAGTTCTGGTGGCTTTTATCAGAAAAAAAGCTTAAAGATTTGTCACATAGTCCCTCTCAAGAAATAAATACTTAGCAGAAATATCATTTAACCTCCTGGAAAGGATGCTACATAATTAATTCCAGTTTAAAAGGTAAGGACCACATCTCAGTTTAATGCCACGAAGTCATCCCGAGCAGAGATGATGTTTACTCAAAATTCACTGCTGGGTGTGCTCAGTAATGAAGAACCCCTAGAAGCTTCAGGGCCCAGTCCCCATGCTCTGGGCCATCTGAGAGTGGGGCACGCTTCAGCCGACTGTTGATTTACCGTCGCGTGGGGCTACCTGGGCGTGAAGCCACAGTAATGCGGTAGTGAATCAGGCTGGAAACGCTTAGCATTAATAAAGCTGTCGTGTACTCTCTGCAGGTGACATAAAACCTTGGAAGAGGCTCGGCCAGTCGCAGGTTCCTTCTTCGAAACCTTGGTTTCCCCGACCTGCACCACCTCATCGGCAGTCTGCCTGCGTGCCAGGGCAGGGCTCCCGCCTGCCTGCCTGCCCGCACTGCAGGCACTGCTCCTCCCGGGCTGCCCGCCGCCTGTCCAACCCCTCTCCCCCACCACCCCTTATTCAGATTCGTGATATGGGCAGGATTTATTGCTAGACGAGGCAGGGATTTCAACTGAGTTTTATTAGCTGGGAAAAGCTGGAGGCGGTGCTCGGTTAAACATTATTACATGAGGTGATGCAGGGGCCTAATATCTGTCACGATCAAAGGCTAATGCAAATTCAGTGGGCACAGTAATATCAGCACTAATAATCAATGTTAAATTTAGATGTATTATCTGAGTAGCATACTTAAAGAAATGAGGTGTCCTGGTATGCCACAGTCTTTTTTATCAGAGCAGTGTCAGAGCTGGGGAGGAAGACTTGCCGCTATGAATAAACTATGGTAAAATTCCGCTCAGTTTTTGCAGGAAAACACACTGTTAATTACACTGACATATGCTGAAATGAGACAATACAGTTCCTCTCCTTGATGAAATGAGCTCTGTGTTTCTTGTAAGATGAGATTTGAAATAAACTACATAAATAAAATGGTCAAAACTCTTTTATTATTTTCCATTTCCCCTCCTCCATATGTTTCCCTTGTAGTTATTTTCAATCTACAAATTAATTAAAAGTGCAACAGGCACAGTATATCTTTGAAAGTTGTCTGTCTCCCACACCTTGCAATTGTTTAGAACATAAAGGTTGTGGAAGTGAGCAAAAGCGTTTAATATAAAATTGTTTAAACATGTGTATGGGGAGATTACTGCACACCGGAGAGAACAACGGTGTCCTGTGCATCATTTGCACCATTGTAGTTAAAATTCAGGGCTGTGCGTTGTGATTTTTTTTTAATATTGTTTTTATATGTTATAGAATATATAGCATGTACATATATACTTACATAAGTATTTACTTCATTGCTTGGCCTGTCACATGCTCAGACCCCCTTTCTCTCGTATATTCAATATCACAATAGAGCATGCTACGGATTACTGAGTATCGCAGATCATTCTTGTGATGCATAATATGTTATCCATGCTAAATTAGAAAACAGGAAACAACAGAGGGCAGCTGGTGCTTGACCTTTACTATAATCTCCTAATAATCTGTCTTATCTAGTCTGTTCTTGAATTCTAGTAGTGATGATAATTCACTATTTCTCCCCTGACAAATTATTCCATTGTCTAACCTTTTGGACATTTCTGCCTAATGTGTAGTTTTAATATTTAAGTTTTGAATTTCAGACCATTATTTCAGCTATAATGGTAAATGTGAAAGCCATCTTCTATCAATTAACAACCATCTGGGAGAGATGAAATTCAGAAATGAAGCAAAATGCTGTACAATAGTGAATGATGAAGGGAAAAAACCCAACAACCAAATGAAATGTGGGTTTTTTGCAAGTGCTTTCTGGCACAGAAAGGTGGTGACCTCTTCAGCTTTAAAAGAAAATATGAGGATAATATGAGGAATATTCAGTAATATGAGGAATTCATAACTGTCAGTCCTAAGTGTGTCAAAATCGTTAGTCAGTTTCATGTCTTTTGTGTTGTTCTAAAAAGTAGCAAAGACAGAGATAAAAATTTGGAATTGTAAAAGTGGTTGCCTTCTGGGTTTTTTGAGACTCCCAGTGGTAATTTTGTAGTTTTTCTCCAGAACATAAACAATTTAAAACATTAATAAAACAAAAACAAAAACAAAAAAACATTATTGTGTTATCAAAAAGTTCGCGGGACTTAAGCACTAGGAATTCACCATAATGTTGTAAAAATGTTGGTAATGGAGGTATGGTGCTGGCAGGTCCTAAATAATACTTTAGGTCTAGCCAAGCTTCAGCACACTACCCTAGGACTTATTGAAACTCTGTTACAATGCATACATAGCTTACTCCTGACTCTCCTGACCAGTTGAGATAGGGTACTTTGGGTCTATCAGATGTTCTCTTTCGCATAGTCCTCAGAGAACCTAAATAATGATAAATAATGAGCACTAAAAATCATTACAGCAGCTGTAACTTACTCTGCCGATCATGTAAGGAGAGGAGGGAATGCTGGCACGTTGATATCACCATCAACTTCATAGGCAAAATAGTCTGCTCCTTTCTTTAGGGACTAAGCAGAGTTTCAGATTTCATGGTCAGAGGAGACCTTTGCAGGGCTCTGTGCTGAGTTTTCACAGAGTATTTGGGGACTCATGTCCCCAACCACCTTCTCACCCTTGAGGAGTAATGAAACACAAGAAACCTCACATAACAGTATACCCAGTGTCTAGCCTTTACCTGGCTGCAAAGCTGAGTAGTTTCCCATATGACACACGGTGCCAGGAAAAGTTTAGCCCTAACATGACCTAAAACTTTAGCCCTCCACGTATGGACCTGGAGTTCAATGACTGTGTTCATACCCTGCACTTAAACCCAAACCCTACAAAAGAAAACACTAGAAGTGCAGACACATCAAAGCAACACAGTGTTGTTCTGTCCCTGAGCGGACAGAATAATAATAAAAAAGAAAAAAACTTCCAGCTAGCAGGAACTTCATTTTTCATTACAAAAGTATTGTAATCCATTTCAGCTGTAAGGAAACCCTCCTCCAATTTCATGCTACAATAGTGTCCATAACAAAAATAAATGTATGTTACCAACATAGATTAAATAGCTGCTGATCGAATACTACACCAAAGAGAGAGTTCACTAGATAGTTATCACCTAAATTCTGAATTTTTTACCTTCAATGTTGTGGGCTTTTTTTTTCCTTTTGATGTCCTCACAAAAAAACCCAAACAAATAAAATAAAAAATCTGCAATAATCTTGAGCAGTCAAAATCACTATTTGTTGCTACAGTTGTGACTCATGACTTTAGAGAAGATTATTCCTTTAATTTTTCAAATGCAATATTTAATTTATTTTTAATTAATCACACAAAAGAACAAATTAAATGTTTTCTGTATTTTAAATAATATGCACCTTTGAAGAGGTTAAATTCCTTCATGTCAGTGCATGACAGTAATGTCTCTTAATCTGTGTCTTGCTGACATAACAGACCATAAAGGATTTTGGAAAGTAATCAGGGGAGTCATGAATCCAAATGCACTGGGAGGATTTACCAGCACAGTGGACCTTGACATTTCATTTCATGAATATAGCTTTTCATGACCCACTCTTGTAACTCTTTCTCATCTTGGGCAATGAATAGTTCCACATACACATACTGTTACTGCTTATTTGCATATATGAATGAAAATTCAAACAATGTACAGTTATTTAAATTCATTATTGAAGTTGGTTTATATTCAACTCCAACTTCTTCTGAAAATATAATTTATTACTTCAGTCATTGTAGATATATTGAAAATATATCTTTTTGTTTACCAAATGAGAATTTCTACCTAAACTAATGTTTTAGGCAGTCTGAGAAACATTCTGTCTCTAAATGAGCATTTTTCTTATGCTGTTGAAGAAGTCAAGCTTGTTTTCTAGTGAAATGTGCTAAACTCCTATCCTAGAAATCAGTAAGTACTCCCTTCTTTTGCGGGCTGCTTCTTTCCTCAGAGTGTAATTTCAAATATCTTCAGGGAATTCACTTGCTTACGTGTTGTTAAAAGTAGAGATTTACATGGATTCAAGGGAATTGTATAAAACCATTAAAAATATATATAAATATTGTCACAGAGTGCTTGGGGAAGGGTATCCTTGATAGCCAGGCTGTATTATCAGCTAGTTGTTAGTTAGGACCACTGAAGGTAGCCTTTCCTCAGTAATCGCTCCTTGCAAATAATTACTTCCTGCAGAGGTTCGCAGCTTCAATACACTTCTTCCTTGAGGCATTGCTAGAAAAAGCTCTTTCCCAGGAGGACCTGCAGTAGCAAAAGTTAAAGACATTAAAAAAACAAAACAAAAAAAGCGCATTAGCTACATTGCATGGTATTCCTAGAAGACAGCAAACAAATAAACTGTCTTCTGCCCAATTTAGAAGTGAGTAAAGTCTATTTGCTCTCACTTACCCTCAACTGCACTGCTGGGAGGAAGGGAAAACATTCATCTCATGCACATTCAGTTTTACCCCTACCCATCATCTTACCTTTTATCTACTGCTCTGACTCTTATCTTTCTACATCACAAGTATGTGTTGTAAACCTACCCACACGTTGAAAAAACTGTAGCAGTAGTATTAACAATACTCTAATTTTTTTCCCATTTGGACAGTTATGGTTTTACTCCTTAGAAAAGTAAGTTATTTCATTTATATTTTCCTAGCTTGCTTTTTGCCTTTGAACCTTGTTTAGTAAGTAAGATTGATGTCATTTTGTTTAATGAGTTTCCCTTTCAACAACTCATCTTGATGCTGGATTTTATTTTATCATCTCATGCATACTCCCAATATCTCAGCTTCTGTCAAAACAAATGTAATGCATAGTGCCAGATGCAAAGATAAAACCTACTCTCTTTAATGGAAGAATTGTCAACTTTTCAACAGGTATCTGTCTAGTACTCAAGACTATAGTTTCCTTTTATTTAAATGTGACCCTGTTCTCATATTGACAGTTGTTTTATTTTTATCTTTTCCCCTATCATGTTGCTACTTCTACCTAAGTAAGGGTTCCCTTAGCCTTAGCTAGATTAGATTAAATTTATGAAATCTTGTCTTTGCAGTATTTTGGCTGAAGAGTATGCTACTCAGGACACCATTTGCCTCTGTTAATTGTAAAGCTAAGGTTCACCAATGCCCATGCAGGTGCCTGCAGTGTAGATGTCAGGATCTGAGACATCTAAGCCCGTTCAGGGGAACTGTGTTTCTTGTCCCTACAACCTCCACTGCTGCCATGCTAAAAAAATGATGGTTCTCAAAACTGAGGTGCTATAGCAATTAAACATAGTATTTTGGTAGTTCTTGTGATTATCATCCTCTGTTGCTTCAGAAACTATTACCCTCTGCCTGCTGCCTCTCTCCTTAATGCTGCTAAATCCTGTTTATGTCTTCCAGCTGCAGTTCTTCTGGCTTCTCTGCCTGACAGTGATCGGCCTGCCCATACTTTCTGCTGTGCTTTGCAAATGCAGTTTACTTCCTTTTTGGGTAAACCATCCAGATAGCAAGAAGACAAGAAGAGAAGGCTCTACCTTGCCTATCACGCAGGAGTGAAATGTTCCTTAGCTTTTCCATTCTGTTTGCTTTACCCTTGTCAGAGCAGATTGCTATGCAGAGGGACACAGTCACATTTGAAGTGACAGATTTATGTCTATAATACCTAACAGAGAGCGTCAGGAACCAAACCTAGGCCTTGATTCCATATGGCATATATAGACGGCTTCCATCAGCTCCTCTTGTAGCAGGTCTGTCTTCAACAGAACTATTTGAAATGTACAAAGAAAGAGCCAGGGAAAGACCTGACTCTTAACAGTGCCCAATGTTCAGGGTCCTGAGATGACTCTCTTTATTGACCTGTAGTGTGCCAAACCATGGTCCCATGTTGCAAAATGTGCCTCCAAAAGCCATCCAGCTGTGTGCTGAATCTGATCCCAATGATTTCAATGCTATGCATAGATGCAACATTAAGCATAATCTGGATTAATAAATCTGCACAGGAATAGCAGAAAGCTGCTCTTGCTTTTTAAGGAGCCCTCATTAACTGCTAAAGATTTGGGCAACAGGAGAGATGACCTTCCCTTTGACACAGTTAAAATTCCCCAGAAGAAGCATCCAGCAGCATGAAAATGACAGTTGTAGATCTGTTCAGAAACCCTTTACTGCAGACATGTTCAGGAGAGTTCTTCTCTCTCATTCTAGGAAGTAATCCTTATCTCACTGTGAGGGGGCATCGGTTTTGCCAGAATACAAGGGGTTAGTGCGCCTGTGGTTATTCCAGTCCAGAAACACTTCCTTCTTACCAATATGATATCTTGCCATGTGCAATAGCCCCTTGGCTTGTTTTTGAAGGTGGCTCCCTTACATTTGCCGTTTGGATACTTCAAACACATAGCCCACGGCTTTAGTATGTACCATTTTCAATAATAATCTTATTCTTTTATCTTTGTGTAATTTCAGCTTGTTGTGTTTTTGGGGTTTCTTTTAATTATTCTATTCAAAATTTCCTCAAGCCTAAAAACTGTTGAACAGTTGCAAAGTTTTAAACTGTGATTCATCATAGATCATTACAAAATAAAAAGTGATAACACATTTACCTCCAAGGGTTTATCATGATCCATAAACCATGCTAATAAATGTGAAAAGGAATGCATGAAGGCGTAAAGAAGTGCAAATGTGTTTAAACCGATTAAAATGTTAGATTCAAAAAAAACTGAGAAAGGGGAAGACTTGATTGACAGTTGACAAAGTGTGAAGAAGCAGAAGCACCAACATAATCTTCCTCCCTGCATAATTTAACAGCTAACTTTTGGATAACACATCTATGATGCAATGAACTAAAAGTTGAGTTACAAGGAGTGGTATTAATTTCACCTAGTTCCAGAGGTCCGAGTCTGAGACAGTTATCCTAGATCGTCTTCAAAAAGAATAAGCATTCTCAAACTCCATTTCATTACGGTCTCAAATAAGCATGTAAAACAGACCAGCTGAATTCCCCTCAGGTTGCCTGAAAAAAACCCACAAACATTTTACTGGATGAAGCAGACAAGAAATTATGTTTTTCCTACCGGCTGGACTGCAAAATGAACCTGTAGGATGAGCATCTAAAAAGAAGGCTGTAGAAATCTCTGCACTTGGGGTAGGAGAGAGTGACTGTTACCAGGAACTAAGGAAAAATTACTATTAAGGATCATCACAGGATACACAAAGATGGAAATATTTTAAGAAAAGTGACATTCCACCTATATGAGGTATGGAAGATATTGAGAGAATGTGTTTTACAGTTTTAAACCTACACAGAGAAGCAGTGCCTCAATCCAAATAGATGGGAAATGTGCTACTGAAAGACTGCACCTTGGGGCAGCAGATTGGTTTGACTGGCTTGTCCTTTTTTCTTTTTCTTATTTAGCCACTGCTTATGGAATGTGCATGTTTTCACTTGATCTGATTTTTTAAAAAGTTGTTCTTGACCAGTGGAAAAAAATATTGCTTGTTTCTCCTGTCTTGTCTGGGTTCAAGTGGAAGACCACAGGAGACAGAGAAAACTATGCCAGCTCAAACAGTACATGAACAGATTACCCTAGTTACACTACTTTAATTTGCCTTTAAATGTAACCTCATTTTAGTTATTCACAGTGCTTTTGATGGTTTTAGTTTGCTTACTTTAAAAAAAAAGATACAGGTGAATTCACTTCAAAGTTCTAGCCAAAGCCTGTCACAGACTGGCTACCCTGGTTTTAATCTGCCTGGGTTAAGAAAAAAATTAAAAAATATAGTATAGATTTCTGAAGTCTGACATTGGAAATAGGCAATTCTATAAACTTTTTTATTTTTTTTTAAATACTCTCCACTACTATGTGGAAATTAGCACTAGAAACTACGCATTCGTGGAATGGAGATAGATACATACAATAATTTTACAGACTGACACTCGTGAGTACAGCTAGTTTTTTGTGCTTAAGTGCCTACAGGAGAACCTCAAGAATAATTTCTCCTGCTCTACAATAGTGTCATATGTATATAAATTCCAGAGTGGAACTTTTCAAAATGCACTGTACTGGGAGTTCATTTGATTTATTTACAATTACCCTCTGCATGCTCCTAAATCTCTTTCTTTATGACTTAGTAGTGAAGCTTTCTTGTTTATATCTGTGCTGAGTATTATCTTGGTCTTTATTAAATCTCATCTCACTAAATTAATGCAGCCAAAGTGGCAGATCATCTAGATGCATCTTCATTTGTTTTTGTTTAAATACCCCACTTGCCAGAAGGTTAGTCTTGGAATATTTTAGGACATAGTCAGTTCTGGTTGTGTCTGTTAATTCAGCATTGAGCCTTGCCAAATTACACTTTTGCTGGGTCTTAGACCTCTTCAAAAAATATAAAATATGATTAGTTTAAAGAAAAAAAGAAATACACTTTCAGAAGCACTTTCAGCTTCAAACTATCAAGTGTACCCAGTTAGTAAAGTCTTGCAGGTATATATATATTATATATATTTTAGATAAGATGCATATACAGTACTGAAATTATGAGTATTTTACATAAGTCATTGTGTCTTTAAATACCTGGTTACACTGGTTTCTTTTTCCTATAAACCAATGCAGTTTGTGTTTGGAGCACTGGAACAGGCTGCTCAGAGAGATGGTGGAGTCTCCATCTCTGGAGACATTCAAAACCTGGTAGAGAAGCTCCTGTGCAACTTGGTCTAGGTAGACCTGCTTTGGCAGGGGGATTGGACTCGATGATCTCCAGAGATCTTCCCACCCCTTATCATTCTGTGATTCTGTGATGTAATTTAACCAGAGGTAAATATAAACCTTGTTTGTAAATACAAGGAAAGACATTCTGTTAAAGGCAATACTGCTAGTGTATTATGTATTTTAGGCCAAATGGTAATATAGGTATCTTGCTTCTGGAGAGAAAGGGACATATTCTATCAGTGATAGTAAGTAGAGATTTACATATATAATCTAGAGCAGAACTGGTACAGACATTGGACTAAGAAGAAGCTGTCTTGTTGTTCCATGGTATGTCTTCACTGCGAAATGGGAAGAGATGTCTATGACTGTGAGGACCAAGGCTGATAAGGCAACAATGTGCATCACCATGCAATGTACATTGCAAAATTTACGTCCAGCTTCAGCGTAGACCCAGTAGTAATAAGGTTTAACAGATGTGACACAAAGAGTCAGGGTGCAGTTCGGCAGCGTGAGTTGCCAACCTTTTTGACAGAGGGTTTTTTGGGGTTTTTGGGCTCCTGTGCCACGCGTCAAACTAGCAAGTCTTGTGCCTACCTTGGTGCTACTCTGTACAGAGCAGCTACCAAAAATCTCTGCTAGGACATTATTTGCCATACTTTATTTTAGACACATGGCATATATTACTTGAGTCTAAGACTTATCTTCACAATATGTGCCAGTTCTAAAATTTTGTCCCTGGAGCCTGTTTTGAATAGCACCTACTACTGAACCACTATCATTTTCTTCTGTGACTGATAAAAGATGTTTTTCTTTTTTTGGCAGTGTTCATGCATCTACTGTGGGCCAATATAAGTATGCAAAAAGGTCAGTGAAATAATTTAGCAAATGTAATTGCAACCTCTTGAATTAAATATTTTATTCATAATCTCTGGAGTGCTATAGAAACATGAAATTTTCTGCCAATATATTACATTTATATACACACATATATATATACCCACATATGCTGAGTAATTGCGGTGTATAAACATGAATTAAATATATATTTCATATACATATATGCTCTTTGAAAGTTTTTTTTTAGTTTGGGCTTTTTTTTTTCCTAGTTTAATCAAGTTTTTACTTCACTTTCTTCCCATCTTTCCAACCTTTTTGTCTCTTTTGGAAGCCCAAGATTAATTAGTTGATTCTCTCTTCTTCTTTCCTTATTCCGTGTACAGTTCAGAGGCACGTAAAACCACAAAGCAAGATAATAACCAATAAATGGAATAATTAATTCAATGCACTGAAACTAATTTTAATTTATATTTCTCAAAGGTTCTCACTAGGGAACAGAGAACCTGGAGTTCTAGGGACTGAAGTGCTCCAGTTCTGGTTGTTTTGAATATGTTGTGGGTAGAAACTGTTCCTGTAAAATTGAAACTTGAAACAGCTAAAATCAGAAGGGATATTATTAGCCAAAAACATTTAAAAATTTCACTGAATTTCACTGAATTTTTAGAGTTGGAAGGGATCATAGAGATCATCTAGTCCAACTCTCCTGCCAAAGCAGGACCACCCAGAGCATGTCAGATCATGCTACTCAGGACGGCATCCAGGCGGGTCTTGAAAATCTCCAGAGAAGGGGACTCCACGACCTCCCTGGGCAGCCTGTTCCAGGGCTCCGTCACCCTCACTGTGAAAAAGTTTTTCCTCATATTCAAGTGGAACGTCTTATGTTCCAAATGACCAAGAAGGAGGAAAAAATCTTAAAATTATTTCAATCACAACCTATCCTTTTTAATCAAACCTATTTTGTTTACCTCACAAGGTACGCTAAACGGAACTAAGTATCTAAATCTGTTGAACAGGTGAAGTAAGAAGCCGGACTATTTTATGCATCACTTCTTTCAAAGAGATTAAGCATTTTGGATGGGCAGTAACACGGATATTGACTTTTCAACAAAGATGGCAGGCAAATATTAAGGGACATGGGTTCTTGGTTTGTTCTTTTTGAAAAAACATTAAAGATATTTTAGTTCTGTTAAATCTGATAGATTCACAGAATCACAGAATGGTTGAGTTTGGAAGGCACCTCTTGAGAAAATCTAGTTCAACACTGTCCTCAAAGCAAGATCAGCTATAGCAAGTTTCCCAGAATTATGACCAGCCAGGTTTTGAATGTGTCCAAGCATAGAGACTCCACAACTTTTCTGTGCAACCTGTTCCAATGTTTAATCACCTTCACAGAGACTGTTTCTCTTATGTTTAATTGGAGTTTCCTGGTTTTTAATTTGTGCTCGTTGTCTCTTGTCTTCTGTCTTATTTAACACCTCCCATCTCCCTCAGGTATTTATACATATTGTTCCAGACTAAACAATCCCAACTCTCTCAGCTTCTCCTCACGCATAGGTGTCTTGTCCCTTAATTATCTTCATGATCCTATGCTGGACTCACTCCAGTCTGTCAATGTCTCTCTTGTACTCGGGAGTCTAGAACGGGACACAGTATTCCAGGTGTGGCCTCACCGGTGCTGAGAGGAAGGAACACCTCCTTCAACCTGCTGGTGATGCTATTCCTCATGCAGTCCAGAAGGCAGTTTTCCTTTGTTGCAAGGGCACATTGCTGGCTCATGCTGAGCTTGATACTCACGGTCTTTTCTGCATAGCTACTTTCCAGCTCCAGTCTGTACTGGTACATGGAATTATTCCTCAGGACTTGGCATTTCTCTTTGTTGAACCATTTCTCCACCTGTAGAGTTCCCTCTAAATGGCAGCACAACTGTCTGACATATCGGCCACTCCCACAGAGCCACAGAGTTTTCTGTCATCTGTGAAAATGCTGATGGTGCAATTTGTCATGTAGTGCAGGTCATTAATGAAGATGTTAAAGAGTACTGGACCCAGTATCCACCACTACAATTTACCGGAAGTGACTGGCTTTAACCTGTAGTTGCAGATCTGCAGGTGGAGCAGGAGTTTTCCTCCTGGTGAAAGAAGTCATGAGCTCCCAGTCTTTGTATCCTGGGAGTTTCCATTTCCTACCTCAATAGGTACAGACTCTGCCTGTCCCTCCTTCAGTGTAACTGAGGGTCAGACTCTTATGTTCTTCAGGGTCTCAGAGAAGATGCAGTCAATGTCTTTCTCATCATCCCTGATGCTGTACAGCCTTCTTACCTCTTTCCACAACTCCTTTACTTCATGACACAGATCTCAGCTAGTCCTCACATCCTGCAGGCAAGGAGCCCGTCATGCCCGGCCCTGAGATCATTGAGAAGAACCAGGCCAACCTGCTGTACTGGGTCTGCAGACCTGCATCTGCCTTCAGGAGCTCCAAGTGGGTTAGGTCTCTGATGTGCTGAGGTTGTGACTC
The DNA here is from genome assembly GCA_033628505.1 of Tringa tobata. NCBI lineage: Eukaryota > Metazoa > Chordata > Aves > Charadriiformes > Scolopacidae > Tringa > Tringa tobata. Next base: position 32,026,131 of record JAHREE010000279.1, read on the forward strand.
CAGTGGGTGCTGAGGACTGGAGTACGGCATCCAGCTCTGGGGCCCATAGCCACAGAAAAGACATGGACCTGGTGGAACAGGTTCAGAGGACGGCCACAAAAATGATCAGAGGGATGGAGCACATCTCCTGCGAAGAAAGACTGAGAGTTGGAGTTGTTCAGCCTGGATAAGAGAAGACTCCAGGGAGACCTTATGGCGGCCTTTCAGTACTTTAAGGGGGCTTACAAGAAAGATAAGGAGAGACTTTTTAGCTGGGCCTGTTGCAATCGGACAGTGGGCATTGGTTTTAAATGCAAAGAGGGTAGATTGAGACTGGATATAAGGAAGACATTTTTACAATGAGGGTTGTGAAACACTGAAACAGGTTGCCTAGAGAGGTGGTAGATGCCCCATCCCTGGAAACATTCAAGGTCAGGTTGGACAGGGCTCTGAGTAACCTGATCTAGTTGAAGATATCCTTGCGCATTGCAGGGGAGTTAGACTGGATGACCTTTAATTGTCCCTTCCAACCCAAACCATTCTATGACTCTATGTTACACATTTGTATTGAAGTCATACTGTTAGTCCTTTGAAATGATTGCAAGAATACCCACTAGATACTATTTTTTTTTTCCCTGTGGTTTATTTCATGAAATGGATTTAAATAAACATATCCTTTAAGCACAAATCAAACAAATAAGCACCCTGTAAAGAACCCCACTTACATGCCAGCAAGGGAAAAACTTAATGATTGGAATCACCAAAATTTCCTTTAATTTTGTCTGGTCCAATTTCCAATTAAATTGCAGTACATTACAAATGCCACCGAAGTGACAGCATTGAAAGCAAATAAAAAGTCCAAAATGAGGCTGCATATCTAATAAACAACTGTGACAAAAGTGCTACAATACAAAACTTCATAGTAATTATTCCATTGCACATAACAAAGTAACTTGTAGAGCATAAAACTAACAAATAGTGTATGTTGATAGTTCAAGCACAGTATGCTTTTAAAATGCTATCAAACAGTGGCAAGCTATGCCAGAAAGCACAGCCTCATCCAATAGTTTTATGCAAAATACAGACACTTACCAAGTCTTAAATTCTACTACAAAGCACTATAACGTGTTCCTAGGCTTAAGATTATGTTGTAAAATGCAACAAAAAAGCCCTAACAAACAAGAAAAAAAATTCCTCATTTGCCTGCTAGGTACTTCTGAGGCATTTTTTAAAGCTTTTAAAATAATACCATTACATGTGATTCCCCTTTTGGTTAAGCATTTCAGTGTTCATGTGGGTTCTTTATGTTTGTTCTTTGTTGACAAGAACACGCTGCCAAATCAAGGCTTTTCCATTTGTCTCTTCAACAATACCAGCATATTTTCGGTGCCCCTTGACACAGACCCCTAGTTAGTGTGCATAGCAGTTGTGTTTGTTGGAGTTAAAAAGTGAAATAAAGCAGGTTATTGCCTGGAAAGAAAACAAACTGGATCTGGGTCTAGGAAAAAAAGAAAGGTGGGTAAAGGGTGAGGGCTTCACCTCAAAAAGAATAATTGTCTTATGCTATGCAGAATCCTGAAGGATTATTTTTATGATAGCTGTTTACTGTTCCTTTCACTGCTGGGTTAACATAGTAGAGTGCTTTCTCCAGACGCTGAATTTGGCTTCAAGTTTCTTATTCACACCTTTTAGAATTAAAAAAATCAACAAACCAACCCACCAAAAAAAACAACCAACAACCCAAACCCCCCCCAAAACAAACAGGAAAGGTGCTATAATACCGATAGTTCTTTCCTTCACTAAATGTATTCATTTACATATGGTATACATTGGTTGTGTAACCTATAATTTTGAAACTGCAATATACTCACCTTTTAGTTGGGTCTGCTCTATGTGGTTTACAAAGCTGTTACCCTATGACTTCTCAAGAGCAAATGTGCTACTGGAGTCAGATTAGCATGTTTAAAGCCATTTAGTGTTCTATGTAAACAGTCAGATCAATTATTGTTGATTTGTTCAGGAACTGTGGGAGATTTCATGCAATGGTTGACCAGTAAATTTGAGACTAAAAATGGCAATAAGACACCAAATTTCTATGTTGAATTTCAGATTTCCAGCTGGATTGACATTCCAGTTGGTGATTTCTAATGAAAACTAATAAAAAATTTCATATTCATATCTGGTCTTGATATGAAAACTAGAAAAGCTCAAGACTCGGAGGTCAGCTTCTGGTTTTGTTGCATCCTTTGAATTCTGTATGTCTTATGTGTGGCTATCAACCCTATTTGCCCATCAATATCTTTTGGGTTTGTGAAGAGGTTATGGATGCAAGCATGAAAAAATCATTTGTCTCTCTTCTCTGCCATGCTGTCTCAAACCTCTACTCAAAATTATAGGAGTATTTCTCTCTCTCAAATTGCTGCCACCACCACTATTAATAATTAGGAGTCTGTAGAGAACCAGGCATTTTAATGGGGATAGAGTTTCCCATATTGCTGTATACCTATGAGAAGCTTGGGAGTATAGTCATATTTTGGCAGAGGCAGAGTAGAGAAATGTGTACTATAAGCTGTTCATGCTGTAGCTGTTCTGTGAATATATAGAGGTTGTCAACCACCAAGGTTGCTGTGTTTTTCAGCAGTCACTCAGTGCCAAGCAGCATGATAGAGGGTTGCTACATTCAGCATCTGAGTCTTAGGCGATGCATGCTGTATAACAGGAGTCCCTGAATAATATAACAAGACAGCACATGACAGTGACTGCTTCAGTTTGGCACATCTTACCCTCTTAAAGTTTCAGTTTCCCACATCCTTCTTTTCCTGCCAAACATAACTGTAATAGTAATATAAACATAATGTAGAATTTCCAACTTTTATAAGCGGCCCAGTAATTAAGCTACCTAATTACGTCCCTCTAGTTTTTAGAGTTGCTAGGTGCTGCTGTGTAGCCTAGTGGGTCTCTCTGAGACATCAGCATCATTGTTACCAGATGGCAATAAATCTTCCTTTTCTGTCTGAGACTCTGAGCCCAGTCTCCAAGGGCTCAGCTGCTCAGCCTGCTGTGGCTGTAGCTTGTCTGAGACATTTTGGGGAAACACAGCCAATTCAGTGCCATTTATCTCCCTCCTTTCTGGGATCTGGAGAAGGTGTTGCTTATTACTTCACGGTATATGTCAGGTAGAGTGACAGACTCGTAAGACCAGGGGGATACCTCTTGTGATAGCACCTCTGTTTGTGACCATTGTTTCTCGTTGTGGTGTATGCACCCTCATTTTTGTGAAGATTCATCAAGTGCTGGAAGCCCAAATCATAACAAGGCTGAGTTGTTTGTTTTGTTTTGGGGTTTTTTTTTGTTTGTCTGCTTGTTTGTTTTTCTTTCCCTCTACATCTGCAAATTCCCAGTGACTCTGACATCGATGGTTTTCGTTTTCTGTTAAGCAAATGTGAGGACGTGACAGCCCATGCCTCATCGACGTTATTCAGGAGGCCGGCTTGGATTCTACAGCTGTTTTTCTGAGGTGCTTAATTACTTTGACACTGTCACTAAATTGTTAGACTAGGGATCACATGAGAGTAGCCGCTAGATGTCTAGACCCATATTTCATTGCAGAATGCCTAGACTCAAGCCCAGTGAGCTGTGGCCGAGTGTCAGATGTTGATACGCATGGTCACCTGTTTAGCTGTAGTATCCTTACAGGGTAATAATTGTTTAGGACAGGTAAATATTTTTTACCAGCCAGTGTAAACAAATTTATGTCTACTTTGTTTTGAGAGGGAAAAAGGCAGAAGCAGAATTTTCCATGCCTGTGGACTGGTCCAATTTGACTGCCTGGAAAATGTGACAAACCTTGATAGTTTCTTCAGTGTCATTACTCCTTTTGGGCAGTTTTAAGTATCACTGACCTTTCCCAAACTGAGCAACACTTAAACCTGTATTATTTCTAAGCAGTTTCACAAATGTGTCAGAAGCATTTCTACTCCTTGAGAATTACAAGCTGGCGCCTTAAAAATCCTGGGGAGTTTTGTGCACCATAAGTTGACAAGTGTGTTAATGTATCATCAAAAAGGAGGCAAAAGAAGCAGCACATTTTTGAACATGCAAATACTAAGAAGTCAAATGGTGTTGTGTCAGACTGTTCCATAATGCCTGCTTTGGGCTGAGAATAACTTTATGAGCAGATAATTTATATAAAGTTATAAGCTTCTGAAAACATGGGATTATAATGAAGTGCATCCTTAAATACAACTTAACTGTTGCTACAGTGGTGATGTTATGAATTCAAATGAAGAGCAGCAATTAACAGATAATCTCCTAAGTAACTAAGATCCAGAATCCACCCTGCAAAACATATTATATCTCAGCAGTATTGTTTCTAAATACCGTTAATCACAGTCTTAGATGAGGCATCGACAGCAATATTTGTTTGGCAGTGAAGGAGCTATTTTAATTTTTAAGATAAATTATATACCATTTCTGTTCTTTTAAAACATTTTGAACCATTTCTAAGCTACCTAGAATAGAGCAGCTTATATATTATATATATGAAGCACAGGATTCTTTTACTTTCTTGCAATAGTTAGTTCATATTCCTCCTGTAAGTGGTGTAAATTGATGGGTAGTTCAGTTGTGGTAACATCTGTCCTGGTAAAATGTTAGCCTAGACACAATATATGTTAATGTTCTGCGTCAGAGAAGTCTGTTTTTTTCTGTGTTAGGTTCACCTCACAAAGAAGAGTTTAAATCTTTCTATGCTAGAACAGAGATTTGAAGAATGAACAAACCTTGCAAATTGTTGGCTAACCTAACAGATGGTGTTTGGCTGTTTCTTATTAGTTTTGGTTGCTTTTTGTTGTGACAGCTCCTCTTTGCCACAGTACTATGTACATACCTAGTAGATGTATGCCTAGTTCAATTTTGCTATCCAATCTTTCACAATTTCTAACTATAAAAAATTATAAAAGTATATAAGTGGTGGAAAGATGGCAACAAGACCGGAGTTAGTTATCTTACCACGTTACACCATTGTATATTTCCTGCTAAAGACAGTTAAATGCAGCGTGTATTCTGTACTTACAATTTATGAAGCTACAACTGAGGCTTCTTCTGTCCACAGGTTTCACTTACCATGGGGGACATAGACCTGTGTCCCCTTGGAGCAACAGAAGGACTGAAGTGAATGGCAGTTCTCATGATTCATCATGTTTTTATGTTTTCACAGTCAGGGCAAGGAAGACAATGTGGGGTGTATATAGGCAATAAGTACTTTGAGCCAACACTACATTTCTCTGTCTTTACATAGAAAAATCTTGCCAGCTCAAACATACAAATGAATTATTGCTAGAGATGAATTACAGTGTGTAAACTGAGCTGTTGTATCTGTGGCTGAGTTTGTCTCGTGCAACTTTGGTTAGAGGTCTACATCTAAACCGGTAGGGTCCCTAGTAAAAAAGAAATAGGTACTTTTAAGGGTATCTTCTGATATATTTTGGCTGTCTACTTTAGAATGAGATGAATCACTCCACACAGCTGCCATTTCTCCCTGTGCTTTATGAAAGGCATCTAGATGACTAAATCGGATGTAGGTAATTACTTTGTACTTTGATTGTGTAACTGACAGGAAATGTAATATGAAATGCATTTGCTTAAGTCTTAACAAGAGAAGACATAAGCTGCGGTATTTTTCTTCATATTTGCAGTGGGGTAACAGGATCCATATTATCAGTTATTGAAGTTCAGCTGACACAAAATAACTTGTGAAGCCATAATACAATTTTACCTACATATTCTGTGGTATTGAAAGTAGTTCAAACTATTCAGGCTCTTCACACTGGAAAACCCCATATTAAATATGCTCGAATGTTTCAGATTTAATTCAGCTCCTCTGTTATTTTGAGTCAATTATGTGTATCACTTGGAGATTAATCAATAATAATAATAATAAAAAATTAGGTCTCTGTTACTGTGTTTTCTGGCTGGTTGCCTGAAGAAAAACCTTTCTCCTTTGGCTCCCCCTTTGTGCATACTTAATCAAATTAGCTCAAAATAGAAAAAGCAATATACAGATCAAAAGAAAATGTTTAACTATAAATTACCTGCTTGTCTCCTGGGCTTACTCACCTCCCTTCAAGTAGGAAAGGAAGTACTAGAGTGGTTTTTTGCCTTTTAGCTGTTTAAAGTCCATTAAGGACATTTTGCATAGCCTGAGACCAAGAGGACATAGGGCAGTCCAAATACTAGTCTCCTGTGAACAAGGCTCAAAGCCTCCTGGAAGTAAGATGCAAAGACTTAAATAGTTATTGTCACTCATAGTGTAAGCTAGGAGTGATGAAAAAGCATGGCAATATAGCTGTTAGGCAGTGTTATTGTTATATTTTATTACATTAAAAGCAGTACCTCTGTTTTTCTACTTGTGCTGGTGTAAATGGCTGTTTCAGTCAATTGGCGTAGGACTTACAAGAAATTTTCTGAAAGTCTGGAAGTTCAGAGCTGAGAACTTCAAATTTTTCAAAGTGAAGTTTCACTTTATTTTAGGAAATAAATTCATGACCAGACCATGTGAAGCAGACTATGAGATGCGTCAATGATTTAGCTGGTTGAAATCCCTAATGCTTTCCTGAACATATTTCCTGTAGAACAGACCTAAAGTGCAGGAGAATAAAGGCATTTGTTCTGTCATAGCTCAGCATGACTTCTTGTGCAGATAAAAATAATTTGGTCACAAGTAGTATTGGCCCTAGTCCTCAAGCAAGTATTGAATTTACTATTAATTTCTCTAAAAAGAGAAAGAACTTATCATGGGCCAACCTACTTTTGTTCAAAACCAAACACGTATTTGTAACTCATTGTTTTATATGGTATGTTTTAAAAAGAACGATTTAGAAATTAAATTATGTTGTACATAGTATAAAATTCATTAAAATAATTTTGGATATCTGGGGAAGATTAAAATCAAATTATTCTGAGATATATAAAATGTAATAATTTGTATTTCAAATAGGTTCAGATACACAATTGTTTTATACTTTGTTTATTATCATTAGAAAGATGGAGGCACTTTCAAAGATGTCATTCATATGATCGGACAGCAAATGAATCGCACATAAGAAATGCCCTTTAGTGTGTACTGATTGTAGGTGCAGTGTTGGATGACTATCAGATGTGGATATCACTGATGTCTGTATCATCATCATCTGGTCCAATGACTTTCCTCCTATCACAAAGAAATAAAATGACCCTGATTTAAATATCCGTAAGTCATTTCCAAGAGAAACTTAATTAAGATCATTTAAATTTGAACTAAGAATTAATCCAAGAATTAAAATTTATTTTTTATCTCACCCTACATATAGAATGTTTTCGTAATATGAATAAATACTGCAGTGAGCCATTATACATTGTCCTCAAAATGATGAAATGTTTAGAATGCTGTTCTTTTCTGTCCTTATAGTAATATTTGTTCAGATTTTGGTACTGGAAAGTGTTTTCAGTGTCCCAGTTGTTCATAACTTCACAACAGAAATGACCAGTGGGCTAAAATTCAGTATCTGAAAACATCAAAAAATATTTTTGCCTATTTTTAAAGGTGATTGAAAGCGAAATAAGGTTTAAAAATTGCATTCCTGGCTGCAGAGTTTTTCATTACTTCTATAACTCCAGTTGCACTTGGACAACTTAGAATGTTTAAGTATTAATAATGAATCTGGACATGGACTTTATAATACTCTAGTTTAAAATTTCAAATCAAGGCACTGCAGATGAACAGTACCTTTTTAAAAGCAGTTTTATTAGTTATCATAGTGTTACAAGAATATTAATTCCATAATAATCTGTTCAATCCTATAGAAAAAACATAAAATGTCTTGAAGATACTGAATGCTAGACTTGAAGACTATTTTCAAAAATTACTAAGACGTTTGGATCCAATTCAAAAAGTGCCTGTAGGCTGTATAGAATAAAAAGCCCAGCTCTTACAGTCCAGAGCAATTTCCAGAATTCACAGGTACTTCAGATCCCAGCAATGAGTATGGTGAGTTGGAAGAAATTTAGACCTACCTATTGGGAAATGCCAGAATATGCCTTCACTGTGTCCTCTTTAGCAAAGCTCAGACATATAGCATAGGGTTGCAAGGAGAAACCTATGTTGATCTGGAATCAAGAGTCTTGCATCTTTTCAGAAGACCTAGCTGCCTCTCCTCTTCAAAAAGAATAAGCAAAACAGAATAGCAAAATCAGAGAATGGTATGGGTTGGTGGGTTTTGAATATCTCCAGAAAAGGAGACTACACAGCCTCTCTGGGCAGCCTGTTCCAGTACTCTGTCACCCTCAAACTAAAGTTTTTCCTCATGTTTGGCTGGAATCTCCTGTGTTCCAGTTTGTGTCCGTTCCCCCTTGTCCTGTCACTGGGCACCACTGAAAAGAGTCAAGCTCCGTCTTCTTGACACCTGTCCTTTAGATATTTATAAGCATTGGTAAGATCCCCTCTCAGTCTTCTCTTCTTCAGGCTAAGCAGACCCAGGGCATTCAGCCTTTCCTTATAAAAGAGATGCTCCTGTCCCCTGATCATCTTCATAGCCTTCCACTGGACTCTGTCCAGTAGTTCCTTGTCTTTAACTGGGGAGACCAGAAGTGAACACAGTACTCCAGATTTGGCCTCACTAAGGCAGAGTAGAGGGGGAGGATAACCTCCCTCGACTGCTGATCACAGTCTTTTTAATGCACCCCAGGAGACTACTGTCCTTTTTGGCCACAGGGGCACATCGTCAGCACATCGTCAACTTGCTATCCACCAGGACTCCCAGGTCCTTCTCTGCAGAGCTGCTTTCCCCCTGGTCAGTCCCTAACCTGTATTAGTGCATAGGGTCATTCCTCCATACGTTCAGGACCGTACACTTGCCCTTGTTGAATTTCATTAGATTCCTCTCCACCCAGATCTCTAGCCTGTCCAGATCTCAATGAATGGCAGCACAGCCTTCTGGTGTGTCAGCCACTCCTCCCAGTTTTGTGTCATCAGCAAGCTTGCTGAAGGTACACTATGTCCCCTCATCCAGGTCATTGATGAAGATGTTGAAAAAGACTGGACCCAGTACTGACCCCTGGGGAGCACAGCTAGTCACAGGCCTCCAATTAGACTCTGGGGCACTGATCATAATCTTCTGAGCTCTGCGATTCAGCTAGTTCTCAATACACCTCATTGTCCACTCATCTAACTCACACTTTCTAAGCTTACTTATGAGGATGTTATGGGAGACCTAGGGAAGTGTCAAAAGCCTTGCTGAGGTCGAGGTAGACAATCTCATGGTCATTGAAGCCAAGGCTGCCCCCTACCTTCACATCCCCAACCAGTCCTTTGTTTGTCAGTACGAGCTCCAGCAGAATACCTCTCCTCGGCTTCTTCACCACCCATGTCAAAATGTTATCATCAATACTCTGCAGAAACCAACTGGTTAAATGGAAGAAAAAATATCTTGGGCACCAATATTTTTCACTTGCACCCTCAGGGCTTTATAGTGTTCCTTAATTCTGCCCAGGTTCTGGCTGTGTGTGTGTCTCTCACAGAGTTCTCCTGAGGAAGCTGGCGAATCATGGCATAGACAAGTGTACTCTTCACTGGGTAAAAAACTGGCTGGATGGCTGTGCCCAGAGAGTTGTGATTAATGGGGTGAAATCTGGTTGGTGGCTGGTCACCTGTGGTGTCCGTCAGGGCCCAGTTTTGGGGCCAGTCTTGTTTAATATCTTTATTGATGATACGGATGAGGGGATTGAGTGCACCCTCAGTAAGTTTGCAGATGACACCAGACTAGGTGGGAGTGTTGATCTGCTGGAGTTGGAAGGCTCTACAGAGGGATCTGGACAGACTGGATCAATGGACCAAGACCACTGGAATGAGGTTTAATAAGGCAAAGTGCCAGGTCCTGCATTTTGGTCGCAACAACCACAGGCAATGCTACAGGCTTGGGGAAGAGTGGCTGGAAAGCTGCCCAGCAGGAAAGGACCTGGGGGTGTTGGTAGACAGCCGGCTTAACATGAGCCAGCAGTGTGGCCAAGAAGGCCAACGGCATCCTGGCCTGTATCAGGAATAACGTGGCCAGGAGGAGTAGGGAAGGGATCGTGCCTCTGTACTCGGCACTGGTGAGACCTCACCTTGAGTACTGTGTTCAGTTCTGGGCCCCTCACTACATTGAAGTGCTGGAGCATGTCCAGAGGAGAGCCACCAAGCTGGTGAGGGGTGTAGAGAACAAGTCGTATGAGGAGAGGCTGCAGGAACTGGGCATGTTTAGTTTGGAGAAGAGGAGGCTGAGGGGAGACCTCATTGCCCTCTACAACTACCTGAAAGGACGTTGGAGAGAGGTGGATGTTGGCCTCTTCTCCCAAGGGAATAATGACAGGACCAGAGGAAATGGTCTAAAGTTTCAGCAGGGGAGGTTTAGATTAGATATTTGGAAGAATTACTTTACTGAGAGAGTGGTCAGGCACTGGAACAGGCTGCCCAGGGAGGTGGTAGAATCACCATCCCTGGAGGTATTTGAGAAATGTGTAGATGTGGCACTTCAGGGCATGCTCTAGTGCCCAAGATTGTTGGGTGTGGTGAGTGTTGCAGACCTAGGGTGTTAGTTTTGGTGTGGCATGTTGTTTTTTGTTTTATGGTTGCACTCGATGATCTCAAAGGTCCCTTCCAACCATGAAGATTCTATGATTCATGCCCACATTAAAAAGTTACAGTGGATAGTAGTCCATGCTCTTGACAAGTTGTGGCACCCTCTCAACAATGTCTCGAGTCTTAGCTCCCAGAAGGCAGCATATCTCTCATGACTTCCTGTCAGGTCAGCAGATGGCTGCCTCAGTGTCCTTTAACAGAAAGTCACCTGCTACTAGCACTCATTTCATATTATGGTATCCACTGTGTGCTGCTGGTATAGTTTTCCCTTGCAGACCTTGCTCATTGGAGTCTATAGCTGTTAAAGCTTCATATCTGTTTATGGTTGTGATGCTGGAGGATGAAGTCTGAAGTGGAGTCCTGCTTTAGTTTGTCTTCAGTGTCCAAGGTGCCTGATTCTCAGTGGTGTCTCCTACAGGAACATAATTATGAAACTACCTATCTATCTCCATCTCAGTTCCTCTAATACTGCACAGACTTTTAACTGTTTCCTGCAGCTAGGATACTTGGCATGACAGATCATCTACCTGTGCACACCTTATGCAGTTATTTACCTTTTCACCAGGAGAAGAGTCTGGTCACTTGTTGCAACCTACCAGTTGTAGTGAAATCTCCTTCTTTACCAGTACAGTCTGGATGGATGCTTCAGACATCTCAGGGGCTTTCTCCGTAGGAGCACTGCTGAGGCAAGTGCCCACCATTTTGACAGAGACCTAGAGCACTTCTTTGGGCTGTGGATCTACAAGCAGGTTGCAGGGTCCTTCATGTGTGCCCTATGCAATCCTCCGTGCTATGCCCTGGCTGATGTGCCATGCCCTGTTTGACCACTTTGTTTGCAGTGCTGCTGGTAGGTGGTGCCCCCCAGGTCCATTTAAATCTTTTGCTCTTGCTCCTGGCAACACCCTGGTTTCTTTAGGAATGTGCCCCAGGAAACAAGTTCTTGTCCCAGAGACTAAACAGTGCAGAGTGGCTTGCCTTCTACTCTGTTTAAGACTGGCTCTCTCTTTAACAGGCAAAATTTAGACTGCCTATCACTTGTCACTGTTTTCACTGAGAGAGACTGGATAGATATCAGGAAGAAATTTTCAATATGAGGGTGGTAAGGCACTGGAACAGGCTGCCCAGAGAAGTTGTGGATGTCCCATCCATAGAAGTGTCCAAGACCAGGCTGGATGGGTCTTTGAGCAACTTGGTCTAGTGGGAGGTGTCCCTGCCCATGGCAGGGAGGTTGGGACTAGGTGATCTTTAAGATCCTTTTCAACATAAACCATTCTATGATCCTGTGATTCTATGACTAAGATATAAAAGCTTACAGTCTACTAGAACATAATTTTGCAGCTTAGGTCTGAGAATATGTGTTACTTACTTTCTAGCATGGTGTGAAGATTTGCAGAAATGTTTGTGGCAACACCTGTTGGGAATTTGTTAGAGGATTAGGTAGGTTAGAGGGACCCCTGATCAATGTGATTTCTATGTTGCCATAGGATGTAGTAAAAAATCTCCCTGATTTTATCTTGGAGGGAGAGAATTTGCTGGAGAGGAAAATCAGAAATACTCAGCAGTGGACAGTCAAAGGACAGGACCACAAAGCACCTTGAAAATTGAAAAGAAGGTACTTGCTACTTTTGGGGTGGTTTTCTTTTTGTTTTGTTTCATTTTTGTTTGTTTGTTTGGTGTTTTTTGGTTTTGTTTTTGTGGTGGTTTTTTGGTTGTTGCTGTTTTTTGGTTTGTTTTTGTTTTTTTTTTTTTTTGTATGTTGAGCCCAGTGTTAAAAATAGTCCCTTTATGGAAAAGGTGATCTAAATTCTGTGCTCTCCTTATACAACCTTTCTATATGTAGTAGAAGAATAATACACTTAACAGGCTATAGAATATGCTAGCCTTACTCATGTTGTTTCGTGAGGATAGGAGTGTAAGATGTACCAGAAGATGAAAGAGCTTTGACGCTGCATCCTATTGCTTAGCAAATGAGGACTTCAGACTTCTGTTTTCCTGGTGATTTCTAGGTTCTTCTGTATTGTTTGGTTCTTTATTTGTTTTTTTCAAGAAGCATCTTAATATAAACTGAATAAACACTCCTGGAAAGAAGGACTAGTTCTCTGATTCTGATTGCAGGGCTCTCAAATTCTGCACAGTAACACAGTTTCAGATATGTAATGACGGACCCATAACCTACTTCATGACACAGAGATTAGTAACCTTATCTCCTCAAACTGTGTTTGCAATGTTCAGATGCTGCTGTAAACCATTCATCATCAATAGAACAACAAAGGAAACAGTTATTTAAATAAACAAGTAAATAAATAATAATAATAATAAAAAAGCTACTTCGTGTTGGGAGTGAGTGCTTCATGCGCTCTCAGGTCACTTCTTGTCCTACCTCTTAGGGATTCTCAGGCAGAATACTGTATTTCTTCTTACTTAAGCTGAAGCAAGTGACAGGCACCTTGATACACAGATATGAGCGGCTCCAAACACACTTAGAAATACAGTCCTTGGAAGGTAGGTTATTGTTGTATTATAGTGGGAGATATGGATAAAATAATTTAGGTGATAGTTTGTTCCAGGAAATCTATCCCTAGGAAGTTCATCCCTTCTGACTGAGGCACAGAAGTCAAGAACCCATTGCTGTAAACTTAGTATTCCGTGAAGAAAGACAACATGATGTTAATGAGATAAATTATCTTCTTGGAGTGCTTTTTCTCTGTGCAGAAAGAATCTAAGGTAGTATTTCTTAGGTACCTCAATGAAGTGCTTAAAGTTACACTGGTGATATTACTTGCTCTGAATTCTACCCATAAGTTCTCACTTAGGTACTCAAAGAATTTAAAATCGTCCCAAAGGCACAAGGTTGCCTAACTTCTGTCTGCCTAGTCCCATGGTAGAATCCATAGGTCCGCAGTCATATACACTGTCTAGGAATAGGGTTGCAGAAAGATGTAAGGGACCCTTTGCACTCAAGGAGAGGAAGAAAGGTTTGAACTAACTACTCAATAAAGAAATGCTAAAACATATGTCTTCAGTCTTGCTACTTTAAGATTCAGGGATGTCTCTCCTCCAGGGAGATATATATATATAAGTCTTTATTTTTTCCTTTCAGTAGTGATTTTCAGCTTTTAAGCTGCTTAGGGTCTTTTGTAAATGCTATCTTCTGACTTTCAAAATGTATCAATTTGCTGTTCTTATTTTTGTTCATTAGGATTTATTTAGAGAAATCAAATATTTTTCACTGCCATATTAATTCAGTGACAAGTCTTGACAACCAGACTTGTTCTGTTGGTCTCATTGCACTAGATGCAGAGATGTATAGAAGCTTTTTATTATCACATGCAGGTGCAGTTTGGTGCCAGAAATAATTTTCCTGATATGTTAGCAAATGACATTCTGGCTCTTGATTCATGTACCACTGAGCTGTCAGCAATCAGCCAATTGATGAAGGCTAGCCAACTTGCAACACTTTTTTTTTTTTTATTTTGGCAAAGATCTGATTCTAAAAAGATGATATTCATTTAATTAAAGGTAATTGACATATTGATATATCTCTCTATATATCTCTTTGAGGAAATAGTGGATTGCAGCAGACAGAATAATGCTGTGTTGCAGTACCTGGTTTGGGTATGAATAGTTTCATTATAAAAGCAGCAAAACAGAAAATGCAGCTAGGTTGGTCTTTGAAAGGACCTTTGAATTAATAGAAATGACATTCAGAGTTGTACTTAAGGACAGGATGTATTATACAGATCAATCTTTGAACATGGTGCCAGATTTTAAGACAGTATCTCTAAGACTGCTTATGTTTTGCTTTGTTCTGAGAGTCACTGCACAGAATGCTGAAATCTCTGTTGCAACAAATTGGCTCTGTCATGAGCATTGCGGCAAGGCAAATTCTTTAAAACACCTTTAGTAGCCTGGATGGAAGACTCAACAGCCAAAAATGTACATAAGGATCAATTAGAAAGGGGAAGAGTGTTGCAAAATTAGAGCCAGGAAAACGGTTCATTTAATATGGTTTTAGAATATTTTTGTAATTTTTTAAAAATAAGTCAAGTCTTTAAGGTAGACATAATAAAAATAATAGTGTTTTCATTAAGGAACTAGTAATAGTATAAGTAAGTTAAATGGGTTTATGTGATGTCCCTTTGCCGGTTTGCATACACTAAATTCTTTTTTGATGAGAACATGGAAGTGATAGAGGAACCTAAGTTATCCTTTAAACTGGGTATCAGAAGACAAAGAATTGTGCTAAGCTTTTGCGCTAGATGATCTAGATTCTGCTCTTCTCCTTTGCAGATGTGTTCTAATTTTTTCACTGTTTTCAGATGGAATAGTGTCATTTTAAAATTTGTTTGCTGTTGCCTTGCAAAAATGCAGATAACTGGTGCTGAAAGGTGCAAGGTAGTGGAAAAAAGTACGTCAAATCTTTGCACAGTAGCAAGATACAATCATTGATCATCCTGAAGCTTTGTAGATTTCAAGGCCCAGCAACAAATTCTCAATGTGCTGTAATAAAAACATGTTTAAAAAATACAGATATATGGTAATATAATCTTTTCAGAATTTTTTGTCACATTTATTTTACTAAAGTATTATTTACTAACATATAACTAGTGTTATCACTTTGTATTTAGCATTTAAATATCAATACTAGTATATATGCATTTAATTTGCTTAAACCCCATTTTACAAGTGATTATAATACTAGATACTAATCCATTGCTATAAATGGGTGAGACTAAACACTCCGGTTAAAAAATGAAAAACGACTTTTCTTTTTTTCTGTGAGTGGATTGTCTTAGCATACCTTTTTTTCTCATACAACTAGTCAACGTTCATGTGGTTTCAGTGGGTTACACATCATTCTTTTACTGAATATCTACAATTTTTTTTACATTTTTTATTTAGAAATCATCTGATATTGCAGCAGATGTAGATAATTTATCTTATATTCTTTTCTACATTTCCTATAGATTTATATCTTGCTTTTTAGTTTCTCATGCTATTATCCAGCATTACTTATGGTCTTTGTTTCAAATATGTATGAAGATGATAAATGTACTCTGTGTTGTTATTTTCCATTTTCTTCCTGAATTGCTTCATACATGAACAGAAAAATATTTAATATCAGTTGCACTTTTGCAGGTCTATCATAATGCATCTTTTGTTGTTCCGCCTACACTTTCTTTTTTTTATTACAGATTTCTTGGACAGTTTTCTGTATCTAAATATTAAAAGATCTTTCAAGGATACTATTTAGAGTTGAATTATATGGTGACTGTCATCTTTGTAGAGATGAAACTTTTACAAGATGTCAACCTTGTATTACAAGATGTCAGTTTTTCAGTAATCCTCCCCACCTATTATTTTCTGCCAAACCCTTTTGAAAATTCTCAATCAATCCATGTGTTGATTTATAAGTTATGAAGTAATCTTTATCTGATTCCTTTTTTTTTTCAACCTGTTCTCTTATGATGACCAATGTGTGCAAGGATCGATGTTGTGCAAATTAGTATTTTCCCTATCATACTCTTGCAATAGTAAGGATATTTGTCTACTATTAGTATCCCCATTCTGCATAAGCAATACTTTCCCAGAATTTTAAATGGGTAATCTGCAGATTTTTCTTCTGTTTGTAAAGCATAGTCACCATCATTTTTTGTTTATTCCACTTTGGGATGCAATTTTTATGACAGAATTTGTTCTGTAAAGGCTGGGTTTGTTGATAACCATGCAGTCATGCAGGATGACAGCTTCTAGTGAGCTTGTGAATGAATGCCATAAAAAATATTTAAAAGATTTGGATACAAGTATGGACCAGATAACTGTTAAACCAAAGAACAAAAGAGATTTGACAGACTCTCCAGTGCTGAAATAAAAAATGGAGTTATCGTAGTATAACTGTCATATTCTCGTGGGGCAGAAACAGTAAACTCTCAAAAAGGCATGCAGGTGAGCCCAATGCTCCTTCTTACCTTCTTCCTACTGGACAACACTATGCATCACATCTTATTTGCACGTTGACCTCTATATGCTATCATCTGAAGCAATTTTGGAAACACAATGCCAGTGGTTATTGTCAAACAGAAGTGAATGCCCTATCAAACCCTACCAATTTAACCCATATTTTCATTTTCAAAACTGAATCTATTATAATACGCTTCTCATGAAGTTTTCTACCCAATTCAGCTGTGCTGAGCATCAAAGCTTCTCTAATCTGCTTTCCTTCTTTGACATATATATCTAGATACTCTGTATGTTTCTCAAAAAGTGTTACTTCTAACATGATACGAGCACTTTTATCTGATTACCATGGGACACTGAATAATTTGGATAATTGAAGCTGAACTGTGCAGTGAATTCCTTGCCCTTGCATTCCTAAAATGAGGGCAGCTTCAAATCATGGGTGATTTCTATTAAATTTAATTACTGTCCCCTGTGACTTCCATAGTATATGTATGGGCTACTAAATGAGGGCAGTTGCTCTTATTCTCTCTGCTCTTTGCTGTGGTTCTTTTTATGGATCTTCTTGCGACCCAACATGAAACGTCATTTTCATTATGTGATGAATATGGATGTAGGTTATACTTCCTTCATTGAAGTGGTTAGTATTGTTTCCATCTGACCTGCACCTCACTTCATACGCTAAAAATATTCAGTAGGGAGCAACATATTCTTCATTAAAGATACAATTTAGTCATGTAATATCTTGTTATCACTTCTCCCTGAATTCAGTCCTCTAATCTTTACATTTGCTATGTAATCGCATGGATTGCTCTTGTAGGAAACACAGTCGTACTTTTCATAGAATCATAGAATGGTTTGGGTTGGAAGGGACCTTAAAGATCATCTACTTCCACTCCCCCTGCCACAGGCAGGGACACCTCCCACTAGATCAGGTTGCTCAAAGCCCCATCCAGCCTGGCCTTAAACACTTCGAGGGATGGGGCATCCACAGCTTTCCTGGGCAACCTGTTCCAGTGTCTCACCACCCTCACATTAAAGAATTTCTTCCTAATATCTAATGTAAATCTACCCTCTTCCAGTCTGAAGCCATTACCCCTCATCCTATCACTACACTCCCTGATGAACAGTCCCTCCCCATTTTTCCTGTAGGCCCACTTTAAGTCCTGGAAGGTTGCTATAAGGTCTGCCCAGAGCCTTCTCTTCTCCAGGTTGAACAACCCCAATTCTCTCAGCCTGTCTTCATAGGAGAGATGCTCCAGCCCTCCGATCATCTTCATGGCCCTCCCTTCATGGTCCTTCAAGGACCTTGCACTTGGCCTGGTTGAACTTCATGAGGTTTGCACAGGACCACCTTTCAAGCCTGTCCAGGTCCCTCTGGATGGCATCCCTCCCCTGCAGGGTGTCGATCATGCCACACAGCTCAGTGTCATCAGCAAACTTGCTGAGGGTGCACTCAATCCCATTGTCCACGTCATTGACAAAGTTGTTAAACAACACTGGTGCTGATACCAACCCCTGAAGAAGGTCACTCATCACTGGTTTCTATTGAGCTGTTGACTGCAACCCTTTGAGTGTGGCCATCCAGCCAGTTACTTATCCACTGAGTGATACATCCATCAAATCCATGCCTTTCCAATTTAGAGACTGGGATGTTGTGCAGGACAGTGTCAAACACGTAGATGATGTCAAGAGTTGGAGCACTTAAGGTGAGGAATTCGTATTGGATCAGCCTACTAACCCTTAAGTCTCATCCCTTCTCTAAGAGTGATCAGATGGTGGTGGGGACTTCCTAATCACTTGACTACATCTGTAATAGGTGCTACTGTTTGCAGGGGAATGGTAAATTTGATGGAATGGAATAAGAACTTCCTTATCTTGTTGGGTAAATTTTTGCTGAAAATTTGCCAGCTAAATATGTTGTCACTGACTATATTTTTATACCCATGTACATCATAGTGAGAGATTTATTTACAGCAGTACCTAGCAGTGTGTTGTTTTTAGAATGTTCATAACCAGTCTGTTTTGGCTGTGTTGGACTGAATGCTACTATAGTGAAACCTACCTGCTAAGAAACTGGCCCTGAATCTTAAATGTAAGAGGATGAGAATAATGGAAGTGAAACATGGTGTAATTCCTCTTGATATAAGAAAGGCTCTATTATGATCCCAAATTTCTCTCGTACTCTTCTTATCCAAACACTAATGGTGTAAAACGTCATTTCAGCTAGCAATGTAGGTCATTATTTCCAAAATTTCTAATTATGTAAGAATTGTTTATTCAGGATTCAAATATAAGCTACAATCCAAAGGTATATTCAAAACATACTCATACTTCTAAATATTTATATACATTTTAAGAAGCTACTCTAGGTTGTTGAGTCACTTAGTCTTATTTTAAAAATATATTCATATGTCTTTATTGTTGTGTTTGGTTTTAAGTACTTGATTTCTTGCACCAGCACTCTCTTAAGTGATGTCCATCAATATCAGCAAAGTCTCACAGCAATGTGAGAGAGGCTTATGTTTAAGTGTGTTCAAGTCACATTAATCAAGATACTTGATTTAAAATGTTTTTAGAGAATACACAGCTATGGTTATTTGGAGATCACAGTTATCACTTCTGCATCTGATATAATTTACAAACAGTGATAGGTATAGAATTAACCCCAATGGACTTGCAATCACTGTCTTCAATCTGGGGTAGACACTGTTTTGGTTTGGACGAGGAGTTGAGGGGAGAGATTGGTTTGGAGGAAGGAAATTACACAGGATTTTGTTAAAAAAATTAGATTTTATTGTTTCTATAAGAAGTTATGGGGTAAGCATCATTCATTACTACCTTGTGAATAATTTATCTTTTAATTTTGAACTGTATTTGACAAATATCATGTCTTCTTCAGTTTGTGAAAAAACCCTCTGTGATTGTCTTCTATGAATATCCTCCCTGAATAATGATTCCAAATGGTGCTTTAGTTTGTTTTCAAGTAGATTGGTTGATATAATCTATATCATTCTGTTTGGTTATATAGTTTGAGCTACAAATACTCAGTCAAGGAAAGAAATACAATTTTTGTTTTGTTTTTCGGTGGTCCCCAGTGACAGGACAAGAGGTGACAGGCACAAACTTGAACACAGGAAGTTCCTTCTAAACATTGAGCAACCTGGTCTAGTGGGAGGTGTTCCATGGCGGGGGAGTGGGAATTAAATGATCTTTAAGGTCCCTTCCAACTCTAACCATTTTATGATTCTATGAGGAGGAACTTCTTTACTTTGAGGGTGGCAGAGCACCGGAACAGGCTGCCCAGGTGAAGTCTCTGTCTCCAGAGACATTCAAAACCCACCTGGACACATTCCTGTGTAACCTGCTCTAGGTGGACCTGCTCTGGCAAGGGGGTTGAACTAGATAATCTCCAGAGGTCCCTTCCAACTCCATATAATTCTGTGTGATATGAACTTGCATTCAAAAACTTCTGGATATATTTCATTGTTTCAGAAAATATTCCTTTCAATACAATGTGTTGTTAAAATGTTTTTTTTCTAGAAAATAAGCTAGAATCATGAAAATATACGGAGGGAAAATATTTTAAAATCTGCTCTGAAATTAGAAGAGTTCATTATTTTTATTATTCATTCATTATTAGTTCTCAGAATACCAATATATGTAAAATGCAGATATATTTTTAATTTCTGATTATCTTTCAAGTTCACGTGATTCCATTGGAGAATTTTACTTTTGTTGATGTATGCCAATGCAAGCAATGTTATGTAAGAAATTTAAGGGTAAATTTTTCAGTAAAAAGTCAGTTTATTAAAATGTATGTAGTCCTACAAAATAAATGGAATGTTCCAGATGTGTGCATATGAAAATTTAGCTGTCATTATTTGTATGACATGAAAAAAATATCATAGTATAAGAGCTTCATGTCTGGGACCTTAATACCTGTGATAGTGTAGATGCCTTCTTCACTGCTGGAACTATGAACTAGAGATAAGGTTTTTGATTTCAATAAAACTTTATAAGAACACTGTTTGTTGTCCATGCATCATAAATAGCAGTTTTGTAAAAACTTGCCTTAACATTCAGTATTCCTTTACAGTATTTTACGGTAATATGTGCAACTATTTTTATTGTGTAAATGCTTGATGCTTTGCATATTACAATTTCTGGGTGAGGTTACACACGACAACTTTACAAAGCAAAAAGAAATATGATCTTTATTCATTAAAGATTACAAACTGGAAAGACCAGAAGGGCAACTCCAGACTTGTTTCAAGACTTATCCAAGAGAAGTGGAATCAAAACCGCATATGAATCCTAAGATTGTTTTTCAGCTTCTTTCTTTCTTATTTTGGTTTCTCACAGAGAATTAAAATAACCCTGCTTCATAGTATTATGTTTCTTTTATCCCTGCAAAATGTAATTCATATGTAACTACAGATACATAACCAAAGCTCACCAACCTCAAGTCTCGATCCTCTGATGGTTGTGACAGATGTAAAGGTATAATGTTGTTTCAGGCAGATTTCCTTAACTGAGATGCTAAGACCTAAAAAGGGTAACTATTGAAATACTGGTGAAAGTTTAGTGTCAAAATGAGACTAAACTCTGCTAGAGTTTCAGGGGATTTTGAATTGATGTTGTGATTTGCTAGCCTGGATGTAATCTGTGATACCAATTTTAGTGGAATAAAAATGTCTGGCAGAACCTGGCCATCTACTAACATGACAACTGCCATGTAGGGGAAAAGATCACTGAAAAAAAAATATGTTTTTCTTCGGGTGCTCATATCTTTTAAAAAGAAAAGAGCAGGAAAAATCACTCACCATTCTTGAAATCCTCAAAATTCTTTCTGACCGCTTGTACCTGAGGGAAGAAGGGAATAATTCTAGTCTTGGTGTATTATAATCTTCTCATGCTACCTTCTCCAAATTTTGTTCCAATCCTATTTTCCTGTGATGAAATGCACACTGAAAATCATCTTGGAGTCATTAACAGGAAATGTCCTTTTCTGAGTGAAAAATAAGACTTGCTTTGTGTTATGGAGAATGCTTCATCCAATTGTCTGGTTTCACTGAATTTTACTGAATTTCACTGAATTTCACTGAATTTCACTGAATTTTTAGAGTTGGAAGGGACCATAGAGATCATCTAGTCCAACTCTCCTGCCAATGCAGGACCACCCAGAGCATGTCAGATCATGCTACTCAGGACGGCATCCAGGCAGGTCTTGAAAATCTCCAAAGAAGGGGACTCCACGACCTCCCTGGGCAGCCTGTTCATTCAGATGACATTCAATAAAAGAGCAAACTCCAGTGGCTTTTTGTGCAAGTGGTACATGCAGAGTGCAGAAGTGGTACAGTAGTGGTCACAGAGTGACTTGCCATCCATAAATGCTGATTATAAGGTAGAAAAAAGCCAGTACTTCATGAGGGCAAAGCACTTAGAGTGCCTATTAAGAATAACTTTGTTAAATCTTGCTGGTGGTGAGCTGCTTATGCATATACACTGTACCACTTACTTAAAGTATAAGAGCTCTGCCACGTTCTTAAGAGTTTCCTATTTCAATGCATATTGAATATCAAAAAGGAAATTTGTTTAATACTGTAATTCTTTCATTGTATTTAAATATTTTCAGGGCAGAAAATCACCAGGAGAGCATGTATACTTGGATTTCATCCATCAAAATTGGATTACTGCAATGGGCTCTACATGGGGCGGCTTCTTAAAACCACTCAAACTTGATCTGGTGCAGTACACAGCTGCTCTCTCAGTAAGTGGTGTTTCTTCCATAAAAAATAAGGTTCTACTGTACTTTTATATGCAAGTTTAAACGTATCTTCTACTTATAAAGCACCATAGCCTTGCACAGCCTTTGTAGATGTCAAAGGAAGTGTTTCTTTAGCCTTCAGTGCTGCAGAATCAAACCTTTCATGCAATGAAATAGTACATGTCCAAAGCACTCTTTGTGATAGCGTTTGAGCTCATATTAGATGTAATGCACAATACCATCGGGATTAAATGCAAAGGAACTAGAAGAAGGGTATTTGAATACTTGGATTTGGAAGTTGCTTCTTCTCTGACTAATTCATCAGCCTTTTTTACTGTTAGAATTATGTGGATCTTCACAGATGGTGGAGGACTTAGGTTTGGGAAAACAAAGTGCTTTTTTAACATTGGACACCTTTTCAATAACATGGCTAGGAAGACTCCTGAATCTTTGTAATAAAAGCTAGATATCTGAAATGGTGTCTATAAGAGGAGGTTTAAAATATTAGATTGTCATCTGTGCTGTTGATTAATGGAGTGGATGATCTGTACTGAGCAGACTACGTATAATGAATCATTTATCAACAAAGCATGACCTTCTACTACTTGTAAATTACCCACAAATAGACTCTGTTTTTTGGAAATCTGGTTGTTGAGAATTGTTTGATCAACTTATGTCAACAGACTTCAGTATATTTGCTTTGAGTAAGATGTCACTACCAGTAGTTTATGATTGCATAAGTTACATGGAGTTGTTTCTATTCCTTATTTGGATGCCTGAAAATCTGTTAAGGAGTGACTTGCAAATGTAGTGTGAATGTTTGTGCAAATATCTTTCTGCAGACTACGTAGGAGTCTTGAACTCTCCATGACTATGCTTACTGACAGCATTCCTTGTATTCCTTATACTGACAGCTTAAAAAAAAAAGAGTTAAAAGAGGTGTGGCTGATTTTCTTCAAAGTAATTATCCTGTGTTTCTTTTGGTGATTTTTCATCCAGTTTTGCTGGTAATTCAATAGTTGGCTTAAGCACAGTTTACTCTGATTCACAATCAGGCAGATTCCCCAGGAGAACATGAGAGAACACTTGTATGGAAGATGCTGAGTAAAATAATCTCTCAGTTGTTTCTACCACTTTTGGTCATTAGAGGTTCCACTGCTTTTTCCGGAAGAACAGTGATGCTAGTCCTGATGAACTTCCGGTCTGGGTAATTACATTCTGGCTCCCTAAATTTCCAATCTGGATTCTTTTTCAGATTCTGCTAAAAACTGTAGTCTATTAATATTGTTCACTAAATTATTTCCTGTTAATTGGAAGGGGGCGGGGAGGACTGACTATTTTTCTTTTAATGGAGGCTTCCTTATCTATTCACAAAAATTCATTGATAGATCTTTGCAGATGATCAGGCAATGAGTTGTACAAGATCTTCCTGTGTCTAATTTTCACATAGATAAATGAGGGTAGAGCTGCAGGATCGGAGTATGCGGTACTGCTCTACAGCCCCTAGTGATCCCTCAGCTCAGACCCTTCCCAACAACACACTTCATTAAGGGCTGAAAATAAAAGATATATTGCTGTGGTCCAGAATTGCCTGCTAGACCTGGTGCATGAAAACTTTTTCCACAACATCTGTCCTGAGGCTCTATGTGGTTCTGGCTGTACAAACCCTAGGAAAAAGAGCCATGACACACAGTAGCATTTATGCCATTCTGAGGTGTCTCAGGACAGGAAAATAAGTATGTCGAGAATTGTTTGTCGTATAGATAGTTATGAAACATGCACAGTTCAGACGTAGAATAGAATAGAATAGAATAGAATAGAATAGAATAGAATAGAATAGAATAGACTCTTTCAGTTGGAAAAGACCTGCAACAATCACCTAATCAAACTGCCTGACCAACGCAGAGCTGAACAAAAGAGCACATTGTTAAGGGCATTGTCCAAATGTCTCTTAAACACTGACAGGCTTGGGGCATTGACCACCACCTGTTCTAGTGTCTGATCACCCTGTCAGTAAAGAAATGCTATCTAATGTCCAATCCAAACCTTCCGTGCTGCAGCTTTGAACGATTCCCTTCTGTCTTGTTGCTTGATCCCAGGGAGAAGAGCTCAGCACCTCCCTCTCTACTTCCCCTCTTCAGGAAGCTGTAGAGAGCAATGAGGTCAGCCTCCTTTTCTCCAAACTAGACAAGCCCAAAGTCCTTAGCCGATCCTCATAGGACATTCCTTCCAGCCCTTTCACCAGCTTTGTTGCCCTCTTCTGGAACGCATTCAAGGACCTTCACATCCTTCCTAAATTTTGGGGCTCAGAACTGCACACAGAACTCAAGGTGAGGCCGTACTAATTCTGAATACAGCGGGATAATAACCCATTTTGATCACCCGTGTTTGCTGCATCCCAGGATGTGGTTTACCCTCTCGTCTGCCAGGGCACACTGCTGACTGATATAGAGCCTGCTGTCAACCAGCACCCCCAGATCCCTTTCTGCAGGGCTGTTCTTCAGCCACTCCTCTCCTAGTTTATACTTGTGCCTCGAATTGCTCCATCCTAGGTGAAGAATATAACATTTCGACTTGTTAAACTTCATCCCATTAATCAAACTCAAATGTTCCAAGCTATCTAGAACCCTTGTCAAGGGCCTTCTGTCCCTCAAGAGAGTCAACAGCACCTCCCAGTCTGGTATCATCAGAAAACTTGCTAATGTTACATTCAACTCCTGCATCGAGATCATTGGTAAATATATTGAACAGAACTGGCCCTAAAATTGAACCCTGCAGAACACCACTAGTGACCAGTTGCCAGCCAGATGTAGTCCCATTCACTACAACCTTCTGAGCTGTGCCTTTCAGCCAGCTTTCTGTTAGATGATCGAGAGGCGTCCTACTATAATATCTGCTAGCTTCTTCAATACTCTGGGATGATGTACAAGTGGCCCTCTTCGTCACCTTCTGTTTAAAAAACTTTATGATTAAGCTCACAATTTAGGTAGCCTTTTCCTGTGCTTAATAAGAAACATTTTTTTATTTTCTCCCTTTAAATTTTTTATGCTACAAATGAAGGTAATTTTCTTGTCTTGTAAGGGTAAACATGAAGGACAATTAATCTTCCTCTTTTCCTGTAACAATCTTTAGTGTAATGAAGAGGGTTATTAAACGCTTTATGATGAGGTATAAAAGGCAGCTTTCTCTCTACTGGAGGAGTCTACATTGTTTCATCGAAGCAGGTGGCATCTGGGTTTATATTTATGGAGAGAGGATGAAGAAAAAGAGAGTGGATCTCAGCTGGAAAGACCAAAGAGAAGCTGATTATAGACACTGTAAAAGACAAGAAGGTTACATTGGTCTCATGAGAAAGAAAGGAAAGAGATTATTGATCAAAAGTCAACTGAAGAGGTGGAGAAATTTGTTCTGTTCTTTTGAGGTAATACTATTAAACTCTGCAAAATATTATCTACTATTAGTTGTCTTTAAAAAAAAACAATCTTCTCCACCCCCTAAAAAAATCCAATCACCCTAATTGGGTCTTCCGGGGTTAAAGGTGTTGCCTTAATGCTCTGGGAGTATATAAGATTTCAGGTTTTCTCCAGGTTTAAAGTTGACAAATTTTTTTTTTTTTTTTCTTCATTGGGCTGCTCTTACCCACCTGTGTCTGTTTTGTCAGTTCTTCCTATTCCTTTCTACGAGCTTACCGTGTTCCCATTCAACCCATCTCATATAATTATTTCATGAAATCCAGAACCACAAACTTACCTTTTTCATATTGTAGAGACTTCATCTGACTAAAGGGCAGCGAGTCAATATTCAAAGTTCAGCAATGACAACTTATGAGTTACATACCTGAGGGGCCAATACTGCTGCTGAAATTATATACTGCCTTAACGAAATAGGGAGTGGGAAGGTGTACACCCTCAGAAACTCTGTTGGGGAACACCTGATGTACTGTAAGGCAAGGCTGAAAATCAGAGAGATCTTGAAAGGGTGGAGATAAATAACTTGTGAATAAAAACCTTGAATAAAAACCTTGTGAAGTCTCTAAGGGGAAATGTGATGTCCTGAACCCCATGGACCAGTGCGGCCTGGGAGCCAGCTCTAGCCTCAGGGAAATGGTAGAGTTGTGGAGGTTGCAGTAAAGGACAAGGGCTCCTGGAGGATAATAACTTGAACAAGAATCAGCAGTGTGCCCTGGGGCTGATGGCGGGGTGGACTACATTAGGAAGAGCATAGCAAATATGTTGAGGGAAGTAGCCATTCCCCTCTGTTTGGCACTTGTGGGACCACAAGTGGTCTACTACATCAGGAGCTGGGCTGCCCAGTACAAGGTAGGCAGTGACAAAGTAGACTGACTCCAGAGAAGAGTCACTGTGGTGGTTGGGGACTTCAGCGCATGACACAGGAGTCTGAGAGAGGAGTAAGTCTTCAGCCTTAAGAAGAAAGGGCTAAGGGGGATCTAGTTGTCATGCACAACTACATAATGGGTGGTCATAGGGACTTTTGGCAAATGCATACAGCAAAAAGCCAAGAGGTGGTGGAGACAAGGTTCAGCAAAGCAAATTCCAACTGGATTTAAACAAAAAAAAATCCTCACTGAGGATTGGCAATCAGTGGAAGAGGTTACCCAGAGACGGTGTGGAATTCACTCCCAGGAGATGTTTAAAACTCAGCTGGGCAGTGAGCAAATAACCTGCTCTAGCTTTGAATTTTTCCCTTCTATCAGCAGGGTTTGGACTAGATGACACCCAAAGGTCTCTTACAACCTAAATTATCCTATGTGTCTATGAATGTGGATACTTGGATCAAGATGTAATAACTTCTGCTTCTAGGTTTTTTTTTCTGAATGGGTTTCCTTAGTGTTAGTTCCTGAAAGTGTCCATTATAGTCAGCTTCTCTGTAATTTTGGACTGTACATCAGAATGTACTGCACTTACTATAGTCTTTTAAATGTGATTTGTGACTGCAAAATTTTTAATACAAATAAATTTTCTCTTAGATTGTCTTTTATATGAATAATATTCAAGGGAAAAAGGCAAGCATAAGGGCTCAAAGTGAGCTTTGATAATAACAGAATTACAGCCCTAGGTACCCACAGTGAAAATTAACACTGGAATCTGTTTTGCTGAATTCAGTTATAAAGCTAAGAAAAAGTTCCTATAAGTTAACACATCACCTTTCATCTCATTCAAGGGCATCTACGTGCCTTTTTAATGCAAAGATGAGGTTTCACTTAGTGGTTCTACCAGGTGAAAATACAATTTGCCCATAACTTCCGCATTTTCAGTGAATCATGTTTCAGACAGAGCTTGTTTCAGGGAGTTCAGAGGAAAAGATCTCACCCACAAAAAGACACAATGTATCAGCACACAGAGATTTTCTTCACTTCATGCTACTAGACTTCTTCATTTTGGCATACTTTACTTTGTTTTCTGTATTATGTCAACTTGATAATGTTGTGTTTATTCATGTCAAAACATTTTTTCTTGAGAATAGATATAAATTAGCAAAATAATACAGCTTTTATATCATTCAAAGTAGTCTACATTTTCAGAACATTCAGTTAATATGTCTCTGTTATTTAGGCACTTCATAGCTCATGTTTACACTTCCATGGGTTTTGTGCAGTAAACCAATGAAATGTAAGGAATGGAGAGGCAACTTTTACTTTGCAGATGTTAAAAAGAGCTTTGAATACAGCTCATGTATCAGGTGCCACATTTGGCTTGTCAACATGTGAGAAATTATTCCTATGGGTGCCAAGTGGCTGTCAAAGTCCCTCCAAAGCCAAATGAGAACAGTTTTACCACAATTGTCATTATCTCTTACTGCCTACCTACTTACTTTTCTTTTTATTTTTTTTTTTATTCTTTCCTATTTCTTTCTTTCTGTTAACTTACTTTTTCTATAGCCTGGGATGATCCCAAAGTCAGGAGTAGCAGCAACATGATTAGATAGTGACAGTCTAGCAGTCCCAACTGTTTACATATCTGAAATACAAAGAAAACAGACAGAAAACAGCAAGGAAGGTTTTTGTAGCACCTGCATAGCTGTGTTTCTTTAATAGTAGCAGTGCTCCTACATTTCTCTTCCTACACTCTGCCTCCTTGCCTCCAATACCGCTGTTGCTATCAGCCCTCGGCATCCTAACTCTGATAATCATTTATGGCCCAAGAGCATTTTCTATTTCCTCTTCTTTCACTCATCCTGATCTGCCGTATTTATCACAGATAACATACACTATACAACACAGTCTTTTTTTCCACATATCTGCGCTGAAGACTCACGTTCTCATGTACCTAAAAAGATTTGGTACTTTGTTTGCCTAAAATAAGTAGTTTGGCACAAGAAGTGTACTACTTTTTGCATGTTAGTAGTCAACCTAAGTGATGTTCTTAGCCTTTCTCAATTTGCCAGTTACATTTATTGCACCTCACACAGCAACAAATTTTTACATAGTCTTTTTTTTTCCTTCTATGCAAGCTATTTGAGTATATATCCTCTCAGTTCAATAGTACACTGTAATCCTTTCCCCCACCCCAGCTCTCCCCAGCTATTAAGGCATAGCTTCCATAATTGTTCTGTCTCATTCTTCTGTGAAATTGCTTGTAAATACATCATGTAGAACCAATGGATTGTGGAAGTTAGGCAGACAGACAGAGTTCACAAGTGCAAAGTTCTTTCTTGCAGCAATTGTACAGACCAATATTCAATGTGCCTAACCACAGAATATCTTTTTGTGTTTTGGAAAATCCGAACCTGCTTATGTAGTCTTATCAGTGTGACTCTTTCTCCACAAGAGGGATCCCAAATCTGCTTGCTTGACCCTAAGTATCATTTCAGTGACTTAGATCAGGGTGGACAGGCATCTGTATGCACAATAATCAAATGGCAGATGAAGAAGAGGCACAGTATAGACTAAGTGGAAGACGTGAAGATTTAATGGAAAGGACTAAAGTTGGAGTTTATGGGTATAAGCACATATTTCTGGAAAAAGCAACAGAGGACATTTTCCATTTTGAAATGTAGATTCAGATCTCTAATCGTTGTGGAGGTACTGCAGGGGATCCTGAACGTGTCAGCTGTTCTCAGACTGATTTCTGAAACTCTCAGAGTTTATTTAACACCCTTATACTTGGATTTGTTATAAAAACTGCTAGACTGTTTCATTACTGCTGTTTGCAGTATTAAAGCTAGGGAATACCTCTAATTTTGCTCTGGTCCTGTGCAAAATATTTTGAGAAAAATCATTCTTCCTTGCAACAGTAAAAGTACTTTCAGTGCTTCCATGAGGCTGTTTTCTTTGTACAGCAGAATTAGTCTAATCTTCTCATACCTATGCGCAAAGGCAGAACATTAATATATTTAGACCATTTGATTGGTTACTTACTATTTACACTGGCATAAAAAATTAATACTGTCACTGGAGCATGAAAATTCCAAATTAACAGAAACTAATGCTGCCACTGAGCCAGCTTTAGCACTGCTGAGAGAAACTGAGGCATTTCTGTAAAACATAGCATAGCATGATACAGCTACTTCTGATTTAAATCTGATTTTTCATACATGGTAACCCAGTATATTAATCCGTTTGTCTTTTCTGCTTCCTGCCACAGTGCATATGGCTGTAGCACTACATTTTGCGTTAAAGGAGCTTTAGAACAGAATTACTAGAAAAGTGGTGTGTTAAAACTAATCTGTATTAATGTCACCATCCTACAAAATATACAGACAGTACCTAGAGAAATGCTACCTTTGTGCAAGTTGCTTTTTTTTTTCTGCCAGCTCAGCAGATGATAATATCAAAAAAAGAGGAAAAGATAAACTACCTTGGTCTTGATTTATAGGCAATCTTCTCTTTTAAATACATCCACTTGGGGTTTTTTGCTGTCCTTTTTTTCTTCTCTTCTGATTACCCTACTGAAAAAAACAAAATAAACAAAAAATCCCCAAACAACTGGATTGCAAGTGAACCTAATCTCCCCAAGCCCAGTTTACAGTGATGAGGTTATCTCGGAGAAAGGCCCTAGTTCTTGGTGAGCAAATGCACTAATGAAAATTAGTATTCTAAAAGGATCTTCTGCAGCTGTCTTCATAAAAAGAAACTGATTAGTGGTTTGGACCGTGCTAACTCTGTAAATTATCAAACAAAATACGGCAGAAGCATCCATTTACGTATATGAAAATTACAATTTGAACATCACACTTAGAGCGCATTAATCAACTTCATTCTTTGTTTTTATGCCTAATGAGGCTTTTCAGAAAGGTAAACAGCTTTCTAAATAAAGTTGCCTTGGCGATAATGGATTAAATGCATCCCCATTTGGTATTTATTTATTTATTTATTTTTATCCCTTTTTTACTATTTGTCTATTTATTTATTTAAATAGACGTAATTTGGTAAGACGTAGACGAACATTTGAAATGACCAATGTTATATACACTGGCACCAACAGAGGCAGAAATAAATGCAGTCTATTCTTGTTCTCTCTCTTTTCTCTTTATTGATTTAATCTCCTTCCCAGCAATACTACCTTGTAATTGTGCAAGCGTGAGATTTTTGCAGGCTTTCTAATAGCCATATCTCACCAGCTTTTGTCTGTGCCTTCTTCTTGTTAAAGCTTTGATTGTCAAAAAGACATCCTCCATCTGCTTTCCTCTGTGGGCTTGTGGGGGGTAGCCACTGTTTTTCCCCAAAGTATCTACATTTAAGTATTGCTGGTGCTCTGTACTCAGACTCTGAGAAACAGTTGCTTTAGCTGTTAGGAAAAAAATAATAATCACCAGAACAAAGCCAAACAGCAGAGACTTTTGAACTGTGGCTATTATTCTAGGCATCTGTACTGATTGTTTTGATTGTTAAATATTTAAATAGCATCCTGTTGCAGAAGGTTTCCAGAATTAGCACACTGATTCAAGTCCTCAAAAAACTCTAGTTTTTAAAAATAAAATTATATTCTAGAAATTACGTCAGTTCCTCTGATTCCAGCCTCACCACCGTGGAACTGTGATGCTTTATTTGGTTACACTAATATGCTTTGGATTTACTCCATTAAAGTCAATGTATCAAGGCCATAGAAACTCTGTGCAAATTGTTGGTTGCATATGGATGCTGCATTAAGCCATAGGGACAAGTTTGATGTAAACTGTTTTATTTGCTGTGAGATGCCTGAACACAGCCTGCTGTGTCCCTGTGCTCTGCTCCAGGTGAGAGACAACTCTGTTTTGTACCCTTCAGTGAGGAGCATGGGGATGGTACAGCTCCCTCTCTGCCACCATGTAAATGGGTCCAGAATGACGACTTATTGTAGTACCAGTGATACAAACCATTACCTCATCCTTTTCTTCTTTATGGTGGTTTGGCAATCCTGGCTCGTGCTTCTGAGGGAAAAAACAGGTCTCTGGCTGCTTTATGTGACTCACGGAATAAAAAGAGCAGAAGTGGAGTTGACAGCTACTCCTGTGGGCTGCTAGATGCTCAGGAAGGAGACTTCCCTCTGTATTCTGATCATCTGTACATATAATATGATCCTGCTTGACATTTTTTGCAGACCAAAAATTAGTCTATGTTTACTCTAGAAGAAACCTTGCAATTTCAAGCCAAGGTTCATTTTCTCCTCAGTCAATAGCATTAAGTGAAAATGTGTGAATTAAAGACCTCACAGCTGGGTGGAAATTGCATATCGTAAGTAAAGGACAAAATCTCCGAATCATGTTACTTTTTTCACTAGTGCCTTTATAGATATGGTATTTTACACTACCTCCAGGTAGTCAAAGGACTTGGGAAACAAAACTGTTTCCAATATTAACTTAATGTTTTTCTTGCTAGTGAGCAGCTAACATGGGAAGAGAAAAGATAGATCACAGGAGTGGGATATGCAAAAAAA
Organism: Tringa tobata; assembly: GCA_033628505.1. NCBI lineage: Eukaryota > Metazoa > Chordata > Aves > Charadriiformes > Scolopacidae > Tringa > Tringa tobata. The sequence goes on from JAHREE010000279.1 coordinate 32,058,367, forward strand.
CAAATGAGAAAGGAAGAAATCTAGAAATTTTAAACGTTATCTCCTAATGTTTTGCACATCAAAACCTTCCATGTAATTGACTTTGAGCTCGTCCCATTCGAAGAAAACATTTATATCAGCTTGCAGAACAGCTGTTTTGTACAGTCTTTTCTTAGTGACCTCAAAACTTCTTTTTCTTACCAAGAAAAGTTGGGAAGCAGATATCCTGACTGATGTTTGGCCCAAAGCATCCCAACAGGGTGGCTTTGGAGGTGATGGAGGTAAGCCAGTTTACACCACCCTTGTTTCTACTGATAGTGGGTTGGACATGAGTTAGATAATATCTTGCTACTGAGAGCTAGAACAAAGGTCTGGGAATTGAACTGTCTATTGATCACTGGAGTAACATATGGAAGCTAGTTAATGCTCCCTTAGGCAGCAAGTGCTCTGAGCTATTTCATATCTCTGCTACAGAATATGCTGATCTAATATCATGCACTTAATCCTCCCCCATTTTATTTATTATACTATATTAGCAAGGTTTTACAACATATTAAAGTACAGCTTTGCAAAAGGTGATCGATATATTTGCTCAACATGAGCATGCATGGAGTTACCAGCGCAGTGGATTTCATTATGCTTGTTTGTTTTTAATGTTTAAAGTAAATTAAACTGTTGCCTTAAATAATACGAGTGCCTTTCAAACTTCTGACCTCATGATGGCAAATGAACCTATGGGTCCAGGCTTACAACAAGATCAGGAGTAAACCCCTGGCACTAGGCCTTGAATGGCAATCTGCCAAGGAACTATTTACAACATGCAGCCCCCTTTACAAGAGGTCTAAATAGCAGGCAGTGTTCAATGGTAGAAAGCCTGCCAGGGTGCTCTGATTTGATACTGATTTTTTTCATTGGTAGCTGGAATAACTCTTGGTTATCTCCTAGATTAAATAAAGGCTGCCTTCTACTGGCAGAACATCTATAGCAGGCTGCGTAAATGCTGCTTACCATCTCTCCTGGGTCCAGGTCTCCTATGCTGATGTGAAGATCCAGGTAGCACTGAAGTACAGGAAGAAAATTAAATGAAAGGAAATAGGGTTGAAAGTTTAATCCCTATCATTAGTGATAATAGCAACTGAAACCCTCTATGCATATATACTATACCTTCTTTGTTAAAGGATAGTACAATTTTTTTATACTGGAGGTCTATTAATGAAAGTTCATAACAAGCATGTCTGTTAAAACATGGTCTTTCTCCTCTTTCTTTTCCCTTTCTTTTCTTTTTCTTTAACGGCTTGTCATTTTATCAAGGATATTTCTGCCTAGTACTAGGTACCTTAAGCAAGATGCTTCACAATGTCCTGGTAGAAGTAAAGTTAAGTCTTCTTCATTTTCAGAAGATTCCAGAGTTAAGTGTTGTGTTTCAGCTATCACGATTTAACAAATAGCTCCTAATGATAGGAGTAGCCACACCCTGATTCTTGGCTTGCGTTCGATGTCTGATCAGATCATGGGTAGACTTAGAAATGCGAAATGCATTTAAAATATATCTCCTCTTCCCACTCCACCCAAAATAAAAGGGGAAAAAACACCCCAAAACTAATAGTTTTCTGCTGTTGTCTTTGCTTTGGCTCACTTGAAGAGCTGAAGACTAACTATATGGGTGTAAAAGGGGACAGAGCTATATGATCAGGAAAAGGGCTGACAGCACTGTCCCTTCATTTCCAGGGAGCTATTATATTGGCATAACTGTAATGTGAAGCCTTAGACTTTTTTGCAGAGTAATTACTCATCTTTCAAAATAACTCTTCTTCAGATTTGCATTCTGTGCCCTTATTTTCTCCAATGTGAGCACAGAACCTCTGAGCAAGTTTGATAGGCTTCCCAGATTTCAGTGTTATCAATAAATTTATCCAGATATCTTGTGTTTTATATACTTATTTGTGTGTATATGTATGTGCATGGGTATGTGTATGTTACAACAATATAGAGCAATCAGATGGTGATCTAATGGGCTGCCTTCCATCCGCTGTAGAAATATTTTTAGCATCTTCAAACTTAACAAAAGTAAACCCAACAATACACAGATTTTTTTTTTTACTATTTAGTGCACAATGATCAGAAAATGGAGTATAACCTTATCTGAAGCTGACATACAAAATTCTCTAAGAAATTTGGTACTTTAGAGATTATTTACTTGGTATGGTGCCACAAAACCTCCCTTGTACCTTACTTTTCAGTATTCCACTGCATTGGGGAGTATTTTGCTGCTCTTGTTTGTTTCTTTGTACGTCATTCATTGACTCCATCTTTGTAACTTTTTTCACCTGCCCACTTATTGGCATTCTAACTCACTTGATAAATGGACTGCCATTTCTACAAATGCAATAACTACAGTTTGTCTGGTAACAAAAAGGTCTGATCACCCCACCTGTGATCCTCACATATTGTTACCAACCCTCTTGGGCATGGAAGATATTACAGCAGGCTTACTGAAAGTATTTTTAACAGTTCTAGTGTTTCATATGAAATTCTACATAGATAATTCCTGAATTAGAAATCCTAGTCTGTGGTGAGGGGCTTCCTCCAATCACTCAGTGTTTGAGGTTTATTGTTTAGAGCAAACACATAATATTCATGTTTGAATAAAAATATACTTTTCAATAATGTTTCAAGAGATTTTCATAACAAAACTTTACATCTTATGAGTTCTCGGCAACATTCCTTTAACTCTCTGTTTTATGCTGATTCCATCTGGTGATATTGTTTCCTAGAATATAAGGAGATATCAAGTTATTTATCCACATTCATAGTTGTGACCTGGAGACTTGGTACTACAGGAAAAATCAGTTCAAAGAATGTATAAACTTTGCTTCACCAGCTAGCTAAATTCTTATTATTGCTGTGTTACACCTATAGAGCAAGCCAGTACAGCCAGAAAATATTAACACATATGGCCCAATATATGCACAAACATGATGGAAGCTTGTCTTGTTTTAAAACTTTCATAAGCATATATGGATATTTTTTCCAGCCTTTGTGCAGTTCTTGTTGCCCACCAAATCCCGACAATTATTAAGGTCTGCTTTTTGCAAATATAATGGATGGGATTGTCTTTCTTAAAGACTATTTTGAAAGTTTTACTTTCAAGTTGAAGTCAATAGATTTGAGTTTCTGAACATCTTTTGCATAAAACTCTGTCACCTTTAGCTGATATGTTCTTGTTATCAACCAGTGTCAGTTTCATAGAAATCCTTTCATATTTAGTTGTGGAGCTTGGAGTACAAAGAAAAAGCACTTTTTAGTTGACTAATTCTATAAATTTCTTTTTGTCAGCTTCTCTGAAGAGGTTTATTATAATATTATTTCTAGTACTCGCAGTGGATGACTGCACATGTACTTAAGGCTCGATGGGCAGGGGGCTCATTGCTGGGAAATGCAGCCACATATAGAAAGGTACAACTTCTTAAAGAGCTGGATGCATGTGTTAGGCATTATGACAAATTCTTTCTGGTATGAACAATTGTCTTAGCAGAGATAAAATTGTTAATGCAAACTTTCTGGATATTTTTTTCTGCAATACTTTTGAATGTATGTGTTTCTAAAGTATGTAGGAAACATCTCTACTTGTCTCTGATGGCTGTAGAGGAAACATGCATGACCCATGCTTGGTTATGACTGAGCCAGCATGTGTGGCCTCTTCCTTCCAGCTCCTGTTGGGATAGGTATGCAGGATTATGACTTCCCTGGGAGGCTGCAACCTGTGATACAGAAACTGTAAAGGGCCATGTGTGAGACATACGCACGTGTTGTGTTTTTTTGTTGTTTTACTGCTTTATTAATTTTCATTATTATTGCTTTATTAATTTTAGTAAATAAGATTTTGAATGCCTTGGTAAAACCAAACCCACATAAATCAACCAGTTGTCACAGCACATTGCAATGAAATTTTGTGATATTGTGTATGGGGTATAGACAAAAAAACATTGGGTGCCATGAATTCATCACTGCGTTCCAGCACCATAGTTGCATGCTGACAAATTGATGGTGGATCTGGGCAGCAAGAAGGGGCGACAGATGAGTTTTGGAAAGCAACACAAAAATTGTTTATTTCAGTATTTAAACCAGAAAATGACACATCAAACTTTTTCAGACTTCTTTTCATCTGAAAAATACTGAATGATTACTATTTGAAGCATTCATTCATAATGATATCTAGTTAATGTATTTAGTACGTTTGAGATAAAAATCTTCCTTAGCTTTTTGTCTTTTAAAAAAGATGAGATTATGCTTAAAAGTAAGGGGCATTGTGGTTTTGTTTTGGGTTTTTTTAGTAAAAAGGGACTACAGATGACAGCAGTTCAGAAATATCACTCACAAACAGTACATTCTCCTTACTTTTAGATTATTCCCTTTAGGTGGATAGGCTACAGGCAAGCAGGCAAGCAATTGTATTAAAACCAGTAACAAACAGCTCTTAAATAGCCAAGCCAACAGGAGGTGGACAATTTCGTATTTCTGTATGAACTAGATTTTGATTATAGCATACCTCTATGTAGGCTCTGACGTATTGTTGATTTAAAATTTTTTGCTCCTGAAGGAGGAATTTTTCAATAATAATTTTGTGCCACTCATATTATTTGTTCAAATTACTTCCCCACCCCTTTTGGTCTTTTATACCAAGCAAAGGAAACTTGAGACTTACTAAGGTGATGATAGTTCCCCAAATAATTTTTCCCTTCTATTGCATCTTTTTGGAAGCACAAATGAAGTATCAGTGTGAAGAATGAACATTTGATCTGAGAAAAAAGAATACATAGAGAAAACCTAACATTTAGAGACGCAATTGCACTTTTAAGAAGTTGTATTTTTTTTCAGTCCTTTGCAAAATTTCTGAGAGTGGGTAAAATGTTTGTCACCATGAGGTGTTTTTGTTTTGCCTCAGACAAAGGACGCTACATTTAAAACTACCTATGGGGAGCCTGGGAAGAAGCTTGCCTTCTGATTTGTCAACCTAGGAAGCCTATTTTGAATTGAAAAGGAATGTGTCATCTTACTAAAAGAGATTAACATTAAGCCCACAGCGTAAACAGCTTGGGTGGAAAAAAGGAAGCTGATTAGCAATTCAAGCTTTATCTTTACTGAAAAGCAACTGATGCCCAGAGAGTTCTGGCATTCTTCACCTTTTGTTGACCATCTGTATCTATGAGCTCCCCAACAGAGATGCAGCTCACTTGGGGACAGAAGAGCAGAAGGGCATAGCCTCCTCTACAAGAGACAGAAACCAAAAGCCACGCTAAACACCATCAATTAAAATTCATTAGTCCTGTAGGAGCTGCCCATTAGAGTGTTGAGTGTGCACAGATGCCGCTATTACAAGCATGACACCAGTAATTAGGCACCAAAAGTAGGAGGACTTCACAGCCTATTTAGCAAAGATATGATCTCTCTGTTCTTGCATAAACTTTGCCATAACTTTAATTGCAGTAGATTTCACCTACATTGGTCAAAAGAAATATTGCCTTTCTCCTAACAACTACTAGGACTGTTGCTTTCTAATTAGGTTTAAGACACATAACAAAATAGATGAGATTACTTCACGGAAAAAAATGCTGTGCTATTACAAGTGCATTAGTTATGATAGATGTCTATACTTAGTCAAGAAAAATTAAAGCCCAATTTATTCTTATACATTTTCATGTTGGTTGTCACTTTTGACTGATGACTTGTCTTCTAAATGCATCTGTAATGCTTTAAAATGAATAAAAAAGGGATAGCTATCTGTATGCAACTTGGTGGCACCTGTTGTTCAGTTCAGTTTAAAGTTCGGTTTTCCAAGATCCTCACAAGTGTAGAAGGTGATTCTTTTTATTTTCATTATTCTCATTCTCTTCACACAAAAAATGGGGATAGCAGAGAGTTTGTCCATCCAACAGAAAATGACTACTCTTATTCTATCATCTCCTTACAAATGACTACCTGTTCTTCAGTTATTCTTTTAAATTCTTACTTGAATTGTATCTATGTCACAAGCCCATTGATCAGAGCTGATACAGGAAGGGGAAGAAGTGTGTCAGACAAGTTTGGAGAAAGTCACAGCTTAATTGTCCTTCCTTCCCCTTTGCCCTTACCCCTAGTTTGAGAGCAATGCATTATATTTTGTTCCTTAGAGTTCAGTTTCAGCGTCTTATTTCATTTATTGAAGCCTTATGGACTCATCTCTGGAAAAAAACTTCACTTTTCCACGAGAAATGGTGAACAATGGGGTGGATGCAGATCCCAGCTGCACACATTCTTTTGTTGTTCCACAGAAGACAGGGTGGAAGGAATCCGCAAGCTGAACATGCAAGCTCCACTCTCTGCTTACACCTTCTGTCTCACAGGCGCTGGACAATAAAAGATAAATAGGTCATTTCGCAGCATTGTTATTGTGGTACAGAGAAAGGAAAATAATCTCTCTTAAATCAGAAAACATGACAATAGCCTGCTCTTTTCCTCTAAACTGTCTAATACTGCAAGATTAGCTTTGGAGTTTTGTACTGTGGATTTATGGAGAAACAGAATTAATGTGCCATTCATATAATTTCTAGTGTATAGTCATTAGAATAACCACCTCAATGCCAAATGTTATCCTATTCAACATGGAAAATATGATCACAATTAAAAGAGAAAAAAAAGACAATCAATGGAAAAGACAGAAGATAGTTCCAGGTATAACAATAACAAGGCAAACAACATCTATGGGGAGAATAGAAATAAACTGTAGATAGTAGGAGTCCATTAATACTTCAGGATTTAAATGCATTGACATCACCAAAACAGGAAATAACTGTGTGAATATGAACCTTTCAGCTACTTTTAAAACTTTATATTTAGAAAACTAACTGACATTTTTGCTGTGATGGGCAGATGCCCTCACTTGAGTAATGACAACAGCAGCCAATTGGAGTTTTTTCTCTACTAGTGCTCCTGCTGTTATCTCAATGGCAGCAGCAGGATAAGCAAAAGTTTAAGGGGAAGGAATACTATAAAGACAGCAAATCTTTAGGCATTACTTGCAACCACTTCTTTTGTGACACAATGATGAAATCCCTTCCTGACAATGTATATACATATCTGCTTACCTTTGGTTACTTCTGAGAGATATCCTGATCTATGCAGTGAGATCTTCTCTGCTGATATCTTTTCTCCTGTGGTTTAGTTACACTGGAAAAGGAAGTCTAGCTGAGCCTTCCATAAAAGTTAAGAAACAGTTTTGTTCAAAATTGCACTTTGATTGAAGTACGAAAGTTCAAAGCCAAACCAGCTAAATATATAGTAGAGAAAACAGTTCACATTCCTTAGTAATGAAATATATACCAATTTATCACACACTATATTCTTCCAGTTTGACTTCCATTTTTTATAAAAGGAAAGTTATAGGTATATTTCACAGAGGCATAAAAAACTACTGAAAGTCCATTGTAAACTGTGACCATGCATGAAAAATGAAAAAAAGGTGACATACTGGTTTAAGTATATCAAGCCAAATAGAATTGTAAATCATTGAACAGATCAAAAATTATTTAAACTAGTTGTGACAGACCACAGGCAGTTGGTGGTCAACATAAATATTTTCAGTACAAGGCAAATGAAAGAATCTTAGAGTAATGAGAAGTTCATACAATAAAAATTGCTGATTCAGTCATAAGTCTAATAATGTACCTTACCTAAATCATAACAAAATAGTTGCCTGTATAGAAAACAAAATACTTTTTTCATGCACCTCTGGAAAATAATAACTTGCAAATTAGGTCTAAATAGCAAGATTATGGTCTTTTCTGACACTGAAAATACATCAAAACTGTAGTCTAGCTCTATTAGTGTAAATATACATTAAACCCAAACTTTAAAACGGGTAATCTTGAACCAGTTGAGCAATTACAAGTCCTGTTTAGATACAAGTAACTCTTATATTGTCTTCAGGGCAAATATGACTCAGTGGTTTACAGTTAATTAATTATTTTTGACAATAAATATGATGATATCTTTTATCTGACTTTGAAGCTGGCATGTACAACCTGTATACAGCCTGTAAAACAATGGTTAGCTCTGTACTTGTGGTCTCTCAGTTGCCCAGGGGATGGAACTAACCTGCATGTCGTGGAACTTCCCTCAAGTTTGTGTAGACAACTTCCCTCCTCACCAAAACTAGGCTGCTAGCTGAGGTGCACTTTGCCTTTGTCACATCCAGGTGCACAGGTAGAACACTTCCAGGTGGTTAAGGCAACATTGAGACCTGAAAAGGGCTTTCTATGTAACAAACCCCCCCATTTTATATATATATATATTTTAATCGCATGGGAATCTGAAGTATCATGGTGTTGCCTTTTTTTTTAATTTTTTTAATGGAAAGCAGCATGCGTCTGTATTCAACAGTACGGCGAGACACAATAATGTCAGCTTTTTTAATGTTGACCACAGTACCACGTGAACAATAATACTACATAGGAAAATCAGGAAATAGAGGAAAAATGTAAGCTAGTTGACATTGCAATGCATGAGTCAGCTCCCAACAGAGTAATTAAGATTCCCATTAATTTCAATGTTTTGAGCTGAGTAACATTGAGGTGGAATCTTAAACATAATTTGCATGCATCAGACATTATACAGAAATGATTTATCAGGGTTTCTAGCTAGAGGAACTCATCAGCTAGCTGCCCAATATGGCAATGACTCCCCCAAACTCATTATCAGAGACTGCAGTCTGCCTACAGATAACATATCCTACAAATAGTATCTCCGTGGAAAACGATTCATGTCTGGTATCATGCATACAAGAATGTGGGAATAATCTTGACTTACAGCACAGAACAGTAGAGATAACACTTAATCAGATTATTACTTCATCCAGCCAAATATTGTTATTTACCTTCCGTCTGTGCAAAACAAAAAAAAAAAATGGTTTCAAAGCTTAATGATTTCTTAGTTTCCTGAAGAAAGCAAACCCACAGGAATCTGCAAGACCAAGATGTTGCTATTCCTGTGGTGCAATACTTCACTACACACACACCCCCCCCCTTTTTAACCCAGTAGATCAGCAATGGTTTTATTAGGCATCTGTGTACTAAAATGAGGTAACAACATTGGGAGTTCTTACACCAACGCTGCAGCAGGGATAAAAAAATCTTTTCCACTACCATCACAGCTGAAAAGCCACCACTAGGTATAACTGTTATTCAATGCAGTCAACAGGCTAAGCAGTGTCTGGACAAAGCAGTAGAAACTATCAAGGATTCTTATCTTTCTTTACCGGAAGAAATGGTCTAAACAAATAGCAAGCTAGAAAAGCACAAAGTCCTTAACCAATGTAGTCTGTACAGACTGCTTTATTATCCTTACAAGAGTTTGGACACCTTGAATGTACTGAGGATCAAGAAGCTCTGAGAAATATTAATGCCAGAACACGTTGTATATTCCTATCCATCTTGGTCTGGACAGAGCAGTAATTAATAACCACAAACAATGTTAATGGAGAAAAAATAATCAATATGTGTTTCAAAAGTGTAGCCGCTTGTGTTCCCACAGAGGCCCAAACCTCAGAAAGTCAGCATTCAGGAGAGGTGACTTGTCTGCAGTTTACCATTTGCAGGAAAAATCCATGTTTAAGTAGAGTTGACCTAGCAACAGCATACTATCACCTTTCCCAGCATCTTGAATTCTGAAAAATGGTATCTTGGACTGGCACAGAACGGCATCATTCCTAATAAAAATAATAATAAAAAGTACTTCTTCAAACAGTAGAATATATTTCAGATTTTAGCACTGGTATTGCTTCATCTTTCTGCTGCTTTAACATATTGTCGTCAAGACATGTTTTTTTTAACATATTGTCGTCAAGACTTTATGATGGTGTGGGACTAGTTTGTATAATGCTACCACAATTCCTACCACTTTTTTCCATATCCATATGAACCATAGACTATCTGTGTAATCTGTTTGAGTTTTGTTGTCTTCAGGGATCAGGCATGTCTCTTAACCTTAAAAAAATTTTACTGATGTGGTAAGATAGCATGTTCACTTCTGTATTTTCAGCATCTCTGAATACAACCAGAATTTTTACAGGTGTGTATGCCTGCAGAAAGGTGATATTTTGGTATTAAAAAAAAATAGCATGCAGGAGGTTCAACTACTTCTAAACAAAATCTGCTTGGAAGAATATTTATGTACATATTTAGTTTCAGACGTAGCAAGACGTACAATCTTTTGGCAACTGGCTTGTGTGCTAGCTGGATGTTTAGGAAAATGTTATTACTTCTCTCACTTTTGCCTAGTGACTGTAACTGTCTCTCTAGTATGGTTTCAGAGTGGAAAAGAATAAAAATCTTTTTTCTTCCTTCTCCTACCTCAACTAAACACTGAAGGAGAAAAAAGAAAGTGTAACTGTAGGAATGCCCAAAAGATATATTCCCACCCCTACCCCAAGTTAAAGAACATTTCAAATGTTATGTATATATGTAGATACTTGTGATGACAGGGAAAAAAGAGCAGTAATAGGGTAGACGAGGAGAAGTTTCCTTCTACTTCTTTCTTATGTACCACTACAGACACGAACAAACCTCTCAACCTTCACAAAAACAATAACATAGTCTTAAAGAAGCGTGTATTTGCTGAACCAAGTACATTTTTTTAGTATTTGAAACCACATTTATTAAAATAATCTTTTTTATAAAATGTTACATGCCTTACTACAAGAGGGGGGAAGTGTGAATTTTGTCTATTCTCCTCCTTACTCTCTCAGAGGAGGAGGGTCCTTACCAAGTGCTCTGAATGTTTTTTGTTAGCTAAATGAAGTGTCTCTTATTACAGGTAAGAGTTTGATTTATTATATATTCCACAGCTTTTAAAATCCTAACTTTATCTTTACTTTGCTGTCCTTTGAAAATGACATCCCATACACCAACACAAAATTTCCATAGACTTCATAGAGCCTTTTGAGAACCCCATACAGAAAGGCTCAATTCCAAAACTTTAGAGCAAAGATGTACTGGAAGAAAATGTAGATCTCAAGCACTGAAGTTTGCCTTAAAGAGTTAGTTTTTTGTTTTGAAAATCCATATGATATAAATTTTCTATGGATCTTTAAATCCCAATTTACATAAATGTTTTTTGCTTGTCTGTTTATTTTTAATACATCTTTCTTGGTAGTTTTCTATCCTATGATTAAAAGATGTTTTTGCTTAATTGGTGGCATGGGAGTATAGATGCTTTATTATTGTATTCCGTATATGCTATATACTTGAATTCCAGGCCTGCAGCTTTGTGCCAAACATGGATATACTGTGAAAGGCTAAACAACAAGGAAAGAAGCACATGAAGAATACCAATGAAGCATAAAACAATCCAAAAGCATTTAAAAGACACTTCTTTTTTAAAGAGAATTTTTGAGTTACCCTGAATTTCTACACAATCAGCTCCCTTTGGACTGGGATTTTTTTATTATTATTATTGCATTGTCATTGTTAAAAGAATTTTGTTTACTGAATTCTTTAATACATTCAAGATGCCCTTGTCTAATGCAAAATATTATGTTCCTTAATAGGTTTTTGTTATGGTTGCTGTTAGGGGGAAAAAAAACCCTGATAGAATTAGACAACAAACTGGGTAGATAATGTACCATGTAGGTGACTTAGCGCATACAACATGTGATTTAAATTTTGAACTTATAGTCTGCTGTAAAAGAGAAACAAAGTATAAAAATAATTTCTTTCTGTAATCATTTATTTGTCCATTGCTCACTCAAATGGAAGAAAAATCAGTAAGTAAATGTGTCATATTACTCCTTTCCTGGGATGGAGAGTCACGTTGATAATTGACTAGTTCATTTCTAAGGGATGCTGCAGCAGATTTTCTGATTTTTTTCCCCTTGTATTAGGGCTTCAGCAATTCTTTGCAAAGTTCAATGAGGTTCATTAGCTTATCTGAAGAAAATGGATCTAGTACTTTCGAGACAGCTTCTTTCTGTGACTTTTCTAATTAAATCTTTTCCATCAGACAAAAACCTGCCCTTTTTACTTGACAAACATTTGTTCTAATTTGGCCTTTGCTGATTTTTTGGTACTTATACTTCTCTCTCTCTCTCTCTTTCTCTCTCTCTCTCTCCAACATCAGCAGCAGCTGCTAGTCACAGGATCACACTGTCTGACATTTACTCTGAATCTACTTGCTTATTAAAATATTTCACAGTTAGACAAGCTTATCAGCTGAAAAATACAATAAAGAAGTGCCAGTATATCAGGTGAATACCTTTCTAATAAAATGCTTTTCTAGTATTTCAGTGTACAACTATTAATGTATGTTTTTTGTAGATATAAAATTAAATTAACCTTCCCTGGAAGGTTGTTTTGAAAGCTAAGTAATCAAGCATTAGTCAAGTGGGAAGTCCCAATCCACAACAAAGTAGTACATTGTATATATAACAGGCTGAAGTTTTATAGAGACAGCATATTTGTCTACTCTTTTATCAGCATCCTCAAAAAAATTGTCAGTTTCAAGAGCTCTGCTTCAGAGTCGATTATTCTATGGGGAGGGGGAAGAAGGTTCAAGAAAAGTTTAATCAAAACACTTTTTCACAATGCTCAGAAAACATTGGTAAAAGCTTTCTGTGGACAGACAGATCACTGATTAATTCTTCAGATATGTACTTTTCTCCTATGCGAAATAATGTGATAGAAGGTTAAGTGCTCACTGAGGAACCAAGAGTTTGGTCTTTCACTTTTTACATTGGACTATAGGAAGATATGTTCAGACTGTGACAAGCATCACTGTACACAGTTTATGCTGCTATTCTTTAACACTCTCCAGTGTCATTAGCTTGCCAGCCGTGTAGTCTGTAAGTAATAGGTTGCAATAGCAGCTAAAATTGACAAGTGCTTAGCCCAGAGCATGGATTGAATGTAATTCATAGGGTTCCCGAGTTAATTTCCAATACCTGTTTCATCAAGACAGACTGATAGATGGCTGCCAGCATCTTCTGGCTTTATCTGTACATCCCCATGTCTTTTACTGCCATCATTCTGGAGTTGCTGTTATTTTTTTCCCTCCTTTCTCTTTTCTTACCCCTTTCTAGGCCCCCTTTTCTCTCCAGTCTTTTTTTCCTCCTTCTTTTTTATTTTTTTATTTTTTTAAGCATTCTTTCCCTTAGATTCGCTCCTCCCTATTTCCATAACTCGAAATGGAGCTTACTCTATAGGCACATCATTCATTTAGATTAGAGGCCCTTCCAGCTAAACGCAAGACCTTCAGATGTTATTGAAGTGCATTTTTCCATGTGGCCCTGTTTAAAGTGATGTTTCTTTAGGGACTGCAGGGTGAAATATGAAGTTATCTGGGAGAGTAAATCTGAGATGTTAGACAGATGGTGAAGTGTCAGTGATTCCACAGAAATGCATTTCATTTTTATATAGGAGATGCTTTCAATCAGTTTCAGCCTGAGAAAACAGTTGCTCTTATTGCATCACTGGCATTTCATGTGGGTTTTTTTTTGTTTGTGCTTTTTGTTTGTTTTTATTTTTAGATCAATACTTCAATCAATAAAATGATAATAAATTTTAAATATATTTATGAATGAGTTGGATGTGAATGACAATTCAGGATATCAAAATTGAGAGGAGAAAAGCAATAAAAATAAGGAAAAGAAAGAAATATTGCTCAATGAAGTCACAAAAAATATGTTTGTTAAAAAAAAAATACCCATTTACTGTGGATTATGCAAATTAATTCCGAATATCAACTGTATTTCAGAAATATGCTCTGATACAAAATTTGTTATTTAGACACTCATTCTCACAGACCTCATAGGTGTACTACCAATTTTAAAAGTGCTTTCAGAGTACATCTTCTTGTAATGGAGGTAATATTTTTGAACACTTGAGAGTCTTTTTAAAACAATGGCTACAAATAGTATGCAGGGACACCAGGTGAAGATTCATTCTATCTAGCCACAATCACTTCTGCTCCATGGCCAGCTAAGGTTTTGTGTTGTTCAGTAAAGGAAAAATCTTACCTGCATGGCTAAATGTTTCTTCATTTGAATTTAATTTTTTTTTATTATCTTTTAATAAAAAAGACAATTCTCTCTTTGCTGCTTACTTCATGCAGCTCTAAAATCACATGGATGAATCTTCTAACCTGCTTTTGAAAAAAGTTGACAGTCTAGAGTATATAGTCTTTGCTTTCCACTATGTTTTGGGATAGCTGTTTCAAATCTGTGTTACCAATATAGCATACTCATTGGCTGTTGGGTTTGGTTGTTGGGTTTTTTTTTTGGGGGGGGGGAGGAGCAAATTTCCTTGTTTTTTTCTGTTCTTGTTTCTTTCTTTGGTGGTTTTGGAGTTTGTTATGGTGGTGGTATTTTGGTTTTTTTTAATTGAAAAGGATGGAGGTATGCCATCAAATTTTCCTGCTGTGTTTCCCCAGCTACAGCATAAAACACCTTTGGTGTATGTTATTGCAAGTTTTACTGATCTACCAGATTTCTCTGGTCTCCTGGAGAAATCAATACTTACAGGACTCTTTTGATAGTCATGTCAATAAAGGAAGAGTTGTAAGAAGGATAAAAAAAAGTCAGCAGAAATAGTAATGTGAAGGGCACAAACAGCCGAAATGCCAGCTTCTGGAGTTGGCCACCGCTCCTGGACTGGTAGCTGCTAGCAGTAATGGGGTAAATATGTCATTAAAAATATATTTAGTAACACTATAAACCATACCAACTCTGGTGATTTCTTAAAATAGAAATACCTTTTAGGACTTTTTCTTTCATTATTTTGCATTTTCCGTGAGTCTGACTGATTTTTAGCTAAATCCTTTCCTGTGGGACCTGTTGGGTTTTGTTTAGTGTTTCTAAGAGATAGCAGCGTGTCTTATGAGTAGTTTACCACTAGCTCTTAACCTGCATTTTTTCTACAAGAAAAAAGGTTTTGTTTTCATTCATTTTTTTTGGAATATGACCTATTTCAGGACACGATACGTTATAGAAACAGAGTAAACTTTGCTTCCTAAAACATTTTATTCTGAGTTTAAAGAATTTTGATTACACTTTATGATAGCTAACCCCAAGTCAAGGAATTTAGTTTCTTTCCATCAAGTGAACAGTGATGAGAAAAACACAGTATGAAAGCTTTCCCGTTGCCTATCTGGCTTGAATCCTCTCATTCATTTTGTACTTACTTACAGCTCATGTGTTCAAAACAATTAAGTAAACAAATACTATTGCTATTTGAATTGTTTATAAAGAATAAAAAAAGGAAAACACACCTGAATAAATGCATACACATGGTGCGCCTTGAGGATGCTGGCTAAGAGAAAACTCCTTTAATAAGTTCTTGTCCTTTCTTGCTGTCATCAGTTTGGAAAAGAAAAGTGTGTGTTTTTAAGTCTGAATAGCCACATACAACTATTTCATGAAAAACATTGAATCAATCAACCCAAAATAATTTTGGTTGCAGATGCTTAATGAATTTGCCCTTGGCTGTTCTGTAACTTCCCCCAAATACACAATTTTCATTCAAAGTTTGTGCATGACATATGGTAAAATTCAAACACAGACAGTTTAGTCTAGAATTATTTTTGTTTTAATTTAGTTCTAGAGGTGCTTGCAGACCAGCACAGGGCAGCACTGGCTATCCTAAGCACTACAGAGATATAATATAGTTTGGGACGCTATAAAAGTCAGTGTATATCAATTCTGACTTGCAACCTGACAAAGCAACCTGTGAACAGCAGGTGGTGGGTAGCTATTTCATGCCCTGGGAGGCAGGAAAAATGATGGAACTTAGTATTTGAAGGATGGCTATTCATATAGTTTCATTTCACTGGATGTAACACGGCATCAAATGGTAGAAAAAGTAGAATGTCAGGAAACAGCTGTTTTATAAAATATTTTATATAGGCTATTTACAAGGTCACCTTAAGTTTCACTACATATCTACTGAGATTTCCTGCTTTGTCAAGATATCATTAAAACTTCCTGTAGCTTCTGAAATATTTCAGCAATGCAATCTTTCCAAGTAGTGTTTATGTCAAAGATTATTGTTTTTAATAAAGCCATCTGGATAAACTTCAAGGTATCGTTTTATTAGCTTATGCGATATTTAATTAGTAATCAATCTTTGTCAAGATAAGAAGTTAAGTCTAACTTACCAGGGTAACAAAATCAGTTGGGAAGAGATTAATATAATTTTACTTGGAAACTAAGGTGTAGATATTACTTCTTTTAATATCCGGTCTGCTTTTTTTAAATAGTTTCCTGGGTTTCTTCAAATCGTTTGTGGAAAGACCACTTTACTTGAAGCCTTCACAGTATTATCATACCAGTAAGTTTGCTCCATGTTTGCTATATGTCATCTGAAAAAATGGATCCACTATAAAGTAAAGCAACTGCACTTTTATTAAAGGTTTGTGATGATATGTGACTGTAAATTGGCATCCTTCTAGTTGGACTAGATGATCTCTATGGTCCCTTCCAACTCTAAAATTCAGTGAAAATTCAGTGAAATTTTCTGAAAAACATATGGGTAACATTTGAAAATTCTTTGAAACCTTCTGCCAAGTGAATATGTCAGTACCAACACCAGAATATATTTAGGATTGATGTAAGTTTAGGATAGGGTGGCTAGTTTGGGACACAGCTTAATAGACATCACCACGTTATGGCTACAGCTGCTGAATTAGGAAGAAGGTAAGGACCAAGACTGAACTAAAAGTTAAATATTAGCAAGCAAATTCTGCTAACTATGCTGTGTGGCTGTGTTTGGGGTTGGTTAGGACTGGAGACTTGCTTTTTAGGATGATCTGACAGGTTATAGCTGGAAATGAGTCCACTGTGCACTATCACAGCACAGTAAGGTACAGCAGAAACAACTGGACAGGAATAGACCTAAACCTGATAAGGACTGATGAAATGACAATTAAGATTTGGATTCCAGCCTCTGGGGACCAATGCATGAGTGTTAATTTTAAGTATGGGAGGGATATAGGGGTTTGTCTTTGTCCCTGTCATCAATGTATTAAGTGGTGGAGATCACATGTCTTGCATTAGTGCTTGGTATGGATTTGGGACCAGTCTGGGCAGCTATCAAATTTGGATTTACTGTTCAGTGAATAGGAAGTAGTAGGACTTTCTTAAAGATTTGGTTAGCAGAGTCTACTCATCAGCATTAGTTTCAGAGTACTGTTAGAATTTGTCTGGCTGGGGTTGATGGGCTAGGTCTATGTGGCTAAATAGAAAACAGCCAAGCTTATGAACCAGTTTATGAATAAGATCACTGATTGCCCACACTAATGGTAGCTCTCACGCTCTTTTGCTGTTGGCAATGTCAATGGGAAATTTTGTGGTATACGTATGCATATGAACCTGCGTTTTTGTATGAGAAAGTATGTAATGCAAAGGAGGTTTAAGAAAAAGTTATACAAAGCAATAACAATGCATGTCATTGATTCTCAAGAACACACTAACAAGATGAGAATTTAGTTGCCATATGTTGGATTACACTAAAAATGGCCATTATCTTGAAGGCAATGTTGTTACTGTCAGCTACACGCTACTTCTTGCACTTGGCCTGACTGACATATGCCCATTTCCAAGACCTTGGAAATAATTAGAAAAATCCTCACTCAAGGGTTCTGCATAGGTTTATTTCCAAATCAGTCTATGAAATTCACTAGCTCAGAAGCATGGATTTAAGCTAGTCAATGCTACTTGGGCTTGAGGCCAAATAACAATATTTACCCTTCTTTGATTTAATACATAGCCTAAGGTAATGGTTAGCTAGTGTCACACTGGTAGCCCAAAGCATTTCTTTGCCTTCCCTCCCTCTTTACTGTGAAGTTTAGATCTGAGGCATCTAGGGTCTGAATGGGCTGGAATGGGGACTGTGGTCAGGTTTGGGAAAGGGTTGCATGTACTGTATCTCTATCAGGGGTAATTTGGTCAAGTTTAAGTCTTGGACTGGTAAGGGCCACATGGGTCATGCATAGGTTTGGGTCAGCATGCCTGAGGTAGCAGCTCAAATCAACAAAGGCTGCATATACTATCCACAATCTTCCAGTTTTCCCTCCTTTCCTATTTTCCTGCACAACCATGCAACCTCACATAATTTTATATTGTGGAGGTCCCATCCCTTTCTCTTATCTTTCAGTGTAACATCAAAGGTAGTGTAGCTTCAAAAGAGGAAAGTAGGATTTAAGGCCATTTTCTACTCTGCAGTCTGAAGAGAGTGTTAAGGAGGGGAGTTCCTCCAACTGAAATATCTGGTTTTGAAAAGTTTCTAAGTATTGTTCATGAATGGCTCAATGTTTTGGAAAAGAATTAACATTCTAACAGGAGTATCCATATTTGGAAAATCAAAAGTCTTTATACCTGCCAGTAAGCTGACATAAAGAGATTGGGATAAAGATTTATGCATACAATTAAAAAAAACATCCAATAATATATAGTATCATAGGGAAGGTGAATATGAAAAAAACAGAAGTTCTGATTGCCACTGATGCATTTAAACAGACAGCACCACAGGCTGGTCCAGACAAAGCGCTTCCTCAAATACATCAATATAGTTTTTCTGAACTGACTAATTACCCCACTACGAAAGAATGGAATTGGTTTTCATATTTGCAACAACTATAATTTTTTGACTTAAGGACTTGTTGTAGGAAATACATTAATACTCCTTCTCCTTTATGGTGTTTATATCCCGGATGTTGCTCTCTGCAAGTATTTTTCCTGTCCCAACAATGTTAGGCAACTATTACAGAGGATTATTTCATTTTCCCATGCAGCAGAATTTTTACTGTTGATAGTGGAAAGAGGTCACTACTACATATAAATGAATATGCACAAGCAGTCTTTATAACTTCTCATCCAGTCCATTAAACAAAGTTTTTGGTTGCTTGCAGGGGAATTTTTGTTTCTTCTTTCTTACAGAATCATAGAATCGTCTAGGTTGGAAAGGACCTTTAAGATAATGGAGTCCAACCATTAGTCTAACACGGACAAAACCACCACTAAACTGTCCCTAAGTTCCACATCTACCTGTCTTTTAAATACCTCCAGGGATAGTGATTCCACCACTTCCCTGGACAACCTGTTCCAATGCTTGACAACCCTTTTGGTGAAGAATTTTTTCCTAATTTTTTCCTAATATCCATCCTAAACCTCCCCTGGTGCAACTTGAGGCCATTTCCTCATGTCCTATCACCTGTTACTTGGGAGAAGAGACTGACCCCCACATCGCCACAACCTCCTTTCAGGTAGTTGTAGAGAGCAATAAGGCCTCCCCTCAGCCTCTTTTTCTCCAGGTTGAACAAGTCCAGTTCCCTCAGGTGTTCCTCATTTTGTGTTGTTTTTCATCTTCTTTACCAGTTGTTGTAAGACTGAGTTTAAATTTTATATAAATGCTTGTGTAGTATATGTTACCTGCAGTTTTGCAGTTTTGTTTTCTATGGAAAGCCAGACATCATAGCAATGCAAGTGGAACTGCTGCCCTTATCAGATGCAGTTGTAGATACTCTGTAGCAACGGAGGAGCTCATGGAGTTTAAATCTTATGAACCAGGCTTGATTGAAAAGAACTCTAACTAGGGGTCCTAAACAGAGGTACATCAGAGCTGTAAGGATTTACCTTGTTATAAAAGTGAGTGAGTACATTGAAACTTAGTCAAAATCTCATATTTTGGTTGATTGGTTAGTTGGTTGGTGTTGTGGATTCCGCCGAAATCACCGCAACCGGACCGACAGACCTTTCCCCCCCCCCCAAAAAAAAAAGAGAAAAGGAAGAGATAAGGAGATTCAAAAGTTTAGAATGCACTAAACTACTTTAATGAAGAATTAATATTAAAATAAATAAAATAAAAAAAAAAAAAGATAAGAAAATGATGAAATAGATACAATATATACAAAACTGTATCAAGCTCCCAGGATGACAGTCCCATAACTGGCAGGCACTGGGGAAGTCCCAGACTGGACTCAGCAATGGATGGGAACTGGATTCCAGCTCTGGAGTCAGGAACACACGGATCAGGATCAAAGGCAGATGAACAGACAGGGTCCTCTTCAGATGTTGGCCATCGCAGGAAGGGAGTTGACCCTTTAATCCCTCAACTTTTATACTGAACATGGGGCAGATGGGATGGAGTACCCCAGTTGGTCAGGTTTGGGTCACCTGTCCTGTCCACTCCTCCCCACAGATGTGACCCCTCTACATTTTTTCCATTTCCAACCCTCTAAGGGGGCAAATAACAAAAATTGGCTGACCTTGGTTGTTATAGCAATAAGTATAAACAAGGGCCTCTCTGCATACCATTCCTTGGCATGTAGCACAAACATTGGCCTTATCACTCTGGGAACAAGCTGTTTTCTCTACAATATGCTGTTAATATCAGAGAGTTAGAGGAGGTCCAGCTAAATGTAAAATTACAGAATACAAAATTGGTTCAGTTTTACTTCAAACCGGGACAGTTGGTTGTTGTTTTGTTTTGTTTTGGGGTTTTTTGGGGGGGTTTCTTTGTGGGCTTCTGATTCCCTTTGCTTTTAATGGAAACCTTGAATATTCTTCCAGAATGAGAGGGATGTTTTTCAGATCTGGGTCAATAATATGTCTAATAACTCTAAGAATCAGATCAAATGTATATGCTTATTCAGTTCAAAGTAGCTGTATACAAATATTAATATGGTTTATTTTGCCTAAAAAGTGATATTTGAAAATTTAATAGCCAGCTGAAGCTAACTAGATGCCCTCTGAAATATATAAAGAGAGAAAGACACTATCAGAAAGTGATTCATCCAAACAGTCTTAGACAGCTAACTTAAGCTAGAATGAATTGGCTACTGGAGGTGTCTATCTCTGTCCATTTACTTCAGAGAAAGCACAGATGACTAATTAAATCTCCTGAAGTCGCTTCTTTACAAGCTTGAATGAAGTTCAATAAAATGAACCTTTTCCTCAGTTCTATTACAGGAATTGCACAGCAAAATAATTAAATATGTAACAGCATTGCAATATACACTTTTTAGCTATGGATTGGTGCTAACTAAACTCTTACACCTAAATACCCTAAGTGTTTAAAAAAATCAGAGAAGATGTAAAGCTTTGTAGTACAAGTTGCTGTCTTCAAGCAAATAGTAAAGACACTTCTTTCTGTAATGGGGTTTCTTCCTCATGATTCTCACATTTCATTACTTTCACTGCACTGTCATGTCAGCTTCCCCCAGTAAAACTAATTCAGCTACCATGTCTTTATGTGACCATTCTTTTTTGATATATTCAAATGATTTCCTTTGATTAGATGTTTTTTTTTTTTTTATACTGGATCTCAGCAGTATACTTCTCAGAAATCCAGCTATTTGCCTGAAAATTAATGTGCCTTTTTCAAACATCTACCTTTGTCAAGATAAAAATATCCCACTTTCTATCCTGTATGTCACATCTCCTTATGAGGCTTCTAAGTAATGGCTGTCTTCCTTTGTTGTTGCTTTCAGAGGTTTAACGAAACTCTCTTGCAGTAGTTGTAACAGAAACCCTTAAAAGTAACCTTCCTTCATAAGTGTGTGCTTCCTGCTTTTCAGAGCATTGTGAAAATATGAACACCTGCCCCCCATTTCTAATTGTTAACTGACACTTAATTTCCCTGTACACTTTTATGCGGCAAGTGCTTACATATATATGGTAGGGTATCAAAACCCTGTTCTAGAAGTCTTTCTCACAGGCAGATATTAAACTTCACAGATTAAAGCAAATGCTCAAAACCCCTTCATTATTTTGTACTCCTCCTCTTTCCTTTTGACCTTTTACAGCAAGCTGAAGAGTCACATGCATCTGTTCTATCATCCACTCAACTGGACTGCTTTTTTGTTGTTATTGCAGAGGGAGGCCCAAAAAATCTGGTATATGGTGTGATTTTGCTTGATTAGAAAAGCCTTACTCTTGAGCTCTATGAGGACCATGAGCATATTTCGGTGAGTTGAACTAGATGTAGTCCTTTGGAGAGGACTCAAACATCAATAGCTAGAATAAGTGGTAAGAATATTATTTGTTTTGCATGCCTCTTTCATTGCAGGCAAACTCTTTGTCTTACCTTCCTTGAATGTTA
The DNA here is from genome assembly GCA_033628505.1 of Tringa tobata. Taxonomy (NCBI): domain Eukaryota; kingdom Metazoa; phylum Chordata; class Aves; order Charadriiformes; family Scolopacidae; genus Tringa; species Tringa tobata. The sequence continues at coordinate 32,080,467 of JAHREE010000279.1, forward strand.
AAATTACAGGTTTCCTATTATGTATCAAGGTATTACAATATTATCAGAAGGCAGAAGAGCACGTAATGTTCTGTCCCATGTTAAGCATGGTGCACAGAAAAGCCTGTCTTAAAGACCTTACAGCCCAAGCTTGAGACAGGGAATGAGATTCACCAGGAGTCTTTGTGGCCATGTTGACATGTAGTATCAGCAGCTTGAGAATTTATAGATTATTTTTTTTTCAACAAAACAGGGAGTGAGCACTGTCAAAAAGAATTTAGGAGCAAATAGTTTTAAAGCCTATCTCCTTAAACTAAAGAAGGTGCACAGTGCAATTTTCATCACATTTCACATGTTTAGTTTATAAAGCTTTATAAAGCTTTGATGTTGACATTTCAGCTGGTCATACCTCACTGAGATAAGAATTTATGTCATGTTTCTCCTGATCTATTTTGATAAATAAATTAAAATAATATGAAGAACTTACTTATTTTGACTTTCAACAGCCACTACATTGATTAATTCAGAAGTACAATTCTGAAGTTGTCTGAGACAAATCCTATTTCAAATATCTGCGTGAAATGGCACATATTCTAGTGTTCCAGATTTCCCTAAATGCGTTTGTTGTTTTTTAAGTTTTTTTTTTTTAAAGATATTAATAAAGAATTGTTACGTTTTCATTTAACAGTTTATTTAAATATGTCCTCTTCCATCATTTCCATGCGCTTTTGTGTAGCTCAGCAGTTTTAATTTACAGAAAACACAGGGACAGCAGAGTGACTCATGTCTGAGAAACTTGGTAAAAGAATCACATCTATAAATGACACAGGCCATTGACAGAAGTGATCTGGCTAACTGAAGAAGTTATCACCTTTGGTTATATTATATCTGCTAAGACGCAGTAACTGTCCATGTGGACACCCTTACTCTACCCACTGTGAAGTAAAACAAGCAGAATGGAGGTGCCTGGATCAAGAATTTTTCATTCATTCATGCCCAGTTCTTTTTGTTTGCGGGCCCATTATTGTGGGAATCCACACTAATTCTGCCAATTCTATCTCCGGTGTTTAGTGTGTCCTGTTACGAAATCTGGCTCAGTTAGTGGTTCTTTCAATAATGTATAACCATGATGTAAAAATAAAATGTATATGAAAGGCAAATACCTGAAAAGTCAAAAAATGATCAGACCAAACAGTAAAAGGAGCCCAGTGTGCTGCATTTCTGTGTATTCCTGTGTTTGACACTTTATTTTGTTAGGAAGGTTTTATTCCATTAACCTATTTTAGCTGTGTTCTGAAAATAGTTGTCTGAAAATTCTTTCCTTTTGTATAAGAGAACACACCCTCCTGTGGTGTTTATAATGTAGTGTGTCTTTTTTTAACCACATTTTAGTATATTTTGATGTACCCAAAATAATCAGACTCTGACTATTCATTTTGTTGTTGTTGCTGCTGCTTTTTTTTTTTTCCTATTTATTACTCAATCTAATGGAAATGTGAATGTGCATAAAGTAGTGAAGGGATGTTTTAGTTCTCTACAGAAATTTTGCCTGCTCCATTATTGTTTGGTAGAAACAGAAGTTATCAAAGCTGTATAGGTTGTGCAGTAATGAAGAACTTTATAATTACCAGTGGAAATTTTAAGGTGCATAACCTGCCACCCCTCCAACCTCTATTAATAGCAGGCACATATTCACATAAAAAATACTTTAAAATGATAAACCTATATATTTAATTGTATTAGGAAATACAGAATTCACTTGGTGTTATCCAGTTACCTTCTAATATTTAGCAAATTATTTCAATAGGGATCTAAGTTGTTCCAAATTCCAGGAACTGGAATCTAGGTTTCTGTCTTCTTGAAATTTATTCAGATTTTCTAATACACTATTATTTTTAGTTACTGAAATCTCAAGAAATGCTACCTATGACCAGGGTTCCATTCATAAAACTGCTAAATAGGTTTAAGATCTTGCTCAAATGTTTACAATTATATGTTACATACCAACGGTCATTTCTTTGAATGCAAACATACTACTACAGTATATTCCAAGAGGTTTTATTACGCATCTGAATGAGCTCTGGAGTTACAAATACCTGATCATATTATAAAGCAGAGTATACATTGGTTTTGCCTGACTTGATGTAGGCCAGAACCAAATGACTCCAGCAGTCTGTTAGTCACATGTTTCCAGGAAAAGGTTAAATTTCTTCAAGTGAAAATAGGATTTCATCATTAATTTGAGGCAGCATGAATAGTCCACCAAACTTGAATAAGATCTGCTTTGCTTTACCTACCAAACTTGAAACCATTCTGAAGTCATTTATCCAAAGTCTACTTAATGTTAATACGCAAATACTCCTGAAAGCAGGAATCAGATCATAAGTTTTCCATCACTCAGCTGAGTGACTAAGCTATTGGGCTAGAAAGCCATGTTCACTGTAAAAATTTTTTGTTTGGTTATAAAAGTAGAAAATGATAAACTGCTTGGTCAATGTTGAAGCTAAATATTTCATTTCATTTCAGCACTGTCTCCCATTAGAGAGTCATCCTCATAGAGAAACTGTTGAAGCATGGCTTGGATGAGCAGACAGTGAAGTTATTTGAAAACTAGCTGTTTTGTTGATTGAAAGCTAGCTGTATTGATCAGTGAAACAAAGGAGGCTGATAACTAGGAGTTGTTTAACCAGGGGTTAAAACTGGTTCCAATCTTGTTCAATAGCTTCATCAATGATCTGGATGACAGTGCAGGGTGTACACTCCAGAAAGTGATGACACAAAACTGGGAGAAGTGGCTGATACACCAGAGGGTCATGCTGCCATCCAGAGGGACCTTTACATGCTGAAGAAATGGCTTGACAGGAACCTCATGAAGGTCAACAAGGGTAAATGTAAAATGCTGCACCTGGACAGGAATAACCCCATGCATGAATATATGCTGTCATCTCTGTGTTATAGAGGTAATACTATACAAAAGATGTAAAAATGTCTCCATTTCTTTAAGAATTAGAGTTACGAAACACTGCCAAATTGTTATGATCAGTGTTTTGCAAATTAAAAAAAAATCAATAATTTTCTAGGTAATGAGAATAGGGATTAGCTTCTTTTGTGACTTGCAAGCTTGGATGGACTCCTGAAGCATTTGGGCAAACTTTAAACGAGGACAGAAGGGGACTGAAATCACAGACTACAAGTTTGATATAAGAAAATGAACTAATTTTAGTTTCCTAGGCATAGAAAGCGTCCAACAAAGCCTTTCATAAAGCAGACTACAGAACAGGATCACATGCAAGAACAAATACAACTTAGTTTCTAAACTTCAGTGATCATCCCTGCAGAAATGTGAACTGAAACAGAATTTAAACTTAATGCTTAAGGTCATTGTTCTGAATTTAGTAAGTGATATTTTAAAGAAAGTGAAGAACCCCAAAGAAAAAGGATTTAGGCTTTCATATATTAACCCACAATAGGAGGTAAATGAGTAATGTAGATTTTCATATAGCAGAAACTGTCTAGTGCCCAATAAAGTTAATGCTTTTAGTCCTACTAAGTCTAAATCCAGACTCTTAAATCACCATATCTAAGCAATAAATGGGAATTTTTAAAGGAATTATGTTTTTAGTACCCAGTCTTTTTGTTTGAGCAGCAAAATTAATAATAAAATTATTTAAATTATTTAAAGTCATTTAATAAAATGTTTCAATATAATTAATTAGTTACATTATCCTGGAAAGAGTAGAGAGTTACTCATCCAAATACTATGTTGCTATAAATAACATGAGAGAACATGGATTAAATGCAAACAAAGAATGGAAAGAAGTCCTGAGTCAGGATACCTTCCTTCAGTCTCCTGCAGTATCCTGTCTGAAGGTTTTTCATCTTCACATAAATCTTTCACAAAAGTGTAACTGGGATTAAAATTTTCTTGAGAACTAATTACAGAGAAGGGATGTTTTCAGAAAACAGGGTCCAAACAGAATATACTTTAACTATATGATAAAATGGAGAACAGCAAGCCACAAATAGCAAACTATGTGTTTAAGAATTCTCAAGCAAATCAATAATATATCTTTCTTTCTAAAACTAGTGTTCCTCTTTAAAAGAGCAAATTATAAGCCTTTTTGTTTGAACTGTTTGGCTTGACCCTAATGTTAATTGGGAAGGGAAGAGAGGAGAGAAGGACACTGTTGTCGATAGTTCTGCTTTTCTGCTTCATATGGAGTATGACCCAATCCCTACTTCAGTGTTTGTAAGCAAAAGATGAAGTAGCTTTATGTTATCCATGAAAACTGGAAGCCTGTGTGACACTGCTGATTGATCTGCAGAAAGATCACATAAGAAATATTCCAAGGAGGTCAACAAAATATGTTATATATTCTCAGAACCGAAAGTAAAGATCTTAAAAGCTTTAGATTAGGAAGCATCTCAAGCACACCCTGGCTATCTAAAAGTTAGACGCCCGGTGCAAAATAGTTGGTTAGTGTCTCTCAGGCATCTCCAGCTGGCAACTCGTCAAGATACGTGGCAAAGGTACAGAGAAAGAATAGGGATGTGGAAATCCTGTCTCTCTCCATTAGCTATGTAGTAAACCTAAACATTTGGCTTAGATTAGGAATCTGACATTTCAATGAGTAAAATTCAGTAGGATGCATGATCCTGTGTGGATGCATAATTGTAAGAACTCTGTGTTTTAGGAATGACACTTTTTTGAAACCTATGGAACTAGACAGACATTATTTTAAATGAAACAGAGAATTTCAATAGAAAATTACATTGGGTTTAGAGCTATGCTATAGAATTTTCATCCTCAGATATTGTTCTCTAATTAATTTATTCTGGGATAGGTACAAACAGCTTGCAGCCTACCATCTTATATTAAAATAAGTAGATCTGTTACATAGCTCAGTAATTTCCAATGTACATATTTTTAATATTTTGTTATTTTCCAATGTTTTCTTTTTATTTCTTCTTACGCTTTTAATATGAATCTAAAGAGTTTCTAAGATTGTATGTTCAATTGACTGCATTTTTTTAATATTATATGTCTCTTGGTTACTTGATTTTTACTATTCTGTGGGATCATCAGGCAAATTAGGTGTTTGTCTTCCTTTGTCACTCAAACAGGCATTTTTAGTAGGATCTATTGGTCTCTTTTCTTCTTGGGATGTCTGTTATAATTTCTTAATGCTGCACTGCACCAATATTAGTCAGCTCAAAACGCTGTGTATGAAACTCAAGGAAGTTATTCAGCCACTTGGCTCCTCAGACTGCTTTTTTTTCAATGTGCTAATTTGCAGAAATAGGTTACTGGTTTCACTGTTAATGATGAGATCAGAATAAGCTGTTGCAGCTCTCACTGCACTGAGTGACAGATACCCCCCTGCAAAGAGCAAGTTTGCTTGATTTATTTTTTGAAGAATCAAGCTGTTAGCTCTGCTGCTAAATGCCTGTATCAGTAAAGTACTTTTAAAAACCAGAGAGCGTATTCTCTCGTTAATCCCCAGAATACAGTACTTCCATCTATCAACAAGAAAAATACACTCTGTAAAACCTAGAGGTATCCTTGAAAGAACAAAAGATGTGGCTGTGGTTATTACTCTTGAATGTGTTGGAAATGTTTCCGTATCAAGAAAAGTTGAAGGTATCAAAGAATTCTAGAGACCTTAAAAGTTGTCTTAGTAAAGTATTTGTGGGAGACAATGTCCTCTTTCAGGTTAGCTGAAATGACAAGAGAAAGCCATGTACATTGAGTTGACATATCTGCATAGGTACTAAAAGTGTAGCAAATGTGGTTTGTTATTAGCTGAGCTATCAAACACAATCAGTGAAATGCTTTTCTGGGGATCTCAGGTTTTTAGAATGTTGTTTACTTTATTTCAGAACACAAGAAACATCTACAATGAGAATGTGAGGTTGTTGCCCTTCACTCTTAGGTCACTACTTTTAAGAAGCCTAGGAATATAAAGCTGACTGTTTCTATTTAATGTATCTTAGACGTAAAATGCTTCACCAAGAAAGAGGAGACAATAGACAGGAGGACAATAGAAGAAGGAGTCAACAGAAGGAGGACAATAGACAAGGGAATAAGGACATCTAACATGGAGGAAAAACATTTCAGAGCAATAACTGTGCCACATCTCATGGGCTGTAGCCCCAAAAGCTGACACAGAATAAGCTGCATTAATCATGGTCATTTACTGCTTGTTGATCTCTGAAATTTCACATGATTCTGTAGAAAACACAGTTCATAATCACAAAGAAGAATTTAAGACAGTCTGTAAGACCACCTATCCTGAAAGAACAGGACACAGACAGGCAATCATATAAAATTATTCCAGTGACACTAGTGATGATTTTTCATTCTCACATACCACAGAATCAAATCTTTACCTCATTATTAAAACAAATAAAGAAACAAACAACCTCAAACAAATAATAAAAGAAAAACAACCAAAAAAAAAAAAGGAAAGAAACTGCTAAATTGCTGCAACTCATAGCAACTTTAATACTACTGAAGGGCTTGTCTAGAAATAGATATTTACTGGCATATCTATAATCTATGCTGCTATAGCTGTATTGGTTTAAGATCAGTATGGACATTCTGTTTCAAAATAATAGTCATTTTATTTGGAATAATTACTCTAGAGTAATTATTCTTGGACAATATAACAGTTTTGGCATACAGGATGTCCACATGACAGCTAAGACTGATAGAACTATGGCAAAATAATTAGTTCAGTATATCTATGCCAGGAAATAGCTATGTGTATACAAGCCAGCATTGTCAATAATTATATTCTTTTTACTTACATTCCTTAGATATTTTCTACCAGACGTTTATGTTGCACATAGTACTTCTTGTTTACAGGACCATTATAAAATGGTCCTCTTGAAGATCTGCAGCTATGGAACAGGACCTGCCCTGGTAGCAGGTGAGGGGTTGGGAACTGTGTCCAGTGAAGCACTCAAGCGGGCTGAGCCTGAGCGCCACCACAGCACCAGGAGGAAGGGGTGAGTGACAGCAGTGGGAGGTTGCTGCTGCAGGGGACGGAGGACACCATCTGCCCATCTCTCTTGCTGCCCTGGAGAGCTTCCTGCTTGCCAGGTGCTTGGATCTGGGATGTTGTAGAGACGCTGCTGAGGCTTGTCCAGCCCTTGGACTGTTACCCCTTGCTGCTTTTCCTGACAGGCACCAATGATTCTCTCAGGAAGATCTGGAGCATATCTTGAGTATGAATGCATGACTCTGGGGGTCACGATGAAGGGCACAGAAGCTGGAGCCCGAGAGGGTTTCCTTTGCTGGCAGGGTCTTAAGGAGTGGATGGATCCTGTGGATTAACAGGTGTTTGTGTTGCTGGTGTCAACAACAGGGGTTTCGCTTTTATGAACATTGGGACCTTTCTCATGGAAGACATAGATACACCTGACCAAGTTTGGCAAACACATCTTCATCAACAGGCTGGCTAACCTGCTGAGGAGAACTTTAAACTAAAAATGATGGGGAAGGAAGATGATGCCAATCAAGTGAGAAAGTGATGGAGGGAATGGCAAGCAAAGGGTGCATGATGGTCATCACAGAAATGTGGTCAGATAGTTGACACAACTGGAGTTCTGCAGTGCATAGATACAGGCTCTTTAGAAAGGACAGGCCTTCATGGTGAGGAGGGGAATTGCCCTTTATATCAGAGAGCAGTGGGAATGCATGAAGCTCTGCCTAGGGGTGGCTCATGAGTAAGCTGAGAGCTGAAGGTGGGGATTAGAGGACAGACTCCCATGGGTGATGTTGTGGTGAGTGTCTGCTACAGACTACCTGATCAGAAAGAAGATGGGGCTTTCTTCAGACAACTAGAAAAAAGTTCACATTTGTAGGTCCTAGTCTTAATGTGTGAATAACTACCCCAATATCTTCTGGAAGGACAATAAAAGAGGGAATAGACAATCCAGGACAATTACCTAACAGGTGATCAAGGAGCTGACAAGTGGAGATGCTCTGTTGGACCTGATTCTTACAAACAAGGAAGGACTGGAAGGCTAGGGGCAGGCCTGCTTAGATGAGAGAGGAGCTCTTGACTAAACTCAGTCATAAAAACAAAATGTACAAGAGGTGGAAGGTGTATTCCTCCTGAGAGGAATATAGACACCATCTGATCATGATGGGATTAGGTTAGGAAAGCTAAGACTCGCCTTGATTTAAATTTTGGGAGTAATGTGACGTACAACAAGAACGAGAGAGGACTTTGTAACAAAGGACAGAGAAAAGTCTGGGGTATTCAATGTTTTCTTCATTTCAGTCCTTACTTGTAAAATTGGCCTTCAGGATCTCAAGTCTCAAAGCTTAATGGAAAACTCCAGAAGAAAGAAGAGTTACCCTTGGTGGAGGATGATCAGGTCAGGGAACACTTAAACAAACTGGACACACAGAAGTTCATGGGGCCTAGTGGGATGTGCCCACAAGTACTGAGGAAGCTGGCTGATATCATTGCAAGGCTACTCTTGATTAACTTTAAAATTGCTTTTTTTTTGAAAATTACTTGATTCTTTTGATTATCTCTGAAAGGAATAGGGGAGCAGGGTTATTGCTTGTCTAGTCTTAAGTAAGACTTGCAACAGTGTCTCTGATAACAGTGACATAGATAAACTGATGAGTTTATGTCTGTACTGTCCAGACAAGCGGACAGTAAGGAGGGTCGAAAATTGTCTGTACTGATGGTCTTAGAGGGATGTAACCAGGTGGTTATATCGCTATCCATAGAGACTTCAAAAGGCTGGAAAAATGGGAAGACAGAAATCTCATGAAGTTCAACAGAAAGGAATGCCAAGTCCTGAACCTGGGGAGAAATAACCCTATTTACCAGTACAAGTTGGGGACCAAATGTCTGGAAAGTGTTATGCAGAGAAGGACTTAGGATGCTGGTAGACAACAAGTTGATCATACGCCAGCAATGCACACTTGAGGCAAAGAAAGAAAACAGCCTTCTGGACTGCATCTGACAGACCATTGCCAGCAGGTTGAGGAAGGTGATTCTTTCCCTATGCAGAGCACTGGAGAGATAGATGTGGAGTGCTGGGTCCAATTCTGGGGTCCCCAGTAGAAAAGTGACATACTGAAGCAAAGGGCCACAAAGATGATGAAGGGACGGGAGCCTCTGACATATGGTGAGAGACTGAGAGAACTGTGAATGTTCAGCCTGAAGAAGAGAAGACTCAGGGGGATCTTGTCCCTGTGTGTGAATACCTGATGGAGGTGGTAAAGAAGCAGAGCCAGACCCTTCTCAGTGGTGCCCACTCAAAAGACAAAAGGCAATCAGCACAAACTGAAATACAGGAAATCGAATTTAAACATAAGAGAAAAATGTTTTACTGTGAGCATGGTTGAAGACTTGACCCTTCTTGTCCAGTGACATTGTCAGCTCTCCACCCTTGCAGATGTTCAAAACCTGATGAGGAATGGCCCTGAGCAACCTGCTCCAGCTGCCCCTGCCCAGTGTCAAATGTTCCATGGTCCTTTGATTCTGTGAAATACGTACATTATGGCATTGTTTGTTCTTACCATGGTTATGAGTTTGTGCACTCTTGCTTAGTTTTGGTGAGCTCTAATGCTCTCAAGAACAATTTTCTCTATTTTTCCTTAGAGTGGTACAGTTGTTCTGGGAAACAGAAACTTCAATGCAGTGAAATATTCAACATCACTCAATGATCTCAATTTGGTACCATAGTTGTTATAAACCTTTTTCACATTTGTTTTTTAAAACACATTATTACTATTAAATTAGAATTATAGATTATAGAAATAGCACGCACAATATAAGACTGTACATTTGATTATATAATATCTGCTCATGCAGAGAAGAATTCCCACATCACCTGGGGATCACAAATGGGTAATTTTAAATTTAATCTCTATATTTGTATGGATGAGAAAAATATACATTGTTGGTACCTAAAATTTGTTAATTGTAACTCCAAATTACTTTAATTTCTATAAATGAGAGATTTAGCAAACTTTAGTGCCAAAAAATGAATATAATCTTGAAATTTAGTGATGGTGTGACTCCTTACTCCCCACAGGTCTCTTAAAACCTCCTTCTTGTTAACTGTTACCCTCTAGTACAAAGATTTGACAATGGTTGCAGCTAATAAAAAGGGCCAGTGACCTTTTAGGAACCTGCAATGGAAAAGTCAAAATACAATTGGGAGATTTTTTTTTTCTTCGGCATCTCATAAAGAATGAATGTACTAAATGTCAAGATTTTAGCTCAATAGGAATTTAAAATTCATTGTCAGTCATTCAAAGAATGACCTCTGAATAGCAGACTAGACTAGGCTATAGGAAAGGAAACCACAGGTGCCCCTTGTCCTCACCTTATCTCTAGCAAATACCACTGAACAATTTAGTGGAGTATTTTAGATTCACAGTTTGCAGACTACAGTGGGTGGGCTTCCCTCTCTGCTATTATTGTCAAGGAATTCTTTGGTGGAAAGAGAAGAAAAGTGGTGGTCTCTCTCAAATTTTTGTTCCTATAGCTTGCTGAAAGATAAAACTTGTGTTCTTCTAAAATGAATCCCAGTGACTGCATCACTCTGGAAAGGAAGAAGAAAAATAATGTTGCCAAGAAAAATCCCTATCACACATACTGATCACGTATTTCTGGTTGAGAGCTTGATGTTGGCTGGAAACTCTTCATCTTGGAGCTCTAGCAATTTTCTATGTTTTTATAATTTCCCCTTCTGACCTTCATCTTTCCAAATATCAGGAAGCAATGTTATGGCATTAATTAATACCTGGCTTTTTTGTTTGTTGGAGACATGCTTCCCTAGTGAAGGATGGATTCTACCATAGAGGAGAATTGTTTGTGGCTGAGATGACAGATTTCAACTACAGTTCTTACTGGCAAAACATGAATCCATGAAAGCCTCACAGCATTAAATACTTACCAGTATTCAGAAATACAGGTTGTATTGCCTATTGAATTTAGGTTTTGGGCCCACATCCAGGAACTACTGGTTTCTTTTTCTAGTTCTCCTATTGATCCGGTTTTGTACCTTGGGCAAGTTACCTTAACTTTTACTTGTTACTTATAACATCAAGTGACCACAGTGATTAATTAATTAATGGGGCACATAATTAACGACATAATTCCATTTACTCCAAGGAACTATATTAGGGATTAATTTAGTCCAATGTTTCTACAATACTTTGAAAATATTCTACTAAGTGCTAAGTATTAGGTGTGAAATGAATACTAATATCAATGATTTGATATTCAGTCATATAATAAAGCCAGTCATCCTCTGTATATTTTCACTTGTAAATTTTTTATTTTTACTGTGAAAAATAGGTTAAGGTTCGAAAAGAGGCTGAATTGTTAAAGGAAGATGTTGACCACAAAGGAAAAATGAAAACTGGTAGAAAACTGGAGATATATGGTATGATAGTAAATGCAGGAAGAATGGTGCTCAAAAGGAGCTATCTTTCATATAGAACAGAGACAAAACATCAGAAGAAGATTTATAAAACCAGTTAAGGGATCAGAGTGTACGTAGCCAAGTATAGAAATGAAAGGTTGATGACAATGTAAGTGATGCTGATAAAAACAGGTAGCTAGAAAAAGTAGTATGAGAATTAAGACAGTTCCTACAGTTAAGAACAAGATTCTGAAAAGGAAGTTGTAAAGTACACTTAACTGGAAAGAAAGGAGCGCATGTGTCTATATATGTGTAAGTATATGACAGCAAGACAGATTTAATGCGACCCAATAGAATAAATATTAGATGATGCTCTACCTCTACAAAGATTCAGAGTAGTTTTTCTCTGTTCTCTCAAACTTTTTGAAGTTGCCAAAGAAAGACAGTTTCTGAAGAAACTTGGACAATGTAAACCACTTACTGTTAAAAATCAATTTACTAAAGGGGACACTGGAACAAATCCAAAGCTGATTTAAAAATTAAAGGGGATATGATTGTGGTAACAGTGGTACCCTACAAAACTGAAGTGTTTGAAGAGGAACGTTATTGCCGCATTGATTGTTTGACCTGTATTGAAAAAGAAACATGAAAGTCAAAGCTCTGCTAGCTACAAACATTGATAACTGTAGAGGAGTCCTTGTAGTTGAAGTAAAAGCATGCCAGGGAACACTGTGTGCAACTCCACCTCCAGCTGCTACTTCTCCTTGAACAGGTCAATAATGATAATATGTTTCCCTTAGGAAAGAGGGCCTAAGGTTTTCTATTTTTTTCCCCTACTGCTTGGCCTTTTCAAAGTCAGAGCTTAAATCAGTGAAACAAGTGAATTAAAAAAAACTCCAACACTGAAGACAGACCACAATTGCTGTCCTTAAAATCTCTTCTTCACTGAGGTAATCATTTAAGAACAAATTGTCTAACCTTTCATGAGTCCAGGGCAGGTTATGACCACAGACAGCATTGAATCAGGCTATCAATAGAAATTGTGGTTGGGAATTTTCTGAAGCAGAACCTAAATACATGTATGCATGTTACAGAAATATTAAAATAGCACATACAAGATAGAGCACACACAAGAATGAGCTAATCAAGCTGTCTCTAGTGTTGCACTTGATTTCAAGAAGAACATGACACAGTAAACTCTTTGGGACACTTAATATCACATGCTTTAACTAGTAAGCAATAAATCATTACATACATATTGTGTTGTGCATATTTCAACTGCCAGGAAAAAAAAATAAATCTCTTTTATAAAGCCTTAACAGCATTACTGTCAGCTAAAACTGTTTCAGTTCACTGCAAATTCCATTCTTGATGGTAAGTGTCTGCTAGCAGTATTAATGAGTAATTCCTTAGATAGTATCTGGCTGCATTGTCGTGGTTTATACTTATTTCCCAAATTGTATAAGACAAGGTGCATGCACTGTAGTTCTATTTCATTGCTATGCCATACTCTATGTGCAAGCCTTGAGTGGAATTCTTTGGTTATATAAAAAGTATCTTAGTAGATTTCCTAATCAGGATGCATTGCTCTAAGTATGCAATGCCAGCATCCACCTAGGTAATTATTGCAGGATTTCTCTAACACCTTCTTTCAGCACTGTGCTTCTTACTCTGCTGATTTTAGGAAATAATTTCAAGCAAGCAAAGTCCTGAGACCAGCAGGACAGCCTTTCTTGAGGATCTGAATAATAATGCAGTCCAGGGAGCTTGTCTCCATGATGAAAAACACCAAAGTCTATCCTCAGGTGTTGCAGAGCCTCACTGAGCTGGGAATCGAATTCATTGCAAAGCAGATAAAACAGTGATGCTTGAGGCAGGATGAAACAAGATCTAAGAAAATAATCATACCCCTAGAGCAAACAGACTTAGATGACATTTTCTGAACTGAACAAGGGTCTCCATTAAGTGATCATTCACAGTCATATTTATTGACAGGATAAAAGCAGGAGGAAGCAGTTTGAGGACACAGATTGCTCTGGACCATGGGGTCCTCCTAACAAGGAGCCAGAAGGAAGGGAGACAGAACTGAGATGATATGGAGCATAGGACACAGAATTATATTCCTTTGTGCTGTGATTGTGTCTTGTCCATCCCACATATGACTGAAAGATATGGTTGATTGCACTGGGTCCTTTGGCCTGGAATTAAAAGTCACTGTCACATTTAGTTCTTTAAGACATAGCTACCACTGAGGACAAAAGTGCCTTAGTAGCTAATAGTAGCCAAGATATTTTATCCATTCATCAGGGAAAATCTTCTATTTTCCAGTCCCTAACTGGGGGGACACAAGTGAGACAGCTGACCCAAATGGACTAAAAGGATATACCATACCATATGATGTCATGCTCAGCTATAAACTAAGGGGGACGTTAGTAGGGGACTGCTGCTCAAGGACTTGCTTGGCATCGGTCAGTTGGTAGTGAGCAATTGTTTTCTTGTTTTCATTTGCATCACTTGCCCTTTTTGGGTTTTATTTCTCTCTTTTTGTTATTTCATTTTCATTATAATTTTTATTAAACTGTTTTATCTCAACCCATGAGTTTTCTTACTTTTACCCTTCCTGTTTTCCCTTAACATCTCACTGGGGACAACTGAGTGAATCTCTGTGTGGTACTCAGTTCCTGGCTGGGGTGAAATCATGACAGTCTGATTAGATGTGAGTTATCTATAAGCTAATGCCACAGGGCTACCCTGACATGGTATCAACCCTGCATGTACCTTTCAGTTGCATACATTAGGACACACCACAGTTCTTTCACACCTATGCAGTTCCAGAATTGACCTAACTTTATCTGACCTGCTAGAAATAGCTGCACAAAGACCTTTCATCTGTCTAACCTCCTCTTCAGTAAAATTTTCTACAGAAAATTTTCTACATTTGCAAAGAATTGCTGTGCTTTTGGTGAGCCAGGAAAGAATGAGAAAAACATGCCTTTCTGCCTCATCATGTTAAATACTGATTACTTGGTATGGGCATTTCTGTGGTATTACAGTCTTAGTCTATCCAGTAAAAATATCTGTAAATAGGCTAACAGTTTTTACAGTTTCTTCTTTCTTTGGTGAATAACAAAAATGTCAATAGCTGTGATGCAATCACTGGCAAGCAACAAACTCATTTGAAGTCTTTTGATACCTCGGTCATGTGCGTATTTACCTCTACAGAACTTCAGTTATGCATTGACAAAGTTGAGCAATACAATCGTAAAGCAACCGTAATACACACTGAAAAAACAAGTTCATCCTAGGCATTTTTGGCCATGAGAAACAGCCTGTTTGAGTAGACCAGCAAAAAATGTGACAACAGTTAGCCTTTTATCTTTCATTACTCTTTCTCTTTTGTTGAAGGGACTTACATCTTAATATTAGGAGAAGTTTCCTAAATAAAATTGTAAAAAATAGCTTGTCTTAAAATCCCAAGGTCTCTTGACACTACCAGCACAGTCTCCCTTTATCTTCAATGAGCTGAGTGGAAGAAAGAAAAAGTCAAGTATCAACACATTGTCTTGGACAACTAATACCAGACATTGGAACAGGGCTTGTGCATCACCCTTGGACAGACTTAGGGGAGAACATTACAAAATTATAAAGCATTAAAGCAGTCAGCAAACTGACTAGCAGAGATGTGGACTCCCCCTGTCACTGTGGAAAATACTACTTAAAACTGCAGAGATGAAAGAACGTTTAATCTATTGAGGGAAGGATAAGATTCAAGTGAAATGTTATAGAGAAACTTGCTATAATTCTGCAGATATTTAGTTCTGCTTATGGCATTAATACCATCAAAAGAACCCTCAGAAACTAAAGTGGAAATGGTAAGAAACTGACTTTAACAAAATAAATATTTAACTTGTAGGTTGGCCAAATTATTACTTGTAGGTAGAATGTGACCCACATTCAGCAGATTTGCAAGGCAGCCTGCAGCAGTTTTATTACTTATTAGAAATATACAGTTTATAGACAACCCCAAATCCCAGGATACATCACTGCTGAGAAAACAGATACTTTTCTTATCCCTCCCCTGGCCCAGAATGAGATTGATCAAGCTTGAGGCACTGTATTCTGAGTGCTGCAGGCCCTCCAAATTATCACTGTGCCCCTCTATTTGAAGCAGCTGTTAGCTCCACTGAATAAATGGCAATTCTCCTGTAGATTTGCAGTTCAAGGCCTTATTGGGATGATGTTGCTTCCCTCACGACATAGCAAGTTATTTTCTTCAAGATTTTACCTTAGTGAACTTATGGTTAAATTGTAAGAGGGGAAAAAATAAAAATCAACCCAAAAATCAACCTCCATCCTAATTTCCACTTGCATAGCAATGTTACCCTCCAAGACCAGGAAAACACATTGATTAGTAGCTGTTGGTGACTAGGAATCATCTCTATAGTAAAAGTGGACCCTAACGAAGATACAGGCAATGACATGACAGGGACAGCAGACATTGGCCTACTCCTTCCTCTCAGGAAAAATGCAAAGAAAAGCAAAGCAAAGTCCTTCTTAGCTGCCTTAGTCACCTCAGAGTTCACTTCATCTGAGTAAGTGATCTAGACACATGAGCAACAAGGTGATCCCTAATTCAACCTCACAACTTTTTTTTAATTCCTGATTCATAATTCTGAGATTTTCTAAATTGAAGATTATTTTCCATAACAGAAATAGTCTTTTGGTACAAAAAAAGCCTTCAACTTACATTTTAAGTTATAAGGCAACCTTTAATTATTGAGTATTAGTATAAAGTTTTACACGGAGACAAGCTACTTCAGAACTTTCTGATGCACCTGGCACCAACTTCTATCAGAGAAGGCAACCCAGGACTACTTATCTGAGCAGGACTGAGACTGTGATGACTTAGCCAGTCATCTGAGTACACTCTACTCAGACTAAGCATCTGTAAAATTTCTACGTATTTCCATTCAAATACTTTAACCACAAAAGCTATATCCTTTGCCAAATCTGTTTTTAAGGAGATTTTATGTATTGCAGTGGGCTCAGGTAGAAAGTGGTTACTAGAGGAATTTATAGTTGTGGGCTGCTTAGATATTTGAATCTTGCTTATGCAGTCTCTCTGGAAAAAGAAAATAATGCCTCTAAAATTCACATAGATAGTGAAAAAGCATGCAAAGAATCTGTGAAGAAAACCCCAAAACATCCTGTTATTTTACCAGTTTTATCTCCTTCAGTCTTGCTCTCTTCAGTTTTCTGATGCTTACTTCTATTTGCAACATTTCGTTTATCCTTATATTCCTTCTCTACAGTTTCTCAGTGTGTGAATATTTGAAATGCCCTCAAGGTACATATCCAGCCTTGTATATTCAATTCAATTTCATTATGTTTGTAGATTTCAGTCCTGAAATAAGCTCTGCAGCATGTGGTGAAACAATAAACTTTGCAGGCTTGTGTGCATTCTGAAAATTCTAATGGTATTGTTACTGATGTACCTGTCTCAAACTGCTCAGAATTTAAAAATTACACTAAAACCATGTTTAACATTTGTAACAACACCACCAAAAAGCATTGTAATAATACCACCAAATTGTGATAGTATTCTGTATTTATACTACAGAAAGAGCTTTTTAAATAGGACTAAGAAAGTTATTGCTACTGCTGTTATTTCTAGTCTTCAGAAGCTCCCACTGTGCATGATGTAGTTTTCAAACATAAAAGTCTTTACACTTATGTGGTCCCCATTATCATGGAGTTTGATCACCTCACAAACAATGTATTTATCTTCACAATAGAGTTCTCTTTGAAGTAGGCAAGTGCTATTATTTCCATTCCATTTTTCAAGAATGAAGATAGTAATGTGAAGGTCAAGACAACAAGACAAAGCAATTAGGTGCCTAACAATTGAGATGCGAATTTCTAGGAAATTTATATGCCTAAATCTCAAAATCAGCTGTAAGTATCATCTTTAACTACCTAAACACCTTTCTGTATGGGTGAGGTTTGTCTCACATATGAACTACCTGTATAGATTAAGTTAGTTGTGTAGGTACTTTCTATCACCAACTGAGACAGAGATCTTCCATAAATTTTGGAGGTTAGATATATCTCTTGGTATGAACACTTGTGTCCTGGTTTCAGCTGGGACAGAGATAATTTTTTTTTTCTAGTGGTTGCTGTGTTTCAGATTTGGTATGAATGTCAGTAACACATATTGTTTTAATTGTTGCCAGGCAATGTGTATAGTTTTAAAAGACTCTTTTTCAACTTCCCTTAGAAGCTAAGAAGAAGCCAGACAGAACGATGGAACTGGAACCTAACAAATGGTAGTGGAATATTCCACACCATAGACATCAGGGTTAGTATATAAATGGGGTTAACTGGAGGGTGGGTACTCACAATCACTGCTCAGGATGGTGCCAGTTCACCAGGCAGTGTGAGTGACTTATGTCAATATTATTTTTGTTATTGTTATTATTATAATTGACATTTTCCTTTTATGTTATTGTTCTGTTAAACTGTCTTTATCTCAACACACGAGGTCTTTTTTTCCTTTCTCCTCCTTTTCTCCCTCTTCTCCCTACCCTTCTGGCAGAGGGCTGAGAAGAAGGGGTGATGAGCAAAAACCAGAATGGTCCTAGCTGACAGCTGGGGTTAAACCACAACAGTCTTTATTGGCATCCAATGTGGGGCATGAAAGGTTGAGATAATGATAAAATTTGTCATAAGCATGAATTGTTAATAGTCACAATATTGCATCTTGCAACACGTATGTGCTCCTTTGTTATGGTGTTCATCATCCCAGGGAAATGGCTCAAGATTATAATTTTGCTGTGCCTCACAGTGAGGCCTTATCATATGATGAAATTGGGTTTGCTGTGGCTGTGCATGTTAATGACTAAGAGTGATGAACAAGGGGAAATGGCAGCAGCAGTTTCATCTTTGTACTTTGGGAACAAAGTGGAAAATTTTAGTAATTACATTTTTTTACCTTTTCTCCTTGGAGAACCAGTCTGTGGGGGAGATCTCTTCCTTCACCTCTCTCTTCTCCTCCAGGCTAATTAAAACAGTATTTGAAAATTCTGCATTCCCTTGGGATGCTCAAACATGCATGCTCCTATTGCTCAGTCTTCTGACTGTTTTTCAGGTCTTGCTTAGGGTTAAACATTGATGCGTATGCAGGCACAGTTCTCCAACCCCTGCAACGAGGTCTGTGGCTACTACAACCCCCACAATAAGTGCTGTGGCTACTCCAATCCTCTGCATCTATTCCAACCCCAATGATGGGTGCTATGGCTACTCCAGTCCCCATGATGAGTGTTGCAGGTACGCCAACCCCTGTGATGAGTGCTGCGGCTACTGGACCAGAGAACCCACCTATGCCGGTATCAGTTGCCCCTATACAGATGAAGAAATACACAAAACCCACAGTTCATTTAGCAAAGGATGAAGATGAACCTCAGTCACCATGAGAAAAGGAGGAAGAACAGGAGTTAATCACCTGATCCTTATCCTTGAGTGAGATGCAAGATATACAAAAAAATCTCAGTTGTCATCCAGGTCAGCAAATTGTCACCTGGCTGTTCCGATGCTGGGATAACGAGGCCAGTAGATTGGATTTAGAGGATAGGATAGCCAAGCAGGTGGGATGTCTATCTAGGGGAGAGGGCAATGACAAGCTGGTTGGAAAAAGAACACAAACCCTCAATCTCTGGAGGTGACTTCTGTTAGCTGTGAAGGAAAAGTATCCCTTCATGGAAGATACTATATGTAACCCAGGCAAGTGGACCATCATGGACAGAAGTATCCAGTACCTGAGGGAATTAGCTTTGCAGGAGCTGATTTATCATGACTTGGATGACCTGCAGCCAATCACAGATCCAGATGAAGTCCAATGTATCCCACTCATACAGTGGAAGTTTCTACATTGGCACCAACAAGCCGGGGAGATGAAGAGGCACCAACTGTGGACGTAGTGACTAGCCAGCTCCAGCAATATGAAGAAAATCTTTCTACTTCCTTACAGGTCTTCATTTCAGCTGTGAAAAGACTGGTCTGGGAGGTCCAGCAACTCAGAGAAGGTAGGTCTTACTCTCCACATATACATATCAGAATCTCAGCTATTAGGAGTAAGCATTTCCTGGCTCAAGAAAGAGGATATAGAGGCTATCCACCATGAGGAGAAAAACCTGTGGTTTTACCTCCATGACCACAATAAGATTAATTAGTCTCTCAGAGCGCATGGTTCTTCCTCTTGCAGAGGGCGACTGGCCGATCAGCTTGAAATTAGCTAATGGAAGTTAGATGAGATGAATTCAACTCTAGATGACTTATCTGAGATTGTGTGGAAAGAGTGTGGCAGGAGAGGAAGGCTCAAGAGGATCCTCTGAAGCCTCAGAGCTTTCAATTTTGTGCTTGTACGATAGCTCACTATTTTCAAAACAGTAACATGAAGATATATAGTCTCTTGAAGCAGATCTATCTGAGGATTTGAGAACTGAAATAAAATATAAATACACGAGTATGATGACTTTGGGGGGATTTACTTATTGATTACTTTTCATAGCTGGTGACGCAACGCAGTTTGAATTATAACTTGTTGGTCTTTTTGTCTCCAGAATCATTTTGCACACCTAGACTTTGTCTTCTATGAGCTCAGATTATTTTCATCTTTAAAAAGTCTTTACAACACACTGCAGGACAGCATGGATAGAAGAATGTTTGCATTACCGACAAACTGAAATACCACTAAAAATAAATAAAATAAACTTATGACAAACTATTGCCGCAAGCGACAGTTGGACTAAATGAAAGGTCCCTTCCAACCTAGACAATTCTATGATTCTAAACAAAAAACTGCCAAAGAAGCTAGGCAAAATTTTGTTCAGTTTTTTCCTCCTTATTAATCATTGAAGTTCATTGTAAGTTTTTTTTATTGCTATTGATTTTACATGGAGAGAAATCAGATACAACGGTGATAGGCAGCATAAAAAATCCACAAACAAAAGACACATACACAATTTAATTCCGTATAGGGCTCCTAAAATCAACAACTGAAAATTCTTCCCAATTTTCAAACACTCTATGGTTCTATTCTTTAATTTCTCTTCTGATTTTTACTAGAGGGTTATGTTTTAGAAACTAATGGTCTAATGAAGAATCTTCAAAATAAAGGAAAAATCTTTATTAGTAATTTAAATATTTTTTTAGTCCAAAGCACATGATGACTACATTTTATTTTCATATGTTTTCTTTCTAAAATTAACCATACTTTCAAAATAATGCTCTATACTGTAATGCTTTATGTACCCTAGCTGGTTTTTCTCAATGCCTACTTAATGAACTTAAAACTTACAGTATTTCATCAACTTTCCTTACTTTTACTTTTGTATTCTGTTTGTAATACAGGATGGTGTTATTATAAGGCAATTGGTGTTTAGATTTCTGTCCAAGATCGTTAATCTTATAATACTTTTCTAAGAACCTTAATACGTATTGCAGTTTAACTGGCTGAGAGTGCCGGGCACATTGGTATTTATTCACTGGCAATAACATACTGAAGTAGGCATGGTTTGTATTACAACTTCTATTACCATGGAGAGCTGAAATAGGGTAATCTGTATAACTGTAAGAAAGAAAATGAGTGAACATATGATCAGTCTTTTGGTTTTCTTCAGGTAAGAAAATTACAAAGAAAAAATAGGTAAATGTTTAAGCAAAAAACAATGGGAGAAAGAGAGTTGGGGAACTTAGGTCTGAATACATCCAACCTAGCTTTAAACTCTTGCATATGACATCTAAGCAGATTTGCAGATGATTAAAGTTCGTAGACTGAAAATCCCTTTGGAGACATTTATCTCTCACCATTGATTACAGAGAAAGTTTATACTGATCGTTTCCTAAACAGCATCTCAGCAAAACTCTCAAATGTAGGAAGGAGGAGCTGAGGCCCTAGGGGATGCTTCAACATTTACAATGAACAGCTGAAGAACTGAATGAGGGAAAGTATTCATTGAAATGAAAAAAAAAGGAAAAAAAAGCTCAACCTTCAATCAATAGGTGTTCACTGGACAATAAATCCAAAGACCCAATTAAAAAAGTTAATTTCATTCTCTCTAGATATTTCCTAATGAAAACTTATCACCAAAAGCATTTGTCCTGCGCTGACTAAATTGTTTTAGATTTGTGCTGGAATTTGGAAAGTGGCTGATCAGATAAATCTAAAGGTTCTTGGGGAACATTTAGTCCTTCTGAGCTGATCTTGGTTTCTTGGTTCAGTTCATCTGGGTCACAGACTTTAAAAGGAAAAAGAAAGAAAGACAGACAGTTATCTTTAAACCCGTAAAATGGCAGTAACTCATTTTCTGAAATTGCAGTTTTGAGGGATGTTTTTCTTCTGTCTTGCTGGCAGAATTATTTTTACACATGTTTTTATTTCTAGAAGTAGGATTTTAGGACAAAGGGACAAAATTATTTTATGAACAAAGCATTTGTTCTTAGATTGAAATATCTGATGAAGTCACATCACAGGTTACTCTGTTTATTATTCAATGGCTGTTTTTGTTTTTTTATCTAGCTGTCTAAAATAGCAGATTGACTATAAACTACTACTGTTGGGCTTTAGGATAGTTAATAAGTTGTAACTAAGACCGAAGACTTTCCTGCAAGGGGCTCCCACTCCCATCGAATTTCCACCATTCACAAATCATGTCTTTTAATGTCATGGTACTCTGCATTTGTTCAAAGCACAAATTATTACCATTTTAATTATTTACTGTTGCTAATGCAGTTCCCTAACAGGGCTATAATTTCATTGTGGTAAGCATGTTGAGTGGTCATATATATATACATATATATATAAAATAAAGGTGCAGTCCCTTCACAATCTAAGTGCAATATAGAATTACTGTGATCTATAATCATTGCTATGTTTTAAAAAAAATATAAAATGTATTCTTTCTTCTCTCTATATCAGAATATTTAAAAAAAACCCCAATAATTATTTCATCAGACAATACCCTTTCCTATCACCCATATTTTTCTCACTTAGGTGCTGTCTGCTACTTCCTCTGTGTTAGTTTATCTGAAGTGACAAAAAGTTTAATGAGTATTTGTAAATTACGGCTAGTGATGTGTACTCACATTTTCCCGTTGTCTAAATGATGATTGTTCTTTTTGTAGATTTGTAAGTGTATTTTGGTTTTTGTTTGTCAGACAGTGGATATGTGGAGATTTTTGTAGTTTACACATTTATCACGTATAATACACTTTAACGTATCCTTTAAATAATTGTTACTTTTCTGTTATTTCTGAACGCATGCAGATATGGATATAGGTAAAGATATATAGAGATATATAGAGATACAATGCACACATGTATATATAATATTTTAATATACATTATAAAGAAAATTTTACAAGCCAAAGAGTCAAATTTATGAAGGTCTTACTGTTTTCAAATTGGAGCTCACATTCCTCATTGTTAACTGAGGTATGCAACTTTTAGGAACAGAATGACTGACTGAGAGTACATTTGAGGTTGGAAGGGACCTCTGGAAGTCATTTGGTCCAACCTCTCTGCTCAAGCAAGGCCATCTAGAGTTGGTTGCACAGGACCATGTCCAGGAAGATTCTGAATATCTCCAAGGAGGAAGAAAGAAAAAAGTGTTTCTTGGTGTTCAGATTGCTCCTCCCATGTTTCAGTCTGTGTCCATTGCCTATGGTCCTGCAACCAAGTACCATCGTAGAGAATCTGGCTATGTCTTGCCCTTTCACTTCAGGTATTTATATACATTACAAAGATCCCCCTGAGTCTTCTCTTTTCCAGGCTAAGCAGTCCCAGCTCTCTCAGCCTTTTCCCATGGGACAGATGCTCCAGTGCCTTAACCATATTTGTGGCCCTTTTCTGGGCTCTTCAGTATGTCCATGTCTCTCTTTTACTAGGGAGCCCAGAGCTGGACAGGACTCCAGGTACAGCCTTACCAGTGCTGAGTAGAGAGCAAGGATCATCTCCCTCAACCTGCTGGCAGCACTCCACTGAATGCAGCCCAGGATGTCATCAGTCCTCTTAGCTGAATGGGCACATTTTTGACTCATGTTGAAGTTGGTGTCCAGCAAGATCCCCAGGTCCTTCCCTGCAAATCTGAAAAGAACCTTGCTCTCTAAAATTTGAATAATTTCTTGAAGGTATCTGCCTTTTTCCATTAGTTGTAGCCAAAAATAACACAATTAACATGTGAAGTAATGTAGCATGTGTCCAGCTCTATATGCATAAACTAGAAATGATCAGACAACATTATCTATACTGGAGTAAGTATTCTACAACAGCTCACTGGGAACTCACTGTAAAGAGTACCTTTTCCTTATTTACCATGTAATACTTCCTTATGTCTGAAAGCAGAAAGCATTTTTAAGGTATTCATGCATTTCTGAGCTATTACTGAGCAATTATTTCTCAGTAGTTCCACGTATAGACAAGCTCTAAATACAAGAAGTACTTACATTTCTGTTTGGAGTAATGTAGTTGAAACAATATAGCCATGACCCAGTGTAATGAGGTATAAAGAAGGGACTGAGAATCCAAAAGCTTTCCCTGTGGATTCACAGATACAGTCACTGACTGGATCTGTTTGTGTCTGAGGTAGAAATAGATGTGGAAAGCCAGCAGGCAGCATGTTCCTCAGAGACAGGAATCCTTGCTATATCAGAAAACTCAGCACAGAAATTGTGAGCAAGGAAACTGTCAGTTCCTGTTTGCTTCTACCTTATTTAGGAAAGTGAGACTTTATGCCTGTTCCATGGAGGTAAATTGGATAGCACCAAAAAAGCACCCTACCGGTATCTATTTCACTTCATGACTGAAGCTTAAAAGTAAGACCTGAATGTTACCTGTCCAGGATCAAGAATATGTAAGTGCATAAAGTAACCCAGTGTATTGGTTTAGTTCGACGTTGCAAAGGGTTGAAACTACTCTTGAGAAGGAGAGACAAAGAGAGAACAGGGTATACACTTACTGAACTTTTCATGGAAAGAAAATAGAGGCGAGGTCATAAGTCTCAAATTAATAGGAGTCTTCCTAGATGACAGAAAATAATAAGCCTTAGGAAAAGATGGACAGATTATAGGCTGTTACGATGAGTTTTTGCTATGAAATGATTTGGTTTTAAGGAAACAATTATTTATTTACTGGCTTCTTAAATGCCTTATACTGGGACCATAAGACATCAGTGCTAATGGTGGCAGTCTGTTATGAGTATGTAGAAATTCCACCCTGAGAGAAGAGGCTGCTTGTAGCTTGATTTCTGCAGGGGTGACTCAAAGGCACCATCTATAGAAGTTTCCACTGCCATACATCTGTTGTTTCTGGCCCTCTACCCAAAAGAGGGAGCTGGTGGCAATGCACCCATTTGCCTGCATTTCCCATATGTGAAAATCCAAGTGTAGTGCTGGAAGGGAGAAAGGAAGAGGGAAAGGAAAGGAAATGTGATTTAAAACCTGAGATGAGGCTGAAAACCAGCCAGGATACATGTTCAGATTTCAGAGTGTCATACTCCCTTATGCATGAGGGACAAATGTGACAAAAAGATCATGAGGTTTCCAAGCTTAACTATGAGTGGCAAAGGCCCCATCTTTGTCTATGATATTCTAACTGAAGACTTCCGATACTGTTAGCTGAGAACACGTAAACTTGCTGATTCCTGACACACAGATTTTTATCGGATCTATTCTCAGGACTGGGCATTAGCCTTACACCTGATTTAGTAGATCTGCTGTGGAAATCCACTTTAGCAGATCTCTCAGAAAATCATCTGTCGTCCATCATTTCACTTTTGGACAGTGTACAACAAACCTTGGAGAGGAAGAAGTATTTAACCAAAGGGACAGCAGTATAATACAGTATCTGTCATTTTTATATCCAAAAGTTTTGTTTGCATAGCTGAACACAGCTTTAATTCTGATTTAGGGATTATGGTTAAGACTTAATTTTGTCAAGATGCAGTAGTGATAACGACATGGACTGTTACATCTTCAGATGAGCAAACACATTGAACACTATTTATAAGAGGCATGCTAGAATTCACTACAATATAAAGACAAACACATTTGAAAGTAAGTTGTGACACTTGCTTCCATTTAATTTTTATTAACTATTGCTTATTACCTGAGTCAAGAAAAATCTGTGCATTATTTTATCAAAATGTGAACAGGTATTTTTCTAAACAGCTCCTGAAAGACTCTGTAAGCGTCTTCTTCCATTGCTAAAGTACTCAAGGAGGTTATTAATGAGTACTGCAATATTGCACAGATGCCATGGTACAAAGTGACCAGAGGGAAAGAGACAACACTAAGTGGAATTCATTGGAGTAGGTGGGGTATGAGGAAAGAGGAACAGTCAAGGACAATTTTACTTAGACAAATGAGTAGGATAAGATCTATAGCCAGGAAAACAAATGAGGAGGCTGAGAAAGAAACAAATGAGCAATAAAAGAAAACCCCACAGAGCAAAGCCATGCTTGTGATGAAAAGACCCGGCAGTATATTTTAAAGGTACAACAGAAGAATTTTGTGTACGCTTTCACCTATAAGGTGACATAAGGAAGTCTAGAAGTCTCTTTGCTGTTATGTAGGCATGGCATTTATTGTCCATCATAAAATCATCACTGAGCTTCTCATGAATTAACAAATTTGAACTGTGGAAATTAGTTTTCCAGTGATGTATCTCCTAAATAATTCAGGGATAGTCTGATGTCTCTTTTCAGCTAACAACAGCTACAAAATTGATAGGATTATTGAGTCCTACTGTAGATAGAAAACAAAAAGATTACATGGAGCCCTTGTAAAAGACAGTTCATGGAAAGAAGAAGGTGTACAGTGGATTATGAGGATAGTAAAATAAGGGACAACAGTCACAAGTTGTGGCCTGGGAGGTTTGGACTGAACATTTGGAAAAGCAGCACCCTAGGAGGGTTGGGAAGCACAGAGGAAGTTACCCAGTGAAGCTGTGTTATCACCATCCTTGGGGCTGTGCAAGACTAGTCGGGTCTAGTCAAACACTGATCTGCTCTATTATAGCAACAGTGCTGCTGTGAAGGGGAGGTTGGACTAGGTGACCTCCAGAGGTCATGTCTCTTATTCTGTGATTTTCTACTTCTACTAAACCATTTTCTTTGAGATAACTGCTGCTGCTGCTGTGATGCAACAATCAGGATCTCCAGGTAAAATACAGCAGCAAATAAAAAAAACAGTGGAACACAGAAAAGACGAACAGCAGAATTTGGGGATATTTACCTAAATTACTGGGGTTTTTTTTATATATCACATAAATCGGAAGAGTGGGCATTTAAAGACTCTGAATAGTGTCCCAATCCATAATATTTCTTCTCTAAATAGAGCAAGACACTAGCAGAGCACAAACCTGTTATATGCCTATCTCGTTTCCTGAGGCAAAAGTGAAGAATTCAGTTCTTGTATCCTATTCATCTCTTCTGTCTCTTCTCTATGGTTAGAATATACTGCTCTGATTTCTTGCTGTGCTTCTTGTTGAGGATCCTGATTCTTTATGCCTAACATGCTGTCCTCCAAATACACTACAGCAGCAGCATTAGTCACTTCAGGACAAAGTGCTCTTGGATACAGCACATTGTTTTCTTCAACAGACAAATAAAATGGATGGTATAGCTGAGACTGCTTCTACTGTGGCTTTTAATGTCTCTGACCTCCTCCACTCTAATTGGAAAGCAGCACACAGGTAGTGACTGATTTACCCTTCCTATAGACATTTAGAATTGTGCATTGCAAGTGCAAAACAGCACTTGTCTGATTTTAATGGGGGTGGGGTGTAATTTTTACATATAAGTTCTAAAGCATATGTACAAGTATACTTTAGAACAAGTATAAGTACACTTTCTTTCAAGGCCAGCTTGGATGGGGCTTTGAGTAACCTGGTCTAATGAAAGGTGTCCCTGCCTATGGCAGGTGATCTTTTTGTTCCCTTCCAACCCAAACCGTTCTATGATAAATATAAGATATAAGGCATTATTCCTCAAAAAAGTTCATATTAGAAAGAATATTTTCTCCTTATTTTTCTTTATAGCATTTCAGAAACAGTCTGAGCTGGGGCTACTGAAGGCTGGTGGCAGATTTTGCCAAATATTGCTCATACTGGATTCTGTGGCAGATTATACAATGTACGAGAAATTTCTTCAGGCAATTTCATTAACACTTAACAAAACCTAGCAAATGCCATGAAACTTTCCTGTCTTTAGTGAGATGCTTTAGATAATTCTGGCTTTTTACTTTTCACTAGTCTTGGCATTTAAAAACATTGCATTTCTAAAATATTTGTCATTCCCAGAGTGCTCTCTCTCTTTGTCCCTCAATTTCTTTATGAAAACCCTAGAAAAATTTTCTTTCTCTTCACAGTGAAGGCAGGATTCACTTCACCTAACTTTGGCTGCCTAAAAGTTAGGCATCGAGTCTAAGCTAGTCATTAAGGTTGTAGTCTACAACTGAGAAAGAGTGAGCAAGAGAGTGATTCATCCTACAAGTCTTGGACAGCTATTTCAGACTGGCATGAAATTTCCTCTGGGATTTCCTGCTTATTTCCTCCACTGACTACATATGGTGCTGCGCACTCAGCTTCAGAGAAGGTAACATTAGGTGCAGTGGGTCCTTTCCTTGGATGCCTTTTCTAGCCTGCTTCAGATGATTTTACAACACCAATTTCCATGCAAAGAATCCTGATTCATATGTGACTGATGATATTTAAATGAAGGGATTTAAGACTCTGGTGATATTAAGTTGCTACATTTTTAGTATTCATGTTACAGCACTGTTTGAAGAATGTCTTGTGTTTCTTGTCAAAAATGAGGGTAGCTGTGCTTAGTGCTTCATTTAGCTTAAAACCTTAGGCACAAATTTGAAAAAAATAGTTGTTTACACTTTTTAAATTTTTATCTAAGTTCTTCTTTTTCAGGTAAATGCTGTGGAAGAGCCACTTTTCAAGATATTTGCAGCTAGATGTTTTAGTAAAAACAATATACAGTGGAACAACATAAAATTTGTATTTTATTGAGATATTCTGTCAAATTGGGCAAATAGGGCAGGGTCCATCTTTTGTTTTGTATTTGAATTCTGCCTTATATATCATTTGTTGTGTCTAACCTTCGCCTGGGACTCAGAGGTGCTGCCTGAGTGTGAATCTCCTTAAAGCTAACTGTTGTCAGCTTTACTGGTCAGTGACTCATAAAATCTACATTAACATATATCGTGAAACACTCTCCCTTAACAAAAAAAGCCATTCTCGTGCATCCCATCTTTGAACAAATGTTTCAGCTCTGAAGAAACCCTATCTTTTAAAGACAGTCTAAATCATGGCAACAATGTGGAATTTACAAGTTGTGTAAAATTATTTTTTTGGTGGGTTTTTATAGTTTTTGCTCAAAGTTAATTTTCAAGCCTGTGAAAAAGATTACCAAGCAGTAAAGCAACTCCATGCAAAGATTTAATAGTAGCAAAAGAAATTTAGAAACATATTGTTTAGATATCATGAATAATCCTATTTAGAAGGATCTGAGCTAGCATAGCTAGTGACAGCACCTTGTCTTTGTCTCATAGTCCATGGTTCTAAATTGGAAAGTTGAATGAATTTTTTTGAACAGAGTGTTTTTCTCTGAAAAAAAAAAGAAAAAGAATAGTAATAAAAAAAAAAATATTGTTAATTTTCATTTGGCTGGGCTGTTTATTTCCAAAACATGTTTAAAATATGAAAATGCAAAATGCTGATTGATTGTTTCTAAATATTGTTCTCTTTTGAATTTTCATTTTTATGAAAATAACTCCATACAAGGTTATGAATGGGACAAAAAAGTGAATCTGATGGGAAAAAAAAAAATATTTCAGCCTGAAACTGAAGCCTTTCTTTATAATGTGCTTTTATTTTTTTTTTGCTTGATCTAATTAACTGATATTGAATATTTGATATTCCCCAACTTTGTAAAACTATTTAATGTCAAAATATGCCCGTTATTTATTTAGAATCATTTATCATGATACCTGAAGGAGAGGGAAATCAGGCAGCATCCAGTTAAAATCCTCATTGTGAGATGTGATTCATAGTGTTTGCAAAGAGATACAAAAAAATTATTTCTTCTGCCCTTACCAATGCCTGGACTGAATTCATTTTAGTTAACAAATCCTTGTAAAAGTTTCATTAGTATACCTTGAATGCTTAGTTCTGTGGTGAACTATATCAAGTGATACACTAGGAGCTAACTCACATACATAATCTAATTTCTTTACTTTTTATGAATTCCATCTTTCTCCCTAGACACAACATAAACCCTTTCATAGACTGGCTATCCTTCCTTCTGAAGTCTTCATTAATGCATTCAGTTCTGTCATAAAAGGTGCATCATGTACTGCTAAATAATGAGTAAAATCTCCTGGTTAGACATGACAAAGAATATTTTTCTCCTTTTTTGTCATGTTAACAAGGAAATCATTTGGTTAAGTGGAAAACATAAATCAAAAGATGCCACAGTTTATCTTCCCTAGGATGATGATTATGACCATTTGTTTTCTCGTTATTATTATTTGTATCATAGGGATACTGAGAGAACATAAGACAGAAACCCACTACTGGGAGTTCATGAAAACTGTAGTTGGGGGGTAGACAGATCACTGTCCTTGATAATATTGTTCTATGGGCCCAAATAATGCAGGGAAGCAGGTGGGTTTGCCCCAACAGGGAAGAAAAATAAATATCTTGTTCTCTGTACTTATTACCGTTGTCTTATGTACAAATTCCCACAGGTTGCACAGCAAGGAAACTAGAAACTAGAGATGGAAAAGACTTAGTCCCATATGAGCAATGATCTCTGTGACAGACAAAAAGGAAATAAGGGTGGAAAAACTGGAAGCCATTTTTGATCTCTTTTGTAGAGAAAGAAACAAACTATATTTTTACCGAGCTGGTGTAGAAGCCAAGTCATAGATGACAAAGAACTGCTTCTCCTAATAGTTTCTTTATAGCTGTAAGAAACTGTTTTCTTCTATGCTGTGGCAAAGAACAAGGGCATCAGATATTTTATATTTATTGTAGAATGTCTGTTCAAGGCAAAAAGTCTTGTTTAATTTGCTTTCAGCTGGGAAAAAAGGAAGGAAATGTGTACTGCCAGTGATGTTACAAAATGAAACTAAATTCATCAGTGTAACTACCTAGGAAAGCCACAATTTGATAGCCCCTTGAACAAAAATTACCACAGAAACATTGGTGTCTTGGTAGCATTGTAATCTACAAGTAGTTAGAGGTAGGTTTATACCTATTTAACTGTTCTCCTGAGAAATCCCTGAACATTGCCACCAGGAGAGTTTCTCCACTGCTGGCATACTTTCTGAAGAAGTACTGTCTGTTTTGAAAATTCATACAATGTTCTGTGAGTTGCCAAGAATTCTTGAAATTTGCAAATGAAAAGGGCTGTAAAGTTCAGATCATGCATTTTGGACAATTATGTACTTAGCATGCAGGGTGTATTATGTTTTCTGTCATATTTTGGGCCTTTTGAAATGTTCCTTCAGTAGTAGATTATATCATCTGATGGGCAATTTATGTATATGTCTTGCTCGTCAAATCGCTGCCCTTAACTATAGACTTGGATGTGAGTGAGTTATGAATAATAGATGTAACGCCATTCAAAATCTGTCATGACATACTCATGCTCTCACTTAAATCCTACTGATCTTGGTGCCTCTCCCTGAGTCACAGCTTCTGTTTTTCTGCAAAAAGACATCATTTAAATAAGGGGAAGATGAGAACAGGAGGTGCCTTGCATAATTCCTTGCTTCGTCCCTTTCAATGGACTGCTCCGGCTAAGTTCTGCCGTAAAAGTTACCATTTTGTTGGTTGCTAAAGTATTGCATTATCTTTGCAGAGGCACAGTGCTCTCGAACATGTTTCTGCACATTTCTGTGCTATTCTGAGACATGTCCATGTTATGGAAGTACTTATAGCTTCTGCTAAGGGCTTCAGAACATGGAAGATGTATTCTATGACATCTGGTGTGCATACGTAAAGATGCATGAACTTTAGCATGAATGAGTACTGCGTGGGAGATAAGCGAGCCACTGTTGCGGGGGATGCTCAGTGCAGCAGACTCTCATAACAAAGCCTGCTGTGGTGGCCAGTAAAATGGGAGAGGACAGGGACATGGCCCTCCTATACCCTTTTCCCACCCATCTGTTTTGAGCAGCTAGGCCTAAGGATGAAGAACAGTTTGTGATTATTTAACAGAAGGAAACAAAAAAATTAAACAAAAAGACTTTTTTCTGTTTCTTCCTTTACTTTCTGCCTTAACCAAGCTAGTAATCAAGCTTGCCTTTTTCACTGTTTTTTTTTTAATCTCTCTTTTTTCCATTTTTTTTTTCTTTCTTCCTTTCTTCACTGAAACTGTCTGTAATAATTTTACTGTTCTGGCCCTACAGCATTAACATTTCACTAGTTTCACTAAGTGTCAAAAAAATGATTTTGCATATGCCAGCAAAACCTCAAAATATGTCTTCCCTGTCTGTTTGAGACACAGGAAAGATAATAGGGTCAGGTTGCACACTTTCTCTATATCTTCTGCAGTTCATGCTGAAAAGGATTATTTAATATTATGGACATAATTCTGCTGCATCACTAAATTTTTACTGAATCTGAGCTTTCCGGGCATAAAATGAAGTAAAGTAATGGAATCAGGTGCTTTTTTTGGTCTTTATTTTCTTGTGGCAAGTCCTTTGGCTTTTTAATGTACATGTCATCTTCCTCTCCTTATGTTCTTTTTCTTTCAGTCTCTCCTCACTGCCCCACCTCCTGCCATCCTGACCCATCCCTGTTCCCCTTGTAGTCTATCATCTACAGAAAAACAGCTGCTTGCCACTTTTCTTAAAGAGAAAAAAATTATCCAGAAATTAACATTTCCTTGTTCTTACGTTATAAATCCAGCACCACTTAAAATAACATTCACAATTATTTATCCCCTGATATTTATCCCTTGATCCCTTTCCTTCAGTTTACAGCTTGTCCTTGTGACATTGTATTCTTTGATCATAGGGAAACTTGTGATTGAAAGCATGCGCTTCAGCAAGCTTAGCTGAAGTTCGTTTAAAACCAAAGATGTTCAGGACCCCTCCTGGGGAGCCTGGGACCTCACTGAATTCTGGCAACTTTGACTCCTGGTCCCACCCTCTGTACTGTGGCACACAGATTTGCACACAAAAGCTAACTGCAGAAGTCATGCTGGCAGAGAAATAAACTTCTCAGTTTCCCCTTCACCGTTCTAAATGAAAGCTCTGTTTTCCTTAGCCTGAAGTGTCTTTGGCTCCTCGTTGAAGCTAGGAGACTTAAAACTATGCTTGAATAGCGGCACCTTTAGCACAGGCTGCTTTGGGAACCAATAAACCAATTTCCCCTGCCCTTGATTGGTCTCTTGAGGAGCACAGCATGTTCCCAGCCATTTTCAGATGCCAAAACTGTCATGACAAAGGCAATTAATATGGTAACAAGAGAGTTAGCATCCAAAACACTGTTTCCTGAGGGGTTTGTCACATAAGCTGCAGAAAACATTAGAAACAGTTACAATCTGCGTTTCTTCCCCCAAATGCAAATTTCTTGTAATTGCCCACATCTTGTATACTTGCAGTCAGGCAAAGATCAAAAGCCTGATTGAGTCAGATGCAGAATATATTACTCTTCATAGTAACTCAGACCAGTAAAGGCTGCCTTGGTGAAGGAATAAAGGCAATGAGCGTATCAATCTGGCAATGGAAAAGCATGTATCTCCCAGATGAGTATCTTATCTGTATGTTACTGGGAGATTTGTAGCCAAACTGGGTGTCCACACTCAGTTCAGACATAATTAAGGAGTGTCTGATTATTGTATCATGGTGACTGTTGGCTTTTTTATTAGAC
This sequence comes from Tringa tobata, assembly GCA_033628505.1. Taxonomy (NCBI): domain Eukaryota; kingdom Metazoa; phylum Chordata; class Aves; order Charadriiformes; family Scolopacidae; genus Tringa; species Tringa tobata. Next base: position 32,113,801 of record JAHREE010000279.1, read on the forward strand.
TGTGGTGTAAATAAGTTGTTGAATACATTGGTTCAGCTTCTCAGCTGTGCCTGTATACGCTGGACACAGGTGGTAAGACATAAAGGACCAATTATTGTATAGCAGTCCTGGGGCTGATTCCAAACCTAATTTTGTGAGTCTAATTCCAAAGGGCCATTATGTTCAAAGGGTTCACTGTAACACAGCAGCATTCAGAACCATACCGCTATAATCCAATCAGTACTGCAAAAGAAATGGCATATTTCCATTTCATATTCTCTCTCCTCAAGAGAATCTTCATCTGCTTTGTTAAATTGACTTTATAGCCCATTTACGATACTAAAGCACCACAAAGAGTGAGATCAAGAATCTGGCCCATTTCTGTGTCTAACTTAGTTGTGTGCCTTAATGAAAACATAATAATATAAGTAATATTTATTTTCATGGTGTGGGATAAAATAGATTCACCTATGAATCCACATAGGTCTCCAAGGCTTTAACAATTAAATAATTTTAAAAATATGGAGATATATATATATGTATTTATCACTCCTTTCTCAGGCTAAAGTGGAGCTATTCTGGCCCCTTGGGTAAGTCTGTAATTATGCAGACTTAGAACACCAGTATGTGAAGCTTTTCCAGCCTACCATTAAATCCTGCTATGAAGAAAGTGGATTATATATATAATAGACTCTAACACTTCCTGACTCTGTGCTCCAAGAAAAGTGGAAACCCGATATTAGTTCAAATTATATACCTTATTTGTGATTCTCCCATTCTGAACATTACAGAAAGCTCCACACCTGCCCTCAAAACCTGCTAAGCTCCTGTCTATGTTACTGTCTAGGTTTCACATTTTCAAATGACATTTTTATGGCCAATAGGAGGACAAAGCAGCATTTTTCAAAAGCTCTATGCAAACAGACAGATGATAACAGAAAAATGGACTCAAAACAAAATTATGCCACTCAAAAAATGGCATTTTTAATACCAGTACTTGCGGTGAAAGATGAAAAATAACACAGTAAATTATTGATGCAAATTTTTGTGCCAGTGAAACACTGAGAATACCATTCTGAAATTGGTACTGTCACCCATCTTCATCCAAAAGCAGTTTGAGATTCTTCCTGATCAAAACACATTAGTGTCTTTGAGGCTATGAGACAGCAAATCTGCCTATGATCTGACCATTGCTGACACTTGCTTCACTCTGAACGACACTTCAAACTTGTATAACTTTTTGAATTCGTATTTCCGGGTTCATAACCTGTTGTTCCTTTGTTATAAACAGCAAAGACCGGCCTCTGGCCCCTATCAGAAATATTTGAAACCTAAGGCACTTCCTGTACACCCTAATTGCAACCTACGAAGTTTGGGTCCATCTCAATTAATTGGGACATGTATTTCATGAAACTGGAAGCTATAGACTCTGCAATGGGTCAGTAGGAAACGAATAAGCTACATCTGCATTATAAAAATTGGTAGTGACACCTTCTTGTACTGAGGCACATGCTGTATTTTTTCTTTGTAAACTGCACATTCAGTCATATACAGGTTTCACAGAGGGAAAGCACAAGCTTATACCAGAAGTAGGAGCTATGGCATATTCCATGAATACCTGCTCCAGGCAGACAATAAGGCGGGATGGCAGAGGGTACCATGGTGCATCTTGGCAGGTATAGCTGCACTTGTGGATACCTTCAGAAAGTATCTATTCAGCCCATCCAGGATTTGAGTTCCCTTCTGGAGTTTCCTGTTGTCCGAGTATTATACTGGTCCAGTGGCATATGGGGCACTTGAGCAGTGCCTTTGCTAACAAGCATACATGCACTTTGCAATTTAGAAGTCTATTTCTCTTTTCACTCTTCTATCTAAATCCCAATGCTGTATGGTATAAGACAGAGCTTTTGACTGAGAAACATTAAATTCTTTGTTTGCATGCAAAGGGTGACAGCAATCTATGACTCTCTCAACCAATAATTAATGGATTTTAACTGAAATGGGTATGTAGAGAATGTTGTCCTTGCAAATGATATTGGCTAATTCTTTTTTTTTTTCTCCAGTTAATTAAGAAATGCGGCTCCTTCAACTTCTTATGCAAAATCAGATCCATGAATTCATATGACAGTATTTCAAAACAAGAGGAGCAATCTGTTAACTTTGATCCACTTTTATAGAGTTATCAGCACTCTGTGGCCTTCAAGTTCTAGCAGTTTCCGAGTGCCCAGTCAGCAGAGAACTGACAAGGCAGGGGAAACATACTCTTCAGGTTCCCATCGAACTGAATGCTGTTCCATCTCTGTCCTTCTACGGAATAACCAGGTGCAACATCCCAGCACCGAGACACCTGTTGTGCTGTGCCAGTATTGACCAAGTGATGATTTTGGTTGAGGAGGGGAATGGTTAGCAAAGCCCCTCTTGATATTCATCAGGGGTTCCCACCTGAGAAACTGTATGTATAAAGCTATGTGCAACAGAATTAAAATGCATATATGGCATTTCCTGATGTGTACTTACTACAGAAATTCACATTGGGTCAGAACTTCGCCTTCTGTTTAAGAGTAGACTGAGAAAGCTACAATGAAAGTAGAGCTAAACTTACTATTCCTACAGATGTACAGGGCTATTTTACCTCAGTCTGTGTGCCACGGGTGTATAACCAGTTCTCCTATTATATCTCAAGGAAAGATTTACCTCATCAAACATAAATGTCTGTAAGGCAGACATTTAGATCTGATCTAGTCACTGTGGACTACCTTTATAGTCAACACTGAAAAGAAGACAGCCTGAAAGGGTGATTGATTCTATCCTAAAGTAGCTATCTGGAATAGGGCAGATGAATTGCATCCTAAAACTGCTTATTTCTCTCCATTGACTATAAAGGGAGTATGCAGTGATTAACTTGGATGTAGATGCCTGAAGTTAAGTGAGATGAATACCATCCTAAGTGACTTGTAGAGTTTTCCTCACCAATCTTTTTGTCGTGAGAGGATCTGTGGTTGGTTTATGTCATCAGTCCACAGTAGAATCAAAATTAGACACATCAGAGACAAATGGATACCAGGATCCATGTCACAAACAAGCAACGAGTGCTCCTTGCTTTTCTTGCTGGATAGTGATATTTTGGTATGCTTTTCTAGTGGGAAAGATGTTCAATCTCTGTGAATATTCAATACAAAATAATAACTACCTCTAGAATAGTATCATTCCAATGACAAAGTCTGTTGAGTAACTGGTACTTTAATTACTCTTTGTGTTAGAAAGAAAGCTTTGAATTACACAATTATATTAACTTGTTGTCCATCAAAAGATAAAAGACTGCACAGTAAAATGCATTATTTTTAATACAAACTGTTATTTGCATTCAATCACTTGTCAAGTATTAAATTCAGGCAGAGTCAGGAGAAAACAGAGGAAGAGCAGTACTTCTTCTAAGACACCACATATTTTCATCATAATATGATTAGGATAGAAATGCAGAAGTCCACGTATATGCATTAAGCTTCTAAAACTCAGGTCTTAAAGAAAAATATTTTAAAATGGTAACTGAATATTAGCATACATTCCCCATGTGTGTTCTTCTTTGTTGCTTGTAGGAAGTCAGAAAATACTAAATACTTATTAATTTAGTAGTAAATTTGTGCTTGGTAACTACAGTAAATGTATTTACTTTGTGAAGGACTGCTGAGGAAAGGAATTTCCTAAGTTGACATGAGTTGACACTGTTCCCTGTAGAATTCTCTTTGAAAAACTGGCTGCTCGTGGCCTGGATGAGCATACGATCTGCTGGATCAAGCACTGGATGGATGGACGGTCCCAAAGAGTGGTGGTCAATGGAGTTAAATCCAGCTGGCAGCCTGTCACAAGGGGTGTTCCTCAGGTCTCAATGTTGTGACAGTTTCTGTTTAACATCTTTATCGATGATCTTGATAAGGACATAGAGTGTATCATCAGCAAGTTCGCAGATGACACCAAGCAGGAGTGTTGATCTGATGAGGATAGGGAGGCTCTACAGAGAGACTTAGATAGACTGGACTGATGGGCCAATTTTAATAGTATGAGCTTCAAGAAGGGCAAGTTCCAGGTTCTGCACTTTGGCCACAACAATCCCATGCATTGGTACAGGCTTGGGGAAGTGTGGCTGGAAAGCTGCCTGGAAGAAAGAGACCTGGGGGTTCTAATTGACAAGTGGCTGAATATGAGCCGGCAGTGTGCCCAGGTGGCCAAGAAAGTCAACGGCATTCTGGCTTGTATCAGAAATAGCGTGACCAGCAGAAGTAGGGAGGTGATTGTGCCCCTGTACTCAGCACCGGGGAGGCCACATCTTGAGTATTGCGTCCAGTTTTGGGCACTTCAATACAAGAGAGATATCGAGGTGCTGGAGCGAGTGCAGAGGAGGGCAAAGAAGCTGGTGAAGGGCCTGGAAAATAAGTCATATGAAGAGCAGCTGAAGGAGCTGGGGCTGTTTAGGTTGAGAAAGAGAAGACTGAGGGGAGACCTCATCACTCCCTACAACTACTTGAACGGACACTGTAGAGAGGTTGTTGCTGATTTCTTCTTACAGGTAATAGCGATAGAATGAGAGGGAATGGCTTCAAGCTGCAACAGAATAGATTTAGACTGGACATTAGGAAACAATTCTTCACAAAAAGAGTGGTCAGACACTGGAATAGGCTGCCCAGGGAAGAGGTTGAGTCACCATCTCTGAATGTGTTTAGATGTGTTTAGAGTCGTTTAGATGCGGTGCTGGGGAATATGGTGTAGGGGAGAACTTTGTAGAGTAGGGTTGATGGTTGGCTCGATGATCCCAAGGGTGTTTTCCAACCTGAATGATTCTACGATTCTATGATTCTATGAATTGAATTAAATACTAGGGTATTATCAAGGTATTCTTGGTTTATGCTCACAAGTGAAGCTCTGACTAAAAAATAAACAAAACACTATTTAAGATAATTTTTTTTAAGCTGCTAGTGCTTACTATTAACAAATTGCATGGTTTTGGGTTTTGCATCCTCTGCAAAGCTGCTCTGACTGGTGATAACAAACATGGACTAAAACTGTGATAAAATGTAGATTTACCATGTAGTACTGAACCGTACATTTTTTGCCCTAAATACTGAAATTCTCCTATCAAACTTTAGAATGAAGCATGACTATTAGAAATTCAGAATTAAAAAGTTAGACATGCAGAGTCAGGCATAGTAGCTCAGAAGCGAGGGAGAATGAACTGTGAATCAGACATAATAAATCATGCACTATATTTACTTTGTAGAATGCAGGTAGAGGATTGATGGTTCTCCAATGTTGTTGCGTATGCTGCTAACACATTAACTGATGCTGTGACTTTGCATGCCCATATTCAGAAGGAATGACTTGCTGCCAGCGGCTAAGGAAAAAACTGTAAAAAATACTTGTGCATATTAGATTGCTGCAACTTTATATACAATGCAAAGGACTCTTCTCTTTGACAAATAGCAACGACGTAGGTGGTGAGATGTCAAGGAAAACTTCTGTGCATGATGTAGTACAATCTGCAGGCAGAGCATGTGCACAGCGAGGTGCTGCAATTGCTGATACTCCGTCTAGACACCCTCACAGTGTAACCAAAGCAGGAACGCTGCAGCTGTTAGAAGAAGCTGAAACTTAGGAAAGGCTCTGCAAACCTTGAACCAATGTCTGATTCATTGCTACACCTCAGACAGGCAGACACTGAAAATCCAAAGTTCAGTTCCTTTTAAACTGTCACAAAATGATCACACCTCTCTAGAAGCATACCAGTTAGTCACCAGACCTTTTTTTTAAGAGAAGAAAAGTTATATTTTACAAGGAAATTTTATTCCATGTAGAGAAGATGATTTTACCAGGAAAAGTGCAAGAAAATATATTTTGGAGCCTTCACTAGTGTCATTTGGGGTGTAGTACATGTCATATGAATGTTTGTGGTCAGTATGTGTTTTGTCAAGAAACTGACTTTAGAAAAAAAATCATTAAAAGTTACTCACATGCCAGACCAACTCTAGAAAACTGAGCAGATGTGGACAACTAAGTGACAAAGGCAGAAGTACTGGGATACAGCTGGCTAGTTTTCAAATACGTATTTTCCTCACTTTTCTAGTTTGAGCTATTTAAATCACATGTGGAATACATATGCATGGTTGAAAAAATCAGATGAACTTGTCATAGCCAGTAGCCTACAATTTGTCATTTCATGGCTGTTAGGACAATTACACCTTCCAAATTACTAGCTGCCAAAACTGTCCTTAAGATAATGGTGAAGGGTAGTGAGCTATGTGCACAGCATATCTTTGAACAAGAGGGTAAATTTCTAACTTTGCTCTATAATACATATGCCATTTATCACAGTCCAATGCAACTGATTTTGGTGAGAGAGTAAAAGTGCTAAGTTCAGTGATAAAGGATAAACTCTAGATTAACAATTCAATCTTTCTGAAAATTAAAAAAAAAAAGTATAAAAGGAAAATTGTATGCTGTAAAGTATGGACAATATTCTAATAAAGAACAAATGCAAAATTATTTCCTTGTCAAGTGAAAGATGCTCAAAACAGTTGTATCTCAAGTCAGAAAGGAGGAAATGGTATACGATTCAGCCTTTTTGATATTGTTTCTCACAGGAGCAATCAATTCAAGAAAGCGCTGTTTTCAAGTTGTCAAGATCCACAAGTGTTAACAATAGCTTATTATTATTCAAGCCTTTTGATGAAAATCTTGGGAAGACGTGATTGTAAGTTTTTGGAGTACACTTGAGAAATTTGATTATTGTAGAGACTGATAGTTACATTATATACATCCAACTTAAATGATGCTGCATAACCTCCAATTTGCTCCTTAGATAATGGGTGGCTTACCTTAACCATCTCCAATGCAAGGTGTCACTCCAAGTGGTGCAGCTTATGAGTCACTTAAGTGCACACAGAGGCAAAGACATATGCCCTCTAGATTTCTGGTCTCTATCACTTATCTTCTCATTACTTAGTTTCACACTTTCAGAAAAAAAAAAGAAGTGAATTGTGACCACACGTCTGTGTTTGGGCTGGGGGGAAGATAGTGCAAATTTAGCTATAGTAGCCAAGATACAGTAATTGCTAAGAATTACATTTCTTTCATTAAGTCAATCTAATAGCGTGCACATGATTGCATCATCACAAGTTGTGTGCCTTCCAGGTTATCTTGCTCCACCACCTATGCTTATTCCTTTCTTGGACAGTGGGTAGATATTGGCCTCAAAACCCTCTAGCAAGATTTTTGTCCTTTGTTGCTTTTAGTCTTTAGGGTTATATTTTTATATTATGGTGTTATTCCTTGGATGTGTGCTGTCTTAGTCATTATCTTACAGGACAACTAAAGGCAGAATACACATTAAAACAAATACTTGGATTGTTCTCGTAAATTCATCCATATGATTAAACAAGGAAGGAGTTTGTGTTTTATTAAACATTCACCTACTAAAATAGTTAAACTTACATCAAAGAAAATGATCCTGCAAGTACCTAGCACAATTAGACAGAGAAAACAAAGTTTAGGAAGGCCTCCTGAAGGTTTTAGCCCACATTAGGAATAGAAGAGGTAGATATTATTTTCCAAATGGAACAAATTCTCCCTGCCTTCTAGAAGAGATTTAGAAGATTAATAATTGAAAAAAGATTCACTATGAATTTACCAGTGTTCCTGGTGAGGAACAGGTAGGTTAAGTGTTTTTAACTCTTTATACTTCTCTATTACCTGGGGCTTGCGGTCTCTTGTAACATTCCCATAGGCAATATAAGGAATATAGTCTGAATGAAGCTTCTGTCATGTGACTGTAAAACAGCTAGAATATCTCATTGAATGAGAAGTTTTTGCTTTCCAGTGTTCAGTAGTGAACTGAAACATTTCTGTTAGGCTCTGTAGGGCTTTATGCCAGGTCCGTTAATAGCTTAGTTCCAAAAAGATAAGACCCAGAGGGTCCAGGATGGTAATGCTCAATTCTATACTAGGCTTCTGCAGAATAGAAAGACATAAAGCAACAGTTCTGAGTGTTGCTCAAAGTAGAAATACAAGCCTATGAGCAATACAACAAGTAATCATCTTACATTTCAAAGGGGATTTGGAACAACTATGATACGTACTCGGAAGAGCATTCTAATGATGATGATACAGAATTAGTGGTGTGTGTTGCCTAGGAAGGTCTTTGTCAGAAGTGTTAAGTACCAGGTTACAATTCTATCAAGAATTATATGGGTGTAATGAATCCTTCAACGGAACAGATGGATAGATTCGATGAATCTTTAAGACCAGTTGCAGCCAAATTTTCTGGTATTCTGTAATGTCCTTACTTGTTGTGACACCTTTTCTATCTTAAAGTAAGTGTACAGACTTTAGGATAGCAAAGGTGGTTCAGGACAAGAAGTAGGAATTCAAATCAGTCAGCTGATGAAAATCATGCCATCTGCAGGTAGAAGGCAAGGAGAAAAGCTCTGTGCCTTAGAACATGCCCATGATATTTGACCCTGTATCTTAGAGCCATCTATCAGTTATAGGAGTTTTATGGTTCAAAAGTGTTGCCTCAACAACATAAAACAGCCATAATCTAATGCTGGACTTGATCTGTCCAATGAATCATACTTTTTAGCTTTAGCTTTGCTCACAAGACAACAAAACTGGATAAATACAGTTGGTTTTATAAGAAATGATCATGAGTGAGAGATACACTGTGTTAGAATATGAATTATCTTCTGTACAAGCTGTTTGGTTTCACTGAAAAGGTCATCATTTGAAAGAAAGGTAAACATTTTGTTTATGTTGTTGTTGCCTTTGAAGTACACAGTAGTGTAAAGCAAGTTCCCAGTTCTTGAGATATTAATTGCTACAAATGAGATTTTTTCATGCACAGCCTTCCATGATTTTTATAAATGGTTCTTCCAAAGCCACAGTGTCACAAAGGGATGGATCTTGTAAAAGATTATATTTTTTTCCCCACACACTGATATAAATCAGTGTTCTATACAGCTGAGAAGAAGATACAGCACAGAAATACAGTGCCACTGTAAATTTAAAATTCATCAGTATTTAATTAATAGAGCACTGACTATTCTAAAATGTGTTGGGTATAATTCCTTTGAATTATCAGTGTCTTAAATTCTTTGAACCAATTATGTACAAATATACTAGGGAAGGAGAATATAGGGTATATGATACTGTAGAGACACAATGCATGGCTTTCAGCATATATGGGAAACAGAAATAAATAGGACCCAAGGTCAAGTTTGTGGCAGTTCCTCTGCAGGAAGAAGCCAGACTGGGCACAAGGTGTTTCCTAGAGGAGGAAGTCTCACCTGTCCCTATTGTCTCTCATTATTTCACAGCCAAGACCTGCATTTCACAGCATCCTTAGCTTCTGTGGAACCTGCTGCCATTCTCCTGGTGTGACCCTGGCACAGGAGGTGCTGTTGGACAACACAGAGCCACAGCTGCTCGTTCATGCACTGAATAAATCAGAAAGACCCAGATGTGCTCCTTGCTACTTTCTCCTCCATGTTTGAATATAAAATAGAGAGATTATACGGCCCTTATTATTTCAAGGGATTTTTTTTTTCATATTTTTTATCCTGATTGTCAACTGTGTAAAGTGCAACTTTACAAAATCAAGCAGTTCTTCTCTTTCATCATCAAAAACAAGTCACAGCATACTGCCAAAGGTCAAAATACAATACCACTGTGATACTGTAAGTAAAGGGATTTTAAACTGCATGTTGTTTCCAGCTGTTTTTTCTGTGTCATTTTAGGACCTAACAAAATCCCAATCTTCTATCCTTTTTATCACAACAGGAGTTTTGCTACATGTCCTTAGAAATGAAAGTTCCAGCACAGGGCTACCATTCAGATAACTTCTCCTTTGACCGTTCTCATATCTCTCACTACTTCAGGATTCCTTGTTTTTTGTTTCTTTATAACCTGACCATATTGAATGACTGACTTTAGGCCATGCCCTCTAGCTTTACTGATTGTTAAAAGTCTGCAGCCAAGTGAGAAACATATTGTTTTTCTGGCAGTAGTTTACAACAGCTGGCACAAGAAAAAGTAGACCAAAAATGATTTAGAGATTGTGCCTGCGTTTGGGTTTGAAATTGGTTATTTCATGCAATTGTAACCCATATGTATTAGTACCAGCCTCTGTGTTTCAAAAAAATGTCCATGTCATGTTAGCATAGGAAAAAAAAAAAAAAAAGAAGAAA
>JAHREE010000279.1:32128325-32256820 GCA_033628505.1 Tringa tobata
TCTTTCAGTTTAAAACCATTACCCCTCATCCTATCGCTACATTCCCTGATGAACAGTCCCTCCCCATTTTTCGTGTAGGCATCTTTTAAGTACTGGAAAACTGCTATGAAGTCTCCTCAGAGCCTTCTCCCCTCCAGGCTAAACAACCCCAACTCTCTCAGACTGTCTTCACAGGAGAGGTTCTCCTCTGATCATCTTCGCCGCCCTCCTCAGGACCCACTCCAGCATGTCCATGTCCTTCTTGAGTTGGAGCCCCAATGCTGGACACAGTACTCCAGGTGGTGTTGCACAAGAGCAGAGTAGAGGGGGAGAATCACCTCCCTGGACCTGCTGGCTGTGCTTCTTTTGATGCAGCCCAGCACAGGACTGTGTATTTGGCCTTGTTGAACTTCATGAGTTTCAAGCTGGCCCATGTCTCAAGCCTGTCAAGGTCCCTCTGGATGGCACTACACAGCTTGGTGTTGTTGGCAAACTTGCTGAGGGTGCACTCTGTTCCACTCTCCATGTCACCAACAAAGATGTTAAACAGCACAGGTCCCATTACCAACCCCTGAGGAACGCCACTTGTCACTGGTTTCCACTTGGACATCAAGCTGTTGACCTCAACCATTTGAGTGTGGCCATCCAGACAATTTCTTATTCACTGTCCATCTGTCAAATCCATGTGTCTCCAATTTAGAGACAAGGATGTTGTGAGGGACAGTGTCAAATGCTTTGCACAAGTCCAGATAGATGACATCAGTTGCTCTTTCCTTACTCATCAGTGATGTAACACTGTTGTAGAGGGCCATCAAATTTGTCAGGCATGATTTACCCTTAGTGAAGGCATGCTAGCTGTCACCAATCACCTCCTTATTTTACATGTGCTTTAGCATAGTTTCCAGGAGAGTCTGCTCCATGATCTTGCCGGGCATAGAGATGAGACTGACCAGCTTGTAGTTTTCCATGTCTCCATTTTTTCCCTTTTTAAAAAATGGGGGTAATGTTTTCCCTTTTCCAGTCAGCAGGAACTTCATCAGACTTCCATGACTTCTCAAATGTGATGGATTGTGGCTTGGCAACTTCATCTGCCAGTTCCCTCAGGACCTGTGGATGCATCTCATCAGGTCCCATGATCTGTGCACTTTCATGTTCCTTAGATGGTCTTGAACCGGGTCTTCTCCTGCAGTAGGTGGTTCCTTATTCTCCTAGTCCTTGCCCCTGCCTTCTCCAACTCAGGCAGTGTGGCTAGAGCACTTGCTGGTGAAGACTGGGACGTGTTATAGTTTAGGTGCAAGGGTAATCAGTACTTACATAAAGAGTAACGACAATACAGTATTCCCTGCAGACTCCTGGTGCCACTGCATGATTGCTCATTATAGAATAAAAGAATAGGGGAGATGTATTTCACTGTGAGAGCATGGGTGCATTGAATGTGTTTTTTCTTCCAAACAGGCCAATTAAACACAAGTTTTATTTTTATGAGGAAAAATTATCTGGACTACCAACTATTGTTATCTTATTTCTAACTCCAAAGTAATGTGAAGTTTGCAAAAGCAAAATGGAAATACATAGTTGTCACAAAAGAGCAAACTTAAGGTCAGGTCATCAGCTATTTTGAATTGCTACTCCATACAAAAGGTATAAGCAATTCATAGGAAACTGTGCAGAGACTAGAACCCCCAAAAGAGAGATCAAGAATTTCAGAGGCATTGATTCCACTCATTCTTTTAATGAACTTCTCATGAATGCCTAATGAATTTTTAACTTTTTTTTTCTCTTTTCCGCAGTGACAGAGTTTCAAAAGGAGAAAAAAAGAATATTCTTCTATTTCTGGAGTTTGGACAACACTTTGTCGAAAAGTACTGTCACTTTTAGAGATATTTGACTCATCTTCAGGCATTAAAAGAAACTGAAAATAAGTCTTCTCCTGGATAAACATTCAAGTCACAAGACTTGTCCTTGGCCATGGCAGGGGGGGTTGGAACTAGATGATCTTTAAGGTCCCTTCCAACTCTAACTATTTTATCATTCTGATTCTATAATTAGTCCAACCTTTGGAGTTCATGTCTGCAAACAGACCTACCAGTTCCCTGATGGACACATAAACTTCTTTCCTTTGCTTACTGACAAATAGGAAGGGCTTTTATCTCTGTAGGTAGGACAGCCTATTTTTGATCCCTCAAGCTTCCTGGTACAATAACAACTCAACTGAGATGTTCCAGCAGTCTCTGCAAAAAATTCAGACTACAGCTGAATGACAGCAGTGCCTATTTCCCAGTGCTGAAGAGTCAAAATAAAAGTTGCATTTCACAGAATCACAGAATGATATGGGGTTGGAAGGGACCTCTGGAGATCATCTAGTCCAACCCCCCTGCCAAATCATGTACAACTAGAGCAGGTTGCACAGGAACTTGTCCAGGAGGGTTTTGAATATCTCCGGAGAAGGAGACTCCACCACCTCCCTGGGCAGCCTCTGCCAGGGCTCTGCCACCCTCAAATTGAAGAAGTTCCTCCTCATTTTTAGATGGAACTTCTTATGTTCAACTTTGTGCCCATTACCTCTTGTCCTGTCATTGGGCACCACTGAAAAAAGACCAGCCCCGTCCTCTTGACACCCACCCTTTAAGTATTTATAGGTGTTGATCAGACACTCCCCCAGTCTTCTCTTCTCCAGTCCAACACCCAAGTCCCTCAGCCTTTCCTCATAAGAGAGATGCTCCAGGGCCCTAACCATCTTTGTGGCCCTTTGCTGTACCATCTCCAGCAGTTCCCTGTCCTTGAACTGGTACAGTACTCCAGATGTTGTTTTTTTAGAACCTTAGACAATAGCTCATTTTCTAGAAAATCTACTGTAAGTGGAAACATACATAGGAAAGGGAATAAATGGGTTTAAATTACACTGGGGGTTGGAGGGGGAAAGGTCATGAACTCAATCTAGTCTTGCAAACGCAAAAAAAATACTTTTCAGAGCTTCATTTATCCTCGGAATTCATGAGATATGCCCAGCCTCATTAAAGTGAAGCGGTAGAACAGGAGTAAGGTGATATGTCACTATTCTTTCAACAAGAAGATGGCACAAGCCAAGTAAAGCAGGTAGAAATACATTATTTAAAGTGAAGAAATTATCCCATTTGCCTATTGCTTAGCATAATATAGATTAAAAAAAAATTTTTAAAGCCTATATGTCTGTAAAGTCAGTTCTCACTAATCTCCATCAGTGTCAGCTTCCACTCAAAAGAATTATACAGTTCATATTCAAATTCACATAGATATACATATATATATGCATATACACATATTTATGCATATACATATGTATGCATACACGAAATTATGCAGTGACCCATCATCTGCATCTTTCTTTGAGAAGTATTTAGTTTTATAAAATTTGTCTTATTTTTAATGATTTTTTTTAAATGTGGGTTTATATATATAACATATAAAGATTCATTTCTTCATCTTTGCTACAGGTTTTCAATTTTCCTTCTCATCAACCTCTTTAAGTGCCTAAGATGATAGAGTAATAAGGAAGTGAATTCACATCCATGGGATGTGCCGTATTTTAATGTTAGAAAACCATGTCCTTTTACTACAGATGCAATCTTAGCAATGAGAGTGCAAAGTGCTCTGCCTGAGAAACGTAACTGTGCACAAGAATGACCAGTGATAGGGATAAGACAGTACTTGGTGAGTTTCTTGGAAATTGGGATTTTGGCATCATCAGAAATTCTGTCACTTTATGAAAACAAGCTGTTAATTTCATATCAGAAGAATGGCTAGATTTTCTACATTTCCCCACATAACTGAAATTCTTCAGCATTCCTTGTCACCCTGATCTTGTTTGGGCATTTGATATCCTCCAATAACTATTTGATTTGTTTGACATTATGCTGTATACAATGCCTTTCTAATTATCTGAATTATTTATGAAGTCAGTTTCGTATATTACTAATATTTTGATTCATTCTAAAATTACGATAAAATAAATACATTCTTTTTGCTTTGGCAATTTTGTTTCATTTTTTTTCTTGCTGAAAATATATTCAAGATTGAGATATCCTTTACTGCAATAAATGAATAATACATAAAAGTGAAAAGGATTTTTTTAATGAAAACCTCTTCCTTTAATCCTTTTTTGGCCAGCTGCATAGCCAAGGTGACTGCATAGCAGCAACTAGAATGTGAAGGAGTTGAGACTAACACTGAAATACTGCTTCATATCATTCACTTAACAGTTGTTAAGCATGAACCAGAAGCAATTAATACTAACAATAATTTCAACCCAAGTAGTCGATTGGACCTTTGTGCTCAGTTTTGTGGAAGTGCTGATCTGTCAAAGAACATGGTGGCTGATGCCTGTGGCATCCCTACGGCATCTCTAAAAAGAACATCCTGGATAGAGGTTTCTGCTTACACTGCAATAGCAAAAGCCCTGTGACTATCTTAATATTGCATTAAGCCCTAGCTAATGAACAGTGCTGAACATACAGAACTGAACTCCACACATGGTACTTTTGGTTACCCTGGAGTGTACATATTCTCAGCTGAAGTAGACCATATACAAAGAAATCATACATCAGGCCAAGCCTGAATTCCACCAATCAATGACATTCATAAAAATTGAAATAAAGACAAGATTTCTTGAATGTTTAACTTTTGCAGTCTGGGCCAAATTAAGATTATAATTTAGAAGCAAAAAAATGCATTACAAATGGCTGTCCCAGACTACCACAATACTCTGCAATCAATCTGTAAACATCACCTCATTTTACTTCAAGTTGCTGGAGGGAAAACTAACAGTAGTTGCTCAGTCTGCAATGTGTTTTTGTCATCTAACATACTGTTAGACTTAGAATATTAGCATCAGAAGATGGTAGTTATGAACACCTATGGTATTTTCATCCATGTCTATTGACTGTCATAGCACTTCGAATGAGAGAAGAAAGTGTGAAAGTACACGTATACCTACACATGAATTCACACTACTCAGAGTATACACAGCACTACTCCTTATCAACCAAAATAGACACATGTGAGAAGATTGAGTGAAAATTCAATAGTATAGAAAAGACCATTGCTGTCTGGTGTGGTAAAAGCTCCATCTCCATCTCAATACAGCTTCATATTCCAGTACGATCAATATTAGGAAAAGTTTGTTTAAAAGAACATTTTCAGAAGAAAAGTAAACATGGCTTTTTCCGAAACTGCCAAACTGTTTCTAGACAGCTGTATAGAAGGATATGTTAATATTCTACATCCAGCTGGCTCAAACAGTTACAGTGTTTAGAAGTTTTTGTCATTGGAGACATACTATCAAAGCAAATTTCTTGCATTTTTGTCTTTGCATATGAATAACATTTTTTTTTTATAATTCAGGCATAAAATCTTGTAACTGTAGGAACAGAAAGTGGGACTGTAAAGGTGGACAAAACAAATAAAGAAAACAGAGTCTGGAGGAGTTCAGTAGCTTCCAGCATTCACTTTAACAACTAGATGGAGCATTGTTCCTAATTAAAAGGAGGCATAGCTGAGTCTCTGTCCAGAGAGGAAGCGATGGCTGCCACCCTCCTTTCATACTGTAATTCAGCTCTTCTGGCTATTATCAACACAGTATGGCATTCTGATCCTTCTGTCCTTTCCCTGCCCGTCATTGGAATTTATGTGTGATTTTACTGTCTCCACAGCACCCTGTCTCCAGGAAGAGCAGACTGGCAATTAATCCATATAAGAAGCCAGTGGAAAACTATAGATCAAGATTGGTATAAAGGACCCTCAAAAAAGTAGAGAGATTTATATCATTGCCCAAAGCCTAGGTAAGACAAGGAACTGTTCTCTGAAGTGTTAGACATGAGTAGATCTCTCCAAGACAGGGAGAAAATGCACAGCCAAAATTTTGGTCTTTAGCACTTTTACTCTACCAGTTGCATATATGTATTACTGGTTATGCATATTACTGTATGTATATGCTAATTATATGCATGGAGAAACTCCCTTCACAAGTTCTATAAATAATTTTCTTTCAAATGGGATCATGCACTGCTCTGATCACTGCACTTTTTAAATGGGGCATCCACAATTCCTGTTCTAGCCGTCTGTCTGGAAATTAGTTTACTTAGTGACATGGCTATGTCTGCAAAAGTACTGAACGTTTCCCCTCCCACTACCATTTTTCATGCATACCTATATGTGACGGGAACAATTGCCAAGCTGTGCAGGCATGTGACAAATCCTAAACAGGCATGCCATTAGTGTCTTCTGTCACTGCTCTAACATGAGGATTAACTGATGCAGAAGGGGTTCTGCCAGCCTGCTACCTCAAGCTGAATTTCATCCACTAAACTTAATTACTGTATTTATATCTTTCTCCAATTATGCATTTTCATGTGCATAACCTACAGAAAACCAAACAAAACAAAACCCAGGAATACCTAACCAAGATCCAAAGAAACCTCATTTGGCAGAAGTGTTAATTATACTCTTAAGCAGATAACACAAAGAGAAAGAGAAGAGAAATTTAACTTAGGAACCTCCTTCTCCCTCCCTGGCTCTGCTTCTGTGTAGTTTGTTTCTGGTGTAGGTTATCACAGGCTACATTTTCAAAGGACAATACTTTAAAAATGTGGCAGCAGTGTGTATTGTTGTGTGTCATACAAAAGGAATTACGCATTTATTCTCTCTGGTACATCTTCTAAAAAGCTGAGACCTGTCTATTCACTCCTCTAAATTTGTACTTGCATTTTTGTGCTTCCAAATACACTGGTGGTGCAAGTCAGGGAATTTGCAGCTCAAATGATCTGATTTATAGTTGCCATCGAGCACACTGAAGTGCATATTTTCTTGTGACCACTGAAATGGAGGCAAAAAGGAAGATCAGTCTTTCAAAAATTCATTCCTCAAATATGCTGTCAAGACATACCAGGTAGAGGGGAAAAAATGAGGACTAAAAAAAAATATAGTAAAAGGTGCAGTACAGATCTGTAAAATTACATCAACATATTATGAATGTTTTGGTGAGGGGCCTTTTATCTTACTCCTTTGCACTCTCGCTTTTCCTTTTATTTAAAAAGAAATCTCAAGGCCCCAACACTGAACTCTAAAAGCTAGTCCTTTATCAGGGTTTCTGGTAAGCTTTTCTACAAGCTTTTGAGTCTTGGTTTCAAAATATTGCGGCAAATGACAATGTTCAATTAAAATACAGCTTGAAATAAGAACTTGTATTCCTGGTGTAATATATTGCTTAATAATCAGTTACAGGATTATGATGTCGACAAACTGTATGTTTGAGAAGATTTTAAACTTCATATATTTTCTTTTAGAAATAAAAAAATTAGGACTCGGTTTAAATAAGCTGAAAAAAATTTGTGGCTCAGCATATATTTATATATTTATGTATTACAGATCTTGCTGAAAACTCTGGAAATTCCTTTCAATACATAGTACTTGCATGAATGATGGGGTATTTTGTCCTTTCTGCTGCTTATTTTTCCTTCTTTTTCCTTGGCTTTGATTCCGAGGACAGCACGCTCTTTTCATCTTGCTAGAGATATGGCTCTGCATAAATTTCTCAGGAGATCTAACTCTACCTGAGCAATTTTATGGTAAAAAAAACCACAACAGGAATGCTTCCTTATGTCTGTATAATTTCAGTTGTGTAACTCCGTGCATTGACCTCAAAGCCAACCTGACTTTATTGTGGATCCCCCTTGTTCACAAAGTTTGGCTTGTGAATTATAGTAGCTGTCACATCTTTTGCCTCCGTGTTATGTAATAGATTGCAATTTTTCAGTAGGTGTTTGCACATAAACTTTTATTTTCCTTGTGCAGAAACAGTTTTGGAGAAAAAAAAAAACAAAGAAAATAAAAAAGAAGAAAAAAAAAGATGTTGTGAGGAAGACTGAAAACTGAGACTTGTTGATAAATACTTTCTTGATGACTTGATTGAAGAAAATGCTATCTGGTTTGGAAGCATCAAGCAGTTTTGCTAGTAGGCTGAGAAGAAACCATCTAAAGAATAAAATATGGTTTCATGTAAATAACATGTAAAGCTTCATGTAAATTACAAAAATGACAAAATAAAATGTCTGTATATGTTGATTATATGGGGTTGACCTAGTTTTCCATATCCATAAATCCTTTTCTTGCACTATTCTATTGGCTAGTAATTAAGAGTTTCATGACAAATTATTTGATTCATATTCTTAGCCAGGTCTGGACCCTACTAGGTACTGATTTCAGTGAAGTTTTAAGATGTGTGGAGAAGTATGCCATACTTTACTGAATGAACTGGCAATGTTTTTTATGCTGTCAGATTGTTTCTGGGGTGTCCATGGAATTTATGGGACATAAGAACCTTTCAGTTGTGGGAGAATTTTGTTTAAAACATGGACTCAAAACCTTAGCAAGAGAGCAAGACTGTTGTATCAGATACTTAGATATATGTAGAATACATTTAGGGTATTGCATTTTTTTTAATAGAACAAAATCTCAAATTAAATCATATAGAGTATATATAAAATTCAAATTTCATTAGATCTCCAAGAAGAAATCCCTTTCCCATGAATTTAGTGCTTGAATCTAATTTCTATTTAGCCAATTATACAACATCAAAAAAAGTGCACGGTATTTTTTGTGGACAGTCCGTTTTGCATAAACTTTATTTGATCACAGCAGAGAAGATCTAGAATCACCATTCCTAACAAGACACAAGAAGGTTGGAAACTTGATTTACAAACTGTTAAAAAAATATTTTCCAAACAGAGAGGAAAAATATTATCCTCATTCTCATCAGTCACTGTTTATGGTTTGTTTTTTTGTAGTGTGTTTTGGCTTTTTGGTGGTTTGTTTGTTTTTTTAAAGTGGGCTGATTCATTTTGGCTACACCAATTCAGTGTATATTTGGTAATCTTTATATATATGAAGTACACAAAGTGCTAATAGGCCAGCAGCACAGGTAAGAAATACATCTCTTTTACATCATATATAGTAATCCATTTTCTAAACCTTATACAAAACTAAGCAGAACAGCTAGTTTAAGCTATTTAGAAGTGAGTTAGTCATAAAAAGTAAAGAAAACCCTTAGACAACTGATAATTTTACTTTATGCTCAGGATCTTTACCATTAAATGTAAATACTGTATTCTTCACTCTGAGCTATGTAGTACATTTTTGTAAGGAAACCAGATCTTAGATGTTGTTAATTACTGAAGGATTTGCATGACATTTAAGTATGATATGTAGTGGTACCTGCTACGAAGAGAAGAATATTATCTAAACAGTATGAAAAAGTATTGTATTCACAGATAAGGAGAGCAGTTTTAATTCCATTTTACGAGTTATACAAGTATGTGTCAGCCATTATAATTATTGCCACAGGTTGGAAGGTTGCAAGAGACCAAAAACATGTTTATGGATTAATAATCTCTTGTGGCCACAGGTGTCCAAAAATGTTTCTTTTCTTCAGGAAAAAAAAAAAAAAGTAAAGAGGGGGAGAGGCGTGACAGGTTAAATCTGAGCAATTCACACCTCAGTGTGAAGCTTCTAGCAAGGAACTATGGGTGAGCCCCTGAAAAACTCCTGCCTGTCTACTGTAAATACTGCTTTGCAGCAGTGAAATCCTAATTAGTGTTTTTCTTTCATTTAACTGTTCCAGTGGGTAATAGATGCCTTGTACCAATTCTTATCTTTTCACTCACCATCTCCCTCCCCTGCCCATTTTTTTAATTTTTTTTTTTTTAAATTTTTGTACCTAAGATTTCCAGGGGGAACGGTGTCTATAAATTAAACTAACTGACCACGGTGTTATATGATTATTGTCTAAGTGAAACAGATTTATCATCTTCACTTTTTCATTTCCTGTTCTAAGATTTCTGTTAAATACATATTACTCATGAATGACAAAAGGACTAACAGCATGAGAGGCTATTTCCCAGGGGGAATAGGTACGTTTGGAGTGTGTTTATTACTGAGCTAATGCTCTTCACCAATAACTGATTGCACATTCTATTAGATTTTGTGCTCAGCTTTCTAAAAACTGTATATATTATCAGGTGGGGTTACACGTGTTAATCCACTGAGACCAATGAATTCTACTGCCTCTCAGCACCTCAGGATGCTGTCGTTTTTCACCCTAGTCTCTCATCGCCTCTCCCATCCTGGCCCCATGCTCGCATGAGAATTCGAAGTAGAAGCGTCCAGACGTACAGTTCCCTATGTTGCAAATGTAAATTAGAGATCCATGGAGAATTCCAACTCTCATAAAATCTCACTTTAAGGCACCCTGGGTTGAATTAATCGTTATTAGTGCATTGCAGTCTGCTTTAATTAATATAGTCCATTAACATATAATAAAAATTCAGAAATGTAATTGAAAATTGTCAAAAGACCTGACTGATAATAAAGGATCTATGCCCAAATTATATTTTCTGTTTTAAACACATAGGAACAACATTAAGTATCATCTACATTGGGTACATATGCTTTCATCCAGAAGAGACCTCAGGTGAGCACTGCATACAGTTACCACTAAGCTTCCTTCTTTTCCCAGCCCCCTTTCTCTGGGGTGTAGAAGCTGTTGTGTGAGCAAAGCATGAGAAGCCTTCTGTCCTTGGATATCTGATGTTATTTTTTTTTTTCTTCTTTCAATTTTCCTCTTTATGAAATACAAATAGCATAGTTTGACAGTGACTGCGACAACATGGGAGCACTCAGTGTGTAAACAGGGTGTTTGGCTATTTGCGGTGTCCTCTGATTACAGTCACTCGTAAATGAAAATGATGTGCCTCTTTTTCACCTCTCAGGAAGCCATATCTCAGGAAATACATAGCATGGACTAAGGGGCAGGCAAGGAGTTCTGCATTCTGTTCTCATCTCTTCTGTTTGGCTGCATTCTGTGCATTTCATTTGCTGCTTGCATAAAACAGAGCACTGAAATTTAAGGTACGTCACTGCTGCTGCTGCGGCTGTGGGGATATCCCTGCCCTAAATTTAAACTGACTTCAGTATAAAGCAGACCTGCTCAAGCACTTGCCTTGCTTCCAGTCTGAAGTCTGCTGCTGTGCAGTAATCCACAGCTACTATACTGTATATAATATCTCAGTTAAAATTTAATATTTAGGTGTCTTCAGGAGCCACAGTCACATCAGGGCTAGGTGTTACCACTATCACTAATTTCAGATGCTGAACTAAGATGGCAAGTTATAAACCTGTTTCTCAGGCTCCCTGGACTCTCAACTGAGATGGACAGAGATTCAAAAAAAGTGACTTCCACACCTGACAGTAGCTAAACTCTTAAATCCTCTGAGTCTTAGTCCTTGTGCTGAACAAAACAGAGCCAGGGACTGACCATTGGCTCCAAGGCCACTTAGCACCAGCTGACTCATAATCAGTGCTGTTAATGCTGGCCCACCCCAGCTAGTTGGAGGCAGCTAGTTGGAGCAGTCCAAACCAGATCAAGTGGTGGGATTTAGCTCAGTCCACAGTGAAGCAGTGTGGGTCCAGCACTCAGCCTGGCTCACTTTTCTTTAAAGGCACCTTCCCCATCAAATTATGAATGGTGTACTCATCCCATGTACCCTGAAACTGAAGGACCAGAGTTGCCTTATTCAACCAGACTCCCTTCAGAATCAATGTGAGAAACACACCTGTACAAAGGGAAATTCATCCTACCTAAGAACTTAATGAAGGCAGTGTCATAAGTATAAAGTTAGGTAAAATGAATCCATTTCTTATTGCTCTCCATTGCCTCTGGGGTAGACAAAAATCCCCTCTGTCTTTCACTAATGTGACAGGATTTAGGATTCTTTCTTATTGACCTAAAATTTATATGGTGTGACCACCTGTTTTTCTTTCTTTTAAATGAGAATTTTAGACAAATGGATAAAGAAAAGAAAAGGTATCAAGTAAAAGCCCTCTTTCAGTATTTTTATTGAAATCTGAATTTTCAAAAGCCTTTTGCTAAATAATCTGCCACAATTTATCACTTACATGTAATCACTACTTTGAACACTAAACTTAAAAGAGGGCCAACTGAACATCCCCCAGTATCTAGCTATACCTTTTTGCAAGGATTGAAATTTATTAATGGGCATTATGGAAATGCAGGGAATAATATGACATTGAGAAGGGAGGACAGGTATAACAGCAATGAAGCTTCCTACAGCTCAATGGATGGGAAAGGTTTGCTTGCTGATTTGTCTGCTTTTTAAATTTACAGGAAAAAGCGAGCTATTTTTTTTTGCAGTGGAATCAAGATCTCAGAAAATAAGGACCAAATTACTCTTATAAGTAATGGATTACAATGTCCCCGTTTACTATAATCTTATCTCTTTAACCACTTACGCAGTAATTGTTCGACAAAAGACTGACACTCTTCTCTGTTTCCTGGTTGTGATCCTGCAGGATTGCAGCCATTAAGGAATCATCAAGCAGAAGAAGTGCAAAGTCTTTGTTGCCCATTTTTCAAGCACCTTTATTAAGGTTTCTCTTTTTTCATTTACTTGTAGCACACGATTTCTCCAGTAGCGATGTGCTGGTACTTGATTTTCTTTCTGCTCGACAACAGGCTTGATTAATTTTTTTTAAATGCCTTTTGGATTTAATTTTCTTCTCTTGGATTAGCAAATCAGACTAAGCAGAGTTGGAGAACAGCTGTCTATTCTTTTTCCACAATATTCATGTCTTTAAATTCTTTATTATAAAGGTTGGACTGTGAAGCTATGGACAAGCAAAATATTTTTAGTAATTGGACTTGAATCAATCAAGATAATATTCGATACTTTAAAAATAAAGAAGCTTCGAATAAAAATTTTGATCTCAAGCTGAAGAATTTTCTTCAGTGTGTTAGTTTCTAGATTCTCTGAGCTTTTATCAGGTGTTTATATCAACCAGAAAATATCATTGTCTATGTCTCGTGAAACACATTCTTAAATGGACATTCTTAACATGTCCATATTCTCATGAAGCATATTTTTAACTGCACCTAACTAAAGCTGACTTCATCTGCTTGTATGGATTTTTAATTATTATTTTTTTAATGGCCCTCTATAAACAAACCATCAATCATTATGGTTGCAGTGTATGCCCCTTGTTTTCTGATCACTCAGAGAGTACAAAACCTTAACATTAGGTCCTGTTCATGCAGGGCGAGCCTGAGGTATTTTCTCATATATGTCAGAAGAGTGTTAATGTGTGTAACTGGCATATTAACTGTAACTGTCACATTTACTGGTGAGGAAAAGGGCTTGAACACTGACTGATTCAAGAACCCTTCCAGCGGCTGCAAGTGATGCCTTATACTGAGATGTAAGTCCTGGAGTCAGAAGAGCAGGGAGGGAGAAGTATTACATACGCAGGACACACCTAATGTCCCAGAATGTGTGTACATTTCACACCAGTTTGTTCCTAGATTAAAAAAAAACAAAAAAAAAAAAAACAAAAAAACAAACAAACAAAAAAAAAACAGAAAAGCTGCCTTAGGAGTAATATCTGGAGCTCCAGTGCTTTCCTCTTTCCACTGACTCGAACTCCCAAGTGAGCATTAAGCCCCTTCTTGACTTCTTACAGTCATGCCCTGTGAGGTTTGCTTTCCTGGTGTTGTTGGGTACCTACCACTACAGCATCACCAGTGTTTGAAGCGGAGCTGAGCCCAGAAGGGTCTGGGAGCCAGAGTTCTTCCTAAAGGCAAGCTGCTACTCAGTGTGAGCTTCATATGAGATTAGATCAGCAGCAGGTTAGGAGCCATGCTGTTCTGAGTTGGGACAACCATGGAGATGAAATCTTGCCACCCCACTAACTCTCAACTCTATAAGAGGTGGCAACTCAAGACAGCTTAAGAGTTCTTGCAAAAAATTAGTATGAATAGGTACAGACTTCCCTCCAAAAAGGTGATTTTCATAATTGTCTACTTGATCTCAAGGATTGATCATGCCCCACAGCTGAAGGGTTGGAAGACGGAGTTGTTAGGTTGAGGAAGGATTAGTACAACAAACATACAAAATCTACATGCCCATAAAGATCATTTGATGGGAAGTGTGGGTGGCTAATGTTGTACAGTAATATCAGGCAGCATGAAGTTATTCTTCCCCAGGGGCAGGACTTGTCATTTCCCTTTGTTGAACTTCATGAGGTTCCTGTTGAACTTCATGAGATTCCTATTGTTTTTCCAGCTTGTTGAGGTGTCTTTGAAAGACTACTCCAAAAACCAGCAAAAATCTCTGGTTTATCAACCAGTCCTTCCAAATTTCTGCTGCCTGTAAACATGTTCAAGGTGCACTCAGTCCCATCATTCAGTGTATCACATATTCTGCAAGGTATCTGTGTTTTCCTGAGAGCTGGACAAAAAGAACTTTTGTTATGTGGAAATAAATTACTGTTTGAGTGACCTATTGTGGATCTGAGCTGTAAACAGTATGCACAATCCAGTTTGTAACAGCAAAAGTCTCCTTGGTGGCCTTGATAAAACTCAGTAAATCCAGGGATGTGCAAATTGAACTGCAGCACTTCCACAGACTTAGTTAAAACCCTCGATGGAGTGAATTTTCATGCTTTAGACCCTAATACTGCAATTAGACTTGTCTGTGCAGACAGGAGTGACATTCACCTTCATTTTGCTCGAGGGGACAATGGAGGATTGCACAGTTCATTGTAATTTTTTATTAAAACAGATAAGAATGGACTCTAGGTTGTGACCCTTGTATTCAGTGAGACCTCCAAAAATCACTCAGCTGCAGAGATAACATTCAAGAACACCCTCGAGGCTGTGTATTGCTCTATAGCAAGAGAACCAAAGAGCCCAGTGAAAATGCTAAATGAATATTTTTCCTGGCATCGTCCAAATGTTATTGCTCAATGTACCTGTCTTGTAAGATCAGCTCTGAAAGTTTTGCAAGTGGAATCTGGACATCTTGTTTTACCACTGCTAGCAATAATAAATAATAGAAATATAATGGTATTAGTCTGTGAACTTTCCTCCAGTTATGTACTGTGCAGACATATCAAAAAACAAGTATTGAGAAATATTGAAAATATTCATTATTAGGTAGCAATAATCATACTATTTGTCATCCCCTTTCCACAGTAACACAAGACAAATTGCTCCATTTACATTTAGATAAATGTCTACTACCTCTACCCTAAGATCATAACTACATTTTAATCTGAGCAGTCCATTGCGGGCAGAGTCAATATTTGGGTAGGTGTCTATAGTGACAGATGTGAGCAATAAATGTCCATTAGGTCAAGCAATCCTACATGGCATTTGTGGGTGCAGCAGTTACAGAATGAAACCTAAGTATACTAAAGGCCTAAGGTCTCCACTGGCTGCCATGCAAAAAACTTGCACTCTCAAAACAAATTGGAGAGAGTGAATAGTAAATGGTGGTGAAAGAATTACTTTTCTTCTTCCTTTAGATAATCAAGAAAATTGAGAGATTCATCCTTCCACTAGGGAATGTTATTTCGATGCTTTAAAACAAAACAAAAACCTGTGGATTTGGGGTTTGTGCTCTCCCTCCTCCCCCCCTATTTTTTTTTTTTTAATAGCTGTTTCTCAGTTCTCTTTCTGGTCACCCGCTCAAACACTAACTTTGGTTATTCTTCCATATATTCTCAGTGCTTTAGCTTGCACCTGGGAAATACATGCTCCGTGAAGTGCTTAGTAGCTCCTCGGCAATGAAGGGAAGTTGAAATTGACCAGCTGCATCAGGGTCTCTCCTTCTCTCTCCTGTCTTTTCCTGCCGCCTTCCTTTCCTCTCCTTTCAAACCCCTATATCCTCTCTGGTCTCCCACTCTTTGCATTTAGCACTTCAACATCTCTGGATTCACGCTTCTCCCTTTTACCCTTCACTTGTTCTTGCAGCTGCCCCCCACAGCTTCTAGAGTATGAGGACAAGGGTTTCAATAAGGCAGTCAGCTCCTTCAGCCCATTTGGGTTAGCAGCGAGATGGAACGCCCTGGAGTGCTGACTCAGCATAGCAAAGCAGGGGCTGCTTTGCACAAGCCTTTAAACAACAGTGCTGACTGCAGCTGAAAAAAAATCTGCATGAAAATTACACAATCCATGAAATTTATTACACCTGCAGTTTGCTAGTTGACTTCCTCATTTACATATGCTATTTTGGCTTTGAGTGACACAATATTTTAACACATGTAATTCCACATATAAAAATCCATTCTGATCTAATTGAGATAATGTTCCATTACCTATAGTAAATGTCTATATGTCAAACATTAGTATTTCTGAACTTCATTTGTTCTTTTAAATCATTTGGTTTTGGAAAGATCTTGCAGCATCTCCAATGTGATGATGTTAGGGACATTTGCATTAGAAAATTATTCAGAACCCTTACTCCCTAAATCTTTCTTTTTTGTTACTTTGATTTACAGCTTCTAAATAATTTGCAGAATGTAATTTGTAATTAAGTGCATTCTTACTCACATATGCAAATTCTAATGAATACTTGTCATGATTCTTCTATTTTTAATAACACTACTACTGCTATGCTGAAAATTCTTGAAGATCAGACCAATTTTTAATAGGTCAGTGTTCTTTTTATAATTACCTGACTCATTTATTTTGTTTGCCTTTGCATGAATATTACTTGTTTGCTTTATTTGATGGTGTTAGCAACAGAGGAAGTAAACATCTCTGCAGGTTTAGTGCAGAAAATAGTTGCAAATTTTAACCTCTACAATACACCGTGGATATTCCATAAGAGACATGAATATTTCTTTCTTTTCAATGAGCAGGGAGATTTCATAGAAGAGTAAAAAAAATACAATTATGTTTCTTATTTTTTCTATGTCTATAAATGTCAATAAAAAAAATACAAGGTCAAAAATAGCAATGTCTTTAAATATCGATTACATAGTTTAGATGCAGTCATCTTCATATTTGGGTCTTAATCCAAGGAGCAAGATTCTGCTCCAAAACACTAGAATTGCTTACTTCCCCCGCCTTTAAACTGTATCATCATGTCAGAGATAATATAAGATTTATTGACTGGAAAGTGCTAACTAGAGGCCACTTTGCCTTTGCCTGCATTGAGTGAGACTGAGAAAACTGTTGACCGCACTGATAGCACTTTCTGTACATTTTACCTAGTTATTCTATAGTGCAGTCATAAAAAGTCCTTGGAGTGGAAGCCAGAATGTGGATTTTTTCCAACCTTGTTGATTGTCTATTTTAACAGGCTAAAGAATAATGTTCCCTTCTCTGTCTCATATTCTCTCACTTCTGCTCTTCTGTGGCCACATTAAATTTGTATTCCTAACATGAAATGCATAGTCTATTGAGTCAGCAGAAGCAGAGAAGACATAGCACCACTTCAGTCTATCGTCTTCAAGCAGCTATGTCCTTTATGGACAATGTAGGTTTGAACTCTTTCTGGCTAAAGGGCTGAAATACTTGTCTTTCACTCCTGGTACAAGTGGTACAATCTCTAAGCATTTATCTGAAAGGACGACTGTTCCCTGGCTGTATAAAACTTCCTTGATGAAGTTGATCGATGCTGTTGCTATGTTAGGCAAGCTCTGAGTATGTCTAACAAATTAAGTGATACCAGAAGGGCTAAGGTACAAAAGTGAAAAATAAGGTACTTTGATAGAAAAAGTATCTTTCAAATAGGAGAAAAAAAAAGTTAGGCATGGTGGTATGAGAACACTGAACACTCGAATAACCAATCTCATGAAAAGGCAGGTATCTACAACAGATTAGCTGGCTCTTTATTACATTTAGGTATCTTCATTATGCTGTAGTTTTACATAAAGTACCCAACTCTATATTTGCATCTGACCCTATATTAAAAATGCCACATGACTGGTTCAAGGAAACACATTGAATCCTAAGAGAAGCAGATTAAGTCTGGAAGCTTCTTTACAGGGAAAGAAATTTGGGATTCAAATCACATAGACAGGCTTTTTTTTTTCCTTAAGAGTTTTCTACCAAACTCTAAAGAAGTTCTGTTTGCCAGAAGTGTCATAGGGAGTGTGCCTCAACATGGGAGATTGAATTTTCTTATATGGGAAAAGGCCTTATCAAATTTTTAAGCTGAATATAGGAATAAAGTTTTTTACTAGGAACGTTCATCTCCAGAAAGATTCCTAACATAGCTATATTCCAAAAATATAGAAACATGGACAGATATTAGTATTAGCCTTGGTGGGTCTTAATTGGCTTTAGTAAAAAGAGCTTTGCTATCCATAGCTGCATAAGTCACCATCAAACAACTACCAACAGCTGTATTTGTTTGCAATTATACTGCATTAGTAATACATAGGACTCCAAACAATTTACTCAAATACTCAAATAATAAGAGTCAATTCCTTCCATCTTCAGTTCAGGTGACTGACTTTCTCCTGCTGAATATAACTAGATTACTCAATGAGGAAGATATTATTCGATAGAAAAAGAAGAAACAGTATCAAGTCTTTGATTAATAGGTGGGTAAATTCCTCGGACACAGAGCTCCTGCACTGAATAACACTTTCTGTTCTGTAGATGTGGACTGAAACAGTGGAATCAGAAATCAACTGAAATTAATCATCATTCCAAATTAGTCTGCATGGTTGTATCTACAATACTATGTGAATGTATTTCAAGTTGTATTTGACCTTGATTTTGATTTAACATACAGGCAATAGTCAGAATTTGTGGCAGTGTCTCTCTTTTTTTTTTTTTTTTTTTTTTTTTTTTAGGAATAGGGAATTATATCTTCACTGCAGTGAATATGGAGGGTCAAAGCCTTAGCTGATGAGAATTAGATGCAATCAATGAGCTTTTATCCATATTCATCAGCTGAAGATCTAGACTAGAAATTTAAATTCTTGTTTCCCAAAATGTATTCAAGCAAGTCAATTTATTTTGGCAGTGTAATCAATCCCTCTACAAATAAAAGATATTTACCACAGCATAACCAACGTACTCTGGAGGTCATTACAGTGATTTCATATTTGTGCTCATCCATCATTATGGGGTAATATTACAGGATTCACAATGATTTAATTCAGTCATTTTTAGCAAATTAAATTATTTTGGTGTGCTACAGCTAGGAAGATCATGGAAGATGAGAGACTACCACTGACCTGGAACCTGGTGAGCTGCAGTGTAATCCAGAAACATTTTCTCATTCATTTTTCACAAATTACTTATTCATTTTTGAAGTAACCCAAAATTCTGGATACAGTGATCATGTACTTTTTCATTCTTGATCCTATCAAACCTAATCTTTCTGAAACTTGTAACACATTTTATTTGAGGTTGGTAACTCAGGAAACTTTCTCAATACTTTAGAAGTTCAATGCCTGAATTTGAAGGGTTTAGAATAAACCTGCATAATTTTCATGTAAACTTGATCTGCCATATCACACTTCATGTGGGGTTGCCAAACATTTCACTGGAAACATCAGATAAGAAAATTTACTTATTTTGATCCTGCATTCTGCAGAAACATTAATTCTGTTAAAAATGATGGTCACTGAAATATAGTACCATTCTACAAGAAGAAATGGATACCAAGGTTTGGTGTGACTAGCTTGAACATTTAAGTAAGTTCTAACCTTCAGTGAACTAGTCAGAGTATAGTACTGTCTATAGGATGGCAGGTTTACCATCTAAGACAGATAGACTTCTGCAAAAAAGATCAGTCAAGATCCTTCTACTCCATCCATGTAGTTTCAGAAATTACTCTGCAAACACACTCAGCTCTATTAACTCCGTTACTGCATCTGTGCATTCATTTGGCACCTCTGGTCTGTCAGGACCGATGGCTGAGAGGTCCTTGTGTATACTTCATAGGAAATGAAACAGCATATCATCAAGGCATCAGCTAGTGATAGTGAAACATTCAGTCATCCATTTAATAGCATGAAAGTCTCACTATGACTACGGAATTTTAACATGGGGAGCTAAGCCAAACTTTTCTCTGCAACCAGTTGTGGTTTTTTGCAGAACTTCTCAAAACACTAGATAAAAAGGTAGATTTTTTTTTATAAATTCATTTATTAATTCTGTAAAATTGCAGCAGGATATTGTATGTGGTGCAGAGAAACTGAGTAAATTATGTTTGCTGACACTGTAAGTTCAATGAAACTCAATATATTTCTCATAGGAATTTCACCAAGAATATTCCACTGTGTATACTCTTCAGAGCATTATTGGTACTGACAGCTAACATGTAATCTGACATTTGGCCTCAAAATGTTTCACACAGAGGTCAGCACCAGTTACCGTATTTCTTTTACACTATGAAGCTCTTCATTGTTTCAGCCAGTAGTTAGCAATTGTTGATTGAAGCATGATTTGCATTACAGGCAGTGAGGCAGAGTATTCAAGTGAAATAGCTCTGCTGGTCCAGGGCCAGCACCTTCCAGTAGCCCAGGTGTCTCTGCACTGTACTCCTAGAATTAGAGTCAGGATATCCAAGACACCCAACCACATTGTACAGGGAAGTAGACATAATATAGTATTTCCAGTAAAAGGAAAAAATTAATAAACTGGAGAGATTCCAGCAGAAGACCACTAAAATACAGGGATGGTTAAGGGGATGAAGCATATGATGCAGCAGTTAAAGCTGAGGGAGCTGGGTTTGTCCAACATTAAGAAGAAGAATGTAAGTGTAAGGATCTAACTGCTGCCTCCAAGGATCCAATATGAGAGTATAGAGACAATGCACTGTGATCTTGAATCACAGTAGCCATATTCTTCATAAAAGTGCCTCACAAAAGGACAAAACACAACAGACAAAGGTTGCTTCTAAGTTTCCCTGAATGTGAAGAGAAATCTTTTCACAATGAGGGCAGTCAGAGTCTGGAACAGGATGCCCACAGGGTCTAAGGAATCTTGCAGATACTCCAAGCTCAACTACACATGGCTGACATTATGTTAGCCCTGCTTTGAGAAGAAAGTTTGCACCAGAAAACTACAAAAGTCCATTTCAGCTAAAACATTCTGCAGTTCTATGCTTCTTGCCATCTCATGTCAGCACTGGTGCATCTGGGAAAAGTGCCTTCACTGTCACCCTATAGACTGTCGGGTCCAGGATAGAAAAGGTTTTCAGAAGAGGCAGCCTAAAGGCAGGAAAAAGAGCTCTGAAAAATAGCTGCTCCACCTTGGCAAAACACAAGACATTCCAAATTTTCAAGAAAGACCTGGGTGGAAAGGTTCGTAGAACCAAAATGGGTGTCATGATGGATGTGGCACTGCATGTGAATTGAATGATTTCCAAATTTATACATCAAGATCTCAGAGATGAAGAGGAGATTTTGTCTGCAAAGTGATCTATATTACGTTAGCCTCTTGATTCCATAAGAATTCTTCCAACTGGACCAATACCAATGATTCGTAGGGAGGAAGTGGGCTGATGTCCAGAAAAGAATAGTGCAAAGAATCAGCAGCAAAATCAAAGACACGATCCCTGCAGATCCCCTGAGTGCAGCCTGAAAGCAAGCTTGAGACAGGAAGCCACAAGAGAAAAGGAAGACTTACAATTCAAAGCTCCATATTAAAGTGATGCTCAATAATGTGCACAAATGCAGGTGAGGGCAGGTGAGGTAGTCTCTGTACCTATCATTGTGTGACAGTTGGATGTACTAAGTCAAGTTCAGCAACAGAACAAACGCTGATTTTTAACATGAGGTCCCAGGAGCTTGATTTTTCTTTCATCTGTTTTTGTTCCTATGCAGACTTTTAAAAAGGAAATATTTCCACTCAGACCTACCCTTCCTCTGGTAATGCACTTGGACTTACAGATTTGTGGTTTCTTTCAAGAGGGTTAGCTTTTATAGCTGGAGAAGCTACATTCACCATTATTTTCTTTTTAAAGACTTCTAGTGTTTCTTACTAATAAGATACTTATATGTCACCTGAAGCATTCAACACTAGCTGAAGCAGTTTACCATCATTGCCATTAGGGGCTCTTTATCAGGAAGGGTAGTGATAGGCTGAGGGGCAATGGTTTTAAGCTGAAAGAGGGGAGATTTAAATTAGATATTGGGAAGTAATTATTTGTTGTGAGGCGCTGGAACAGGTTACCCAGGGAAGTTGTGGATGCCCCATACACGGAGGTGTTCAAGGCCAGGATGGATGGGGCTTTGAGCAACTTGGTCTAGTGGGAGGTGTCCCTGCCCATGGCAGGGGGGCTGAAATTAGATGATCTTTACGGTCCCTTCCAACCCAAGCCATTCTACGATTCTATGATTGTAAGAGTGTGCCTATTTCTGTGTCATTTTCCCCAAAATGGTCCCTATTACTGGAAAAATTTTCAGCAGTATGTCAGTATGGTTTATAACAGCTAGAATATGCCGACTGAAGATGACACTTCTGCTCTTTCAGACAATACATTTGAAGACCCTGTTAGGCTGAAGATAGCAAGGTAATTTTGGTCATGGGACTATGAGCATTCAAAATAGTAGCAACAAGTGTGGGGGTCATGTTTTGGCAATAGCAGAGAGAAATAAGTGAGAGGTTTAACAGTGGTGGAAAGAACCATGATGCACTTCAGAAGAACTGAAAGAAGATTTAAGTAGATGAGAATGTTTTTAATTTTTTTTTTTTTTCAGAGGAGGAAAGAGAAGACATTTGGTGTGGAAAAAAAAGAGAAGAAAGGCAGAAAAAATTGGTGTAAGAGAAAGGTTTGTTAACCTGCAATATTTTGGTCTTCTCAAGTTAGATGTTCTCTTAGTCAGAACTATAATTATTAAATGTTAACACAAGATAACATCTCATATGTTGAGCTTCTTTCCATGTTGCCGGTATTACAAAGATGTCATTGTGCAGCAAGAAGCCCTCTTCCAGCAGTGTGGCTCTGAAAGAATAATTTTCAAATGCTTTTCAGAGTTTATGCCTGGTGAGCAAGGCTCTTTACCTTGTGAACTTTCACGTTATTGTGCTGAGTGAAATGGATGCTCTTGTCCTTTCAGGATGGAGTTTCAGCCATGACACTTAATTTCTGACCTTTCTGGGTTTAACTTGTACTCCATTCTGACCTTCAGAATACTGGATTTAACATATGCATTTGCATATTATAGATCCACAGCCTGAAACACCTACCCAAAATTAGAGTAAGTAGCTGCAAGGCATGCACAATGCTTGTGTTTCTTGTGGTGGTGGTGGGGGAGTTTCATTTGTTGGTCTGTTTTGTTTTTGGTTTTGTTTTTTTTTAAATCAGAGAGATTTTTATTTTTACTCAGGAATATATGTATGTCTTGGTAGATGCGTATGTGCTGTAGAACACCAGAACCCATAATGTGTTATTGAAAGGAATACAAGGTACAACACACAAGCTGAATAAGAAAATGTATATGTGAGATTTTTCATTTTTCTGTCTGTTCAAAATTGGACTAATGATTTCATCTTTTTTTAGAATACATTAAAAAAATCACTCTAACTAAAATCTTATTTCAAGTTTCAGCATGCTGTGAATTTTTATGGCCAAATTACAAGCCCCTGAATATGGGGTTTATATAATGAAAGTGCTGACAGCCCCTTAACTATAACAGCAAGAACAGACACTGCTATAACATAACAGGAACTCTTACCCAGCAGAAGGGAGAATCTATAAATTATTGCAATGAAAAATAATTTTTTTCCTTACTTATATTCAATCTGCAAATCATAAATTCTTTTTCTTTTCTTTCCTAGAAAAAATAGACTGGTTTGGATTTTAACGTGTTTTTTTTTTCCTTGCGTCTCATCATTCTACATCTGTACTGACTCTTTCTTTCAATCATTTCCTTTGTGATTGCTCAGCTTCATATTTCCTATGTTTTGTTAGGCTAAAATATAATATGCTTGAAGTTTATACTGGGAGTCCCATGCAGCTAGTCAGCACAGAACCTGGCTTTCATCTTAAATAGGCAAAGCAAAAAACCAGCAGAAAATGGAGGCAAAAGAGAAGAGACAAAGTCATTTATATTTCTGAAGTGGCTAATGCTGTGAGAGTTATTCTGAAAGAGAATACCTCTCTCTTCAGATAAGTACTGGCAGCTGTGCCATCTGCCATATAGAATACCTGTTTCAGAAATATACAGTGATTCTGCGATATCTGTCTTATATTTACTTACATAAGGTAAACTATACTTTCTTCTGGATTCATTCCACTTTCATTTACTCTGCTTGGCAGCTTACCTTGTGTACAAGCTGTCAAAATTTGACTAATGGGCCTCTGGGAGTCAGCTGGTCAGTAAATCTTTCCTTTCTCAAGCTCCTTTGGCGTTGCCGAACTGCTCTGTCATTATAGTAACCAATTGAATGAGAACTGTTTTTTTATTTGACGGATCATTCTCTATAACATAGACAAAAATTACAGCAGCATCATGGAAACAAATTGGACTGGGGGGGAAGGGGAGGAAGCTTAATTTTTTTTTTTTTTATTCCTCCTATGAATAAGACTCTTAGATTTCCCAGTATTGCCCGAGAAATACAGAAAAAAAATCTACCTGTTTATGTGAGCAATAATTATATATTCTGTGTAAGGAGAAAACATTCTGCTGTGCACTGATGAAGACTGTTAGTCATTTCATCATGTTCTGCAGCATTGCTCCTCCTGACTGTGCACAGCACTAATAAAACAAGTTAATGGAGTTTATTCTGTCACAAACACTACAATTTCAAAGTGCTGATTGCAGTCTATGGGAAATCATTGTCTAATAGCCTCTTAAAGATGTACAGTAGCTTTAACATATTATCCTACAGAAGACATATATTATAGTACTCTAGTTAGATGTATAAGAAGATATGGAGAAAAGGAACAACAAACTTCCACACTCTTGCTAATTCACAGACCATTCTATAATGGCAGGATCAGTACACAATGAGAGTCCCTCCATGTTTCCAGTATTTACAAATTCTCCAAATGATAGTTTGTCTGAAAGTCAAATTAGCTAGAATACTGAAATGAGAAATTCACATTTTATAAGATACATTTAAACCAAATTGTACTGTTTAATAAGTAACTTGCAGCTTAGATTGATGTTGATAAAAATGTACAAACCAAATGCTGTTTCACAGGCTCTGAAATTGCATGTTATTCATACTAAAATATGAGGCTGATTATAAGATTCAATGGTAATCAGACTGAATTAATAGGAGCCCTTTAACAAAACTTCATTTCCTCGAGACTCGTGACATTCTCTGTAAGTAGACATTGAGAAGACATACTTTCAGAAAATAGATTTCAATTGTTACATGAAGATTGAGGTATATTGGTTCAGTTAATCAATAGAGCTTCCTAATTTAAAATATTGTTTAATAGACATAAAGGTTTACTGCAGGATAATATGTTTTTCCACTGCTTCAGTCTCGTTCCGTTAAACTCTAAGAAATGGGAAAAACAAAAAGATGGTGTTTCATTGTTCACTAGACTTTAGGATCAAATAAATGCATTTCCATTATGGAACGCTACAGTTTTCCTGCACTACCTCCTTATAAGAGATTCATCTTTTTGGCTCATGGAATACTAATTAAAGCTAGGGGGTCTTAGGAAAGCTGAGGCTTATTCAAATTTCTAAATTTGAAATTTTCTTGACAGTAGCAGACACTAATGTGTCTGTATAAAATTTAAATGCACAGGAACTAGCAGGAATACAATAATAGCATTGGAAACAAAGGTAATAATTTGAAGAAACTAAGCAAAATAGAGTTAATTTACTACTGGCCTGGATTTACCATTGGCAGAATGTCCTTTGTTCTTGTTTGTAATGCTTTTTTGTGGCTTGGTGAGAAATAGGGACAAAAGAGAGATGGCAGCAGCAGATGCGGATATAAAATGTGTACACTGTTAAACATATGGCCTTAGATTAGTACAAACAGAACAGAGATGGTGGGATTCCCTTTTCCATACCAGAATTTCTGTCACACACATGATGTCTAGCCAGCAAACCTCATTTGCAGCCAGTACACTGACAATCCCTAGGATACAGTAAATGTTGCCTATATAATTTTAAACGTCTTTAGTGCAGGCATGTTTCTTCCTAATGTTTCCTTTTTTGCCCTTTCCCGTACTATTTTCAAGGTTAAGGACATTTATAAAGAGATGCAATCCCATGTAGTCAAAAACATTATTGATCTCACCATCAATTGTTTCATTTTGCAAAGTGTAAGTCTGTCTTTGGATAAAATATATGCATTTTCAGAGCATCCAATTAATGATGTATTAAACACTATATTTTTTCCAAAAGTTTTTAAAGTGCATAATATTCTTTAAGTCATTAATTTTTCAAAGTAACTTGGTGCTTAAAGCCTGTTAAGTATCCCTTGTCTGCAATATTAATTACTAATATTTTCTCCTAGCATATCATGTCTAAGTCAATCTGCCTTGGTTATATTTAACCTGCAAATCATAGAAATTTTTCTCATTATATTACTGATAAGAGGCTGATACTATCACTGGTAGGTCAGTGGGATATTGATAATGGGGCATATTCTCTTCTCACACTTATTGTTAAATCCGTAATTGGTCTACTGAAGTGCAGAATTTGCGGCTTCATTCTGCAATGTAAATGTGCAACATTGAATGTGTGAATGTAAAAGCAAGATCAAAAAAGGGTATACAGAGATGCTTAATACCTCACTGACTGAAAGTTGCCATAGGGACTGTAGAGAGGGCTACTCAAACCTTCTGTTAGAAAATGGCACAAGAAGTTAGGGCCCAGTTGGAATAGCAAGAACTCTGGTAAAAAACACTACCAATCTGATATGTCTATTGTTCATAATTTTATCCCTGATTCAGCTTTCCTGTCCCTGGAAACATTCAAGGTCAGATTGGACGGGGCTCTGAGCAAGCCGATATAGTTGAAGATGTCCCTGCTCATTGCAGAGGGGTTGGACTAGATGACCTTTAAAGGCCCCTTCCAAACTAGTCTATGATTCTATGAACCCAGCAAGTAACAACTTCTGTCTAGTACTGCTGGGCAATATTTAAGGTAGCTGTTGAACATAAGTACAGCATTAGTCCCTAGT
Organism: Tringa tobata; assembly: GCA_033628505.1. Lineage (NCBI taxonomy): Eukaryota > Metazoa > Chordata > Aves > Charadriiformes > Scolopacidae > Tringa > Tringa tobata. The sequence goes on from JAHREE010000279.1 coordinate 32,155,258, forward strand.
TTAAGTTCCACTGACTTCATTGGTGTGTAAGTATAGATATGTGGCCAGAGTCTCCAGTGCTGTTCTACAAGGAAATACAGTCACAAGCTGCAGTCCTAGTGCTTTACCTTTCTTTTGATAGATTTGCTTCACCTGAAGCTTATGTTCACATAAACATCCTCTGCTGTGTAACCTGCGAGGACCAGCAAGATTTCTGTTTAGGTATTCAAATGAAAGAGAAAAAAACCTCATGCGATTACATTTTACAAGCACTGTAGAAAACACATGTATAGATCTCCATTTTCTGATACAGCTTGTAGTTATTGCATTCATCTTTTTTAGATAGTGGTATGCTCTATTCTCTGCCACACTGTAAGGAAGCAAAAGAAGCATATCATAAAACTAGGATGTTCCATTAGTTTTAGCTTTGCTACAACTTCAATCACATTTATATTATCTACTGGTTTTTGAGTTGTGCTGGTTCTATTAAACATTAAGAGCAGTGATTCTAAGAACAGGTAATTAAAATTTGAAGAAAATAAAGTTATTAACTAATAGCAATAGTTTTTAGTTATTTTTATTAAAATGCAGTAAAAAATACTTGAAGATAAGACATTATTTTAAACCTTGGGATAATACTGTGGTTAGTTCTCAGTTTCCATCCACCCAACATAGATCTATTATATACACAGCTATATTATCTGAAGTAAATGGGAAAGCAGTCAACCCACCAAATGTCTTTATGGGAGTGACAAGGAAGAAGCCCCTACAGATCCTTATCTGCTAATGGTTCTTCAACTCTTTGCTTTATAGTAGGTAAGATTTTTTAGTTCTTTTACTTTCCTATGTTTTGCAGGGATTTCCCTTGATACCTAGGTCCCTCAGATCCATCTTTTCTCAATATGTAGATAATTCCTTCTTTCCTTCCTAAGAAAGCTATAAAAATGAGGCACTGGGGAGATGAAAGTCCCATCTGAGTCCTCAGACACTCTATGCAACCCAGTGCTGAACCTCTTATTTCAATATATCTGTAGGAATTTGTCACACATTGCTGAAAACCTCTCAGGGGAAGTACAACAGCTGTTTAACAATACTTGGCACTGGACTACAATGTATTAAGGCAGGAAGTGATGAGCCAAAACATATCAAATTGAACTGCAGGGGCAAAGTAGGTATGCGAAATGCAAATCCTCAATCGGAATTTGGCCAATCCACTAGGACTAAAACTGCTACTCTTGCAAATAGTGCTGTGGAATTAAAACACAATTGTGGATATGCTGGATAGAAGTCTTACTAATCCCTTTGTTCAGGAACTTACTAAGAAATATTGACTGTGTAGATACAAACCAATTTATTGAAGCTGTGGCCCTAGGGAGCTAATGCAAGTTGTAATGCATTATGATGTTCTGCTCTGTGGCATTAGTGCAAAATATATATCCAATGAAAGTCAATCTTAAATGCATTTTTCTGGTGTGATGAATCATAACTCAGTATGTAAGACTTAGGATCTACTTCACATTTTTGAAATATTTTTTTCTTGAAAGTAAGAATTGTTTATGTCTCCAATGCTTTTAAAAATTACAGACTCTTCAGATGTATTATGAAGTTTTATTAAAGTTTAAATTAAAAGCATTAAAATGTTGAGATAACTGACGCAATAAGGCTTTTTGCACCAATATCAGCTTGGGATTCGAACCATGGCCTGAAGAGAGTTGGAGAATCATTTGGACTGAGAGATAAAGAAAGATGTTTCAAACGGGTAGAACTGCAGGAAGGCAGACTAAGTTTGGCTGTGTTGTGGCTGTGCTAAGAAGTAGAAAGACTGGTTGCAGATGATCTGTAAAGGAGCAGATCTACTAGAGAAAGTAATGAAAATTATGTTTTAAAACAAAATATAGAAAGGAAGACTAAACTGTGAAAGACGATATGAGGGCAGTGTTTCCTCATCTTCAAAATAGAAAGGTAAAAAAATGCTGTAAACACTCAATGGAGGTGTTGCTGCAACCTATATTTGCAGTAGTCATTGCAAGAAGAGGGTGTTGACAAGAAAAGGCCAGATCGATCCATGGAGTTAAGTAAAGAGAAAATGGAAAGCTGAAAGTCAAAGATCAAAGATGGCATTAGTTACAAAGTAGTTCCTTCTGAATTACTACTGTTTGCCAGAAGGTCACAGGAAAAAATGAATTATATGACCAAAGAATGTGATGAAAATAGGTGGAAGTCGTATTTAATTTTCAATAGAAAATGCTCTAGGTTCACAGATGAAGAATTATTTTTTTAATTACAAGAAAGAAAATGATTCGACAGTATCAGACAATAGCTGGCAATAAAGTAATCACTGAAACTGAAAGAAAGAGTAAGAAGGATTCAGACAAGTAAATACCTATATGACACAAAGATAAAAGAACCATATTATATAATTTTTTAGTCGAATTTTTTGCAGGGAATGTGAATTCTAATGTAAACCAAGAACTTTTTAGGAATATGGGTCAATTAATTTCCATTGTATGAAAACATATCTAAAGTGGGGTATTCCCTGAGGCTCCTCAAACTGTCGTTTGTAGGTAGAATTCATTAAGGACTTTGCCATCCTTCATTAAAATAGAAAGTAATAGTAAATATCAGATCTAGAGAACAAAACCAGCCAGCTGATAGCTTGCTTTTGCTTATTCATGGTTGTTGAAAAGTATGGATGTACATATGTTTTATATTTGTAAGTATAGTCATCATACGTGACTTGATTTCAGTGTCTACTTTGTTCAAATGCTCTAAGATGCTTTTAAAAGTGTCATAACTTCATGAAATGAAAGCCAAAATATTTCAAACCTTTTAAAAGGTACAACAGGAATTTCTGTCAGTGGTAATGAACCCATAAGAGTCATTCGACATTGGTGACTAGGACATAAACTTGTGTATATTGTAATCAAAACATTAGAATCAAAAATAGAATTAAAAAAGAAAATCTCACTTTGGGCTGTTAAAGCACATGTTCATTACTACTATCAAGGGGAACTATTTGGCTATATTTGAAGCTCTCATAGAATGCCTAACAATTCCTTTAGAATAACTTATGCTGTATTTTTGCTTAGTGCCTCCTCCAGACCATCTGAAACTGATAATTGTTTGACCCTCAGAGGGAGAGAAAGTACTTCACAGGCAAGTGCAGAAGAGTATCTGCTAGTGGCAGTCTCCTTAGTCAGTCAGTAGAAAATGTGCTAAGTGGCCATGCTCATCAGTAGGGATTTGGAGGAGGAAAGGGCCAGAAAAACTGAGATTGTTGGGCATCCTAAACACAACCGCCCAGTAGCACAAGGTGCAAGGGAGAGAGGAGAGGGAGAGCCACTGAGACCCTGAGGAATCATATGATAGTCTAAGCACCTTATGGCTGCAAAGGACAGAGCTTATAGGCTCTGATAATTTGGGATAATTCCGTCTATGTGCAGGTGAAAAGAGACAAAAGAGTTGCAAAAATACAGACAGCTCTATGGCAGCACTTGGATTTATATTTGGGAGCTTACTGGAGTATGCTGTGCCCTCATCAGCAGCTGCTGGTAAGTGCTGATTCTTAATGGGAAGTACTGAAACAAGATCTTCCCAGTCACTATCAGTCATATTTCACCTTACAGACAAAGAATATTGGCTAAAGTACACATTAAGTATCTGAGCTTTACAGTTCAAGCTGTACAGACAAAAAAAACCAAACAAAAAACCACCAATAAAAATGCTTGAGAATGACCTTATGCTCCTTTCTTTACAAAAGAAAAAACATATGCTGTGTAGATGAATTAGAAGATGGGACACCATGGACTGGAGTTTAACTAAAACCATTGATCTTTACAAATTACACTCATTTGACAATAGGGATCCATCAAAGTCCAATAACACAATGCCAAAGAAATCATTTTTTCTTTTTATACTTTGTTCTTTTTATCTTTCCTCCTCCTGTTTCTGATTATCTTCTTCATTTTATGGTGATGGCACTAAATGCTAATGAGGTCATTCCTGGTCTTATCCCAGTCAGCCTTTTTGGCACAATTATTTCTGGAGTTGAACAAACCGTGTGGGATAAATGAGATTAACGCAGCAGGGGACATTTTCAGAGGTTCATAGAAGAGCTTCCACTGATAGTTCACCTTGATGGTATAGGCTTATCTGCATTGCTAATTTGTGTGCTTGTGCTTGCATGTGCTTGTGTGTGTGTGTGTGTGTGTGTTTTCTTTGACACTTCAGTCTCACAGAGGCTACAGCACTAGGGGGTGGCTCTCCCATTTGTCAAAACTATGAGAAGGATCTGTCTTTTTCCACCTCTCTTAAGATTATTTTTATTGCTGGACTGTAGAATTATAAGGAAGGCTGAGGAGTGATAGGCTCAGGAGAGCTGCAGAATGAAGAAGGGTCTCTATTAACGTAGATACAGATTCACTGAATTTCACTGAATTTTTAGAGTCGGAAGGGACCATAGAGATCATCTAGTCGAACTTTCCTGCTGAAGCAGGATTGCCTAGAGCATGTTACTCAGGACTGCATCCAGGTAGGTCTTGAAAATCTCCAAACAAGGGGATTCCACAACCTCCCTGGGCAGCCTGTTCCAGGGCTCTGTCACCCTCACTGTGAAGAAGTTTTTTCTCATGTTTGAGTGGAACCTCCTATGTTCCAACTTGTGCCCGTTACCCCTCATCCTCTCACTGGCAACCGCTGAAAAGGGTCTGGCTCCCTCCTCCTTCAACCCACCCTTTAGATACTTATAGGCATTGATAAGGTCTCCCCTCAGCCTTCTCTTCTCCAGACTAAAGAGCCCCAGTTCTCTCAGTCTTTCTTCATAAGGGAGATGCTCCAATCCTTGAATCATCTTCATTGCCCTTCGCTGGACTCTTTCCAGTAGTTCCCTGTCCCTCTTGAACTGGGGAGCCCAGAACTGGATACAGTACTCCAGTTGTGGCCTCACCAGTGCAGAGTAGAGGGGGAAAATGACTTCCCTCAACCTACTAGCCACGTTCTTCCTTATGTAGCCCAGGATTCCGTTTGCTTTCCTGGCCTGTCATTTTGCTGTCTACCAGGACGCCCAGATCTTTCTCTTTCAGAATCTTTCAGATTCTGTGAAGCTGTATGAAGCAGTCACCAATGATAAAATAAAAACAGCTAAAAGGAACCTCCAATGATTTGGACTGAGGTTGGTTGGGGGGTGTGTGTGTGAGGTTTTTTTCCATTTTTTTTTGTTTTGGTGGCAGTGTGGATTCTGTTATGCTAGTTTAAAAAAAAAGTATGCACATCTAGCTTGATGGATCAGAGGTTTAGTTAGTGCTTAAACAGATTCTGATTTTTTTTTTCTTGGATCATGTTTTTTCTTTAACTTTTCATGTAAGTGTAACTAATTCTTACTTGAGGTGTAGAGTTTGGTTTCCCCCCCCCTTTTTTTTCCCACAAAATATCACTGAACGAAGTTAACAAACAGCCATTCACTTGTCCAAATCCTTAGTGGACTATAACAACATTGATGATCTCTTGTGAAATAGAGCTGACCTAAAACTTGCTTACCCTGTAACAGTGGTTTATCTGCCAGTTTCCTGTCCAAAAGGAGGCCATGCATCGCTATATTATTTCACATCTGTTTGTTGCTGACCTCCTTTTGGTTCTGATCACTGAACTAGATAGACCTTGACTGTAATCCAGTGTGACAGTTGTACTGTCCCTCTTTCTTGAATGATTTTTGGCTGGTGCAGAGATCTTGTTGAAACTCTTATGTCATGCTAATGTCCAAGTCCAGAGCAGGAGATAAAGGCAGAGAACCATAAAAACATAACAGTGTTTAACTGCAAAGTTTGCTGCTAGATGGCACTGGTTCAGTGCAACAGAGGCTTCCGATAGGCACATTTGCTACCCCTCCCCTCAGAGATTTGTGAAGTATTTAAGACAAATATGCATACATACACCTTTTTCACTACAGCTAAATGCAACATAAAGCAAACAAACAAACAAAAACACTGAAAAACAACCACAGAAAGCTAACACCAGCTGTGTAAATGTACTGATTAGCTCTCTAAATGGGGAAGCATAGAGATTTATTGTTGTGCTTTTAGCCATTAAACTAGGAAGTAGCTGCCTCATCTTCCCTAATTTGCAGTGAATTCCTGACTCAGGTTTTCCTCCCTTGATCAGTTCAGAGTCAGCAGAAGTGTTGTATGAATAAGGATGAAATATAAGCTGAGTAAGGACTCCATCCTTGAGCTACAAAAGAGAGAGAGAGGGAGAGAGAGGGAATGACTGTGGGATGGACGGTCTGCTATTCTTAATGGAAACAATTTATAATAGAAATTTTTTTTTTGAAACTAAGGGTCTTTTCTTTTAAGCTATGTTGGCTTGACAGCACATTAAGCAATTTATCTACCTCCTTCTCTAACTAATTGGCTAGAAAAAAATTGAACTCAGAGATATTGTTGTGAGAGATGACTTTTGGTTCCATCTGCTGCAGAGTGGATCGTAGACCACTGGCAGGTGAAAAGACAGCATGCATCAATGCCACTGCATGGCCAGTCTTAGAGACAAAGGGCCCTTATCTTTTCTTCCTGCCTTCAGAAAAGAGAAGAACATGAGCTGAGACCCACTTTCATTCCCACAGATGTCAGCATCAAATTCTTGCTGAACCTAAGGAGGACATAGCCAAGCGCTGCTTGAGCTCCTTTTATTTCCCCAAACACACCTTCCCTTCTGAAGGGTCCATTTTTAGATGGTTTTCTGACATGTTGTGGTTTCCCTCTCCCCAGTCCAGAATATAGTTCCCACAACATAGAGGGAAGGAGGACGAGAAGAGGGCAAGGCTGTCTTTTATTTCTGGAAGTTGATAGCACTTTCCTCCAAGGTAATGGAACACCATGAGGTGTGCTCTTGCATATTACTTCCTTTCCTAATTAAATTGAATGTGATAGTGAGAGCAGGTTGACATTGTTAAAGTAAATGATCCAGGGCTTTGGTAATGAAGACACATCCAGAGTGAAGTTTATTGTTTTAATTTTAATCTTGAACAACCCGAACGCTATTGAGTAGGTTGTTCTAAAATATCCTGCAGTGAATTTTTCTTGTGAACTATATTTCAGCATGCTGCATACAAAATCATTTATAATAAGTTGATTTATGGATTGAAATGGCTTATTTATATGCAGTGTGAATTGATACAGAGTGTTTACTGAATTTTCTCCATAATAGCCTATCATTAGCCAGAATTCCCAGAGTGGGAGAAAAAAGGTTAGGCACTGGAGACTAAACAAAATGTACTATGCCCCATCTGCTGGCATAGGATCCATTTTTATTAAATATGAAATTCGAAATTATTAATTTGATTTTTTTTGTCTCCTAGCCAGAAACTGGATTTGGAGGGAGGCACCCAATATATTAAAAAATTGGGAGTTTTAGCAAATATGAGTAACATGAAATATTTTTATGTTGGGAAAAGACTAAAAAACCCTGCAAAAGCGAAAAAACATATACTTCTACAAAGTCATTGCTTACGTGTTTATTACACAGTATATTTTACCTTTCTATAATTTTGAGACTTGCGTCTCCTGTCAGTGCACTTCACAGTTTTAACAGGAGTGTACCAATTCACTAGAATTATACTAATCCAGCAGAACACAGAATCAAGCCTGATGCTCCTTCCAATATTAAGAAGCCGTTTAATACCAGACAGTATGTCTAGTATACTACGTTTCTGCAGCAGAGCAGCTTTATTATGTACTGTTGCTTAACAACTGTTGCTTAACAACGGATGAGGGTAATCCTGACTCTTCCATCACAGAGCCTTCCAAACTAGCATCAGTACTAACATCTACCTATCTGTAAGGATAGCTTGGAGAGGAGGAAATTAAAATGTGTGAGGAAGGCATTGCAAATATTCCTACCCTCTGCTAATCTATTTTCATCTCACATACCTTGAGCATTCTCACCTTTAAGTGCCTAATGCATGCGGGGGCTTCATGAAAGATAATAAATATGAATAACAGCCTGTAGCACTCCCACCCTCATAGCTCATATTTCTAGTTTCCTCTATTCCTATCGCTTTTCCTTTCTTACTCATAGGGTGGTTATCTTTATTTTTATTTATTGTGCTCAGGAGAGTTTATCACGTTAGTTACAGATTACTGTGATTCCCTTACTCAGTAATGACATCAGTAATGAGAATGATGTTAAAAATTCAGTCAAACAATAAATATGACAGCATAGCATCAGATTTTATTATGTATATGTGTGGCAATTGGAGGGTGATTTCAAAATGACAAAGTACTCGGGGTTTCAGTATTACTTCCTGCAGCTGTGCTCTTCTTTAAGCTTTATTCTCCATTTCAGAAAGAAAAAAAAAAATCTAAATCTAAATCATACATTATAAACTCACAATTTAGCCATTTCAATATCAAGGGAAAGTTGAAAGCCAGCGCAGTCATGAATAAGTACTATGGAAAGCTTCAGACAACAACTACAATTTAAAAGTAAAGTGAGGAAGAGGGGAAGAATGTTCCGGGGAAACAAAAAGATTTCAGAAATCTGGAAAACAGCTTTAAATCAAGATTTACACATATAAAAATGTTAGCTAAGTTCTTACCAGTTCCTCTTTCATAAAGGTGGTCTAATGGATTTATGGCAATATTTAAAAGGAGATTTAAAGTGGTATTCACAATGGCTGATATAAACATAGGGAGGCTGACTACTCTACATTCAGAAAGGAAAGGTGTCCTCCATTAGGAAAAATCAAAGCAAAGCCAGGGTTGTGGTTTTATCTCTAAATTCTGTTTAAATACGCCTCTCCTTTTTTTAATGGAGACATTTGAAGTCAGTGTCCTCAGCTCAGGACTAGATTTTGTGTACAGAGGTCCTGCAACTGGTTTTCTGTTGTGTAATGTGTAAATATTTTCATTGTGTTTTGTGTCCTCTGTGTATAACTAACAAATCAAGCATGGGGACACCACACTTTTGGAGTTTAAATTCAAGAGCCACTCGAGCCCAGACAAGAAGTGATCTCTTCTGTGGACTTTCCTATAGCATAAAAATAGAATACAACACCCCCACCCCTGTCCCCAGGTTAAAATAAGTACTAATGACCTATACTAGCTACTTAGAGACATTTAGATTTTGGTTCACTCTCTTGAACCTCCATTCTTGCTTCAAATGCATTTTAGGGTTTAGTTTGTTTTTTTGGTTTTTTGGGGTTTTGTTGGGGTTTTTTTTTGTTGTTCTTGGGTTTTTTTGATATTTTTGGGGGGAAGGGGGGTAAGGGTTAATGTACCAGTATTTTTCATACTGCAGATTTTCTGCAGAAACAAGGGTGGATCACCTCAGCCAAAATCTAAACACCTAAATTCACCTCTCTTCATGTCTCTGTCCAGCTGTCTGGTTTATGGATCTGTTGTTATTTGGAATATAGCTGCTCTAAAAAAGGTTACTGAGAGCAAATTCATTCATGGCAACAGACTGCCCAGGTTCCCTGTTAATGTTAGAAAGAATAGCAAACATGTTGTTGCTGTATGGACAGATATCACTTCACTACTGCATGTCAGCTCACTACTGTAATCATCGTAATTTCTTAAGGTAATTTGTTATAGTACAACGCACTACCATGCAATGCACTATAGAATATTCTAGTACATTGCAGTCCCTATGTGTGCAAACATCTGCCACCTGAGTTGACTCTGACTCATGCTGAGGTATCAGCCACCTTCTTGTATGGGAAGGTTGGAGCAGAGAACACAGACATGCAGACACAAACACAAATAGCTCTTTAAAATCTTAACATGCTTAACCCAATGGCAAAATAAAGCTTAACACTTCATGTGTCATTGCAAAGCAAAACATGGTGAACAGCAAAGCTAAAAGCTGTGTTCTTTCTCTACCAGAGGCAGAGGAACCATCTGCAAATAAGCAGTGGCGATTACATACTTTGTATTTTCATTTTGTATAGGATGTTTTGCTTCTGGTGTGTATGTGGTCCTTCATTTCCTTCTTGGACTCTAAAACTGATTCTATCTGCTCACAAGGCTGCGTATTCTTTCAGTCACCATTTGGGTGTTGTTTTATGCCCATGATCCTTCTGCTGTCATCCTTAGCCTGTATTCCCAAAGCCTCTGCTATCAACCATTGCCTGCTACACCGGTCCTGGAAGCACTTGTGAACATATTTAGCTTTTACTGCATAGTTAAATATCATTTGTAGCTGTCAGTTGAATCATGGCCTGAAAGAGCACAACTCTGGGCATACTGACTTCCTTGCATATTGAAACAAAATATTTCATAATGGTACAGTCTCAGGTGTATGCAGGTACATTTTCAGAGTACTATAGGTATTCTGTGGGTACTATGCTACACTGAATGGGCACAGCACACACATGAAACTCCCGTTAATGAAACCCATTCAATATCCACAGCCTGCTGTATTAGCTGCAGTGAAACAAAAATGTGAAGAGAGCTATATAAATATACGTGGTCTGTTTTGGTTTGTTTTTTTTACCGTGTATATCATATGCATCAGGTTGCCTAGAGAGGTTGTGGAGTCTCTGTGCCTCATTATATTCAAAATTCATCCAGATGAAGCCCTGGGCAGCCTGCTCTATTTGGACCTACTTTGAGCTGGAGATTAGGCCAGAAACCTCTGTAGGTCCCTTCCAGTCTACACAACTCTGTGATTAGACGATTACCTAAATTTCTTGTTGAATGAAAGATGAAAGAAAAGAGGACCATCTCCTTAATTAAGCATTATCCTTCTTCCCACTAATTCTAGAAGAAGCATAAACATTTTTCCAATCATAAACAGTTACTTAAGCATCATTAAATCATATCCTAGAACTAGCTGTGGCTGTAAAGGAATTCTTGGTCAATTGCATGAATGCAAATGTCTCATTGGAAATATCTGAAGTTCCATTAATTGAAAATCACACCTCCAATCTACTTGAATTAGGTATAAACCACTTTCATGCAAAATATAGGGAACTGTTAGAAAATAATGGGTGCTCCTTTCATTCAGAATTTGATTGGCTAAGCTTTTTCCTGAGTGTCTGATGGGGGTTTCAGTGGCAATTTTTGCTGTGCATTCTAGTGGACAGAGCTGTCATTCAGAAAGCAGGAAATTAGTGTTGGAAGTTGCACTCAGTGTAGGGGAGACTGATCGCACCTACAGGGGAGGAGAAGGCAGTCGTGGGAAGTTAGGGTAATAAGCCTCAGTTTACAGGAATGTTTTGTTTGGGGTTTTTCAACAGTGGAAGTCTGGTGAAAAATGTTAAGAAGCTGGAAACGGTTCTGCTGTTTCTTACAAGAATGGAGGCAGGTCCCCTTGCATCCACCCTACGACTCCATGACTCAGATGGCATCTGCAGAGAAGGCCAGGAAACAAATGCAAGCACTACATTCCTGCTTACCCACGCTGCTGAACTGTGAGCTCCCTCCCTCATCCCCTGAAACCATCTTTCTCTCCAGAATGAACCTTCAGTGGAGATCATGAGCCTTGATCTGGTACAAGTTACTTGGCCCTGTGGACAGTGGTTGAACTCTGTTCCTCTTTTATGTAGCCATGTGGGCACCGCAACAGAGGCCCAAATTTAGGGGCAGAGACTAGAAGCGTGACAGGAGACAAGAGACAAGAACACCATGTTTGCCTGCAACACGAAAATATGACTCTTACAGCTTTGTGAAACTGAATACGCTTCAGTTTACTTCTTCCAGTAGAAATGAAAAAAGCCCAAGGGATTCTGTCCAAATTTACAATGAACCTGACTTCATGCCATCCCATGGTTTTGCAAATGGAAGGCCCAATTGACAAAATATAGGAAAAATAAATGTACAACCTAGCTTTCTAATCCAGTAACTAGTATACCTATAATTAATTACTGGTTGAGATTTTAGTCTCCTGTGGCAACATTAAATCATTCATTATTTGCTTTCCTGATTTATGACTGATGGAGTTACAGTGCTATTATACACATTTGGATTTATATTTATTTTATTTTATTAATATTATTTTAATTTGAAAGCAGCTTTTCCAATGTTGCTTTGTTGGCATATATTTCTAGCTCTCTGTGATTAGTAGTGTTAATAGACACTATATCGTACGAGTCTTTTCTGAACTCACACTTTATATTTTGATAAGGTAGAGGGGAAGAAGTCAGGTATTAGAAAGCAGTGATAACTCCAGGTTGTCTGCAGACTTGTGAAACTCCATGTGATTATGCTTACCAAGGAAACAAAGGTTATAAAATGAGAAATATTAAGATAAAAAAAGGATTGTTTCATTATATGAGGCGTGTCACTCTGTCCACATGTGCATGTGAGGTGTATAATGGATGGAGTCAAGGTTGAATAGGTGTAAATCAGTCTGTTTCTGTGTGGAAAGAACATGATTTAAAGATAAACCTTATGGGTATTTTTCTGTAATTTTATACATATATATATATACACAAGCCACATTGAAACTGTTACACTGAACATTAAAAATAATCACTATCTGTGTATTGTAAAACTCTGCTCACAAATGTTTCAAGGGAAAAAAAGTCAAAAAGAAGGAAAAAGAAAACGAACCAAAAGGATTAAGAGCTTCCCAAAGTTCATTGAATGGATTCCTAAGCTTTGAAGTATGCTATTCAAAGAGGAGAGGCTTTTACACTAAAATCCACATTGCATGGGAGCTTGTGACACTGTAATTGTTTCAATTACATATCCACAGTAACATTTTTTCACTTTAACAGGGTTTTGTGTTAATGCTCCTCCAAAGCCACATGTGCAACATTGTTTAACTGTTTAAGACATAACTGCATTAATTTATGATATTAAGATGAAGGTTATATAAAACTGATATAAAGACTTTCCTTGCAGCCTTTCTGTTTCATTTGAATTGTCCCTAATTATCACTACTGCTGTGTAAAATGTCATCTTGAGAGTGAATTTGATAAAAAAATAATAATAAAGGCTTGAAAGTATAATTTTCTGTCGCAATAGAAATGCAGCTAGTCATTTAGCTCAGTGCACAAGTTGGAGTAGAACCCAGCTCACTCTCCTTTTTATACCTCAGAACAACCAGCATTGCTGTTGAACCTTACTAAAACTTTAGTACAATGTACACAGTTAAACTCTCATCTTCTTTACAAAGTGCAATGTTCTTTTACCCATGTCAAGGGAAAAACAATAACAGGAGCACCAGATGTACTTGCTCTTGGAGGATAAACATCCTCTTGGTGGAAATGATTGTCTACACACAAGGTAGAGATTTCTGGAGTGCAAATGTTTTGTATAGAGTCACTTTTCATAATAGAATGAAACTCTGAAGTCCCATTACAGAATAGTTTGTAGAAAGATAATATCTCTTAAAAAAAAGTTGATACAGTTAGACAAAACAGATAATCTTTCAGAGTTGGTTCCAAAGTGGAGGAAGCAGTGAAAAAAGACTGATTTTTCTTGGTTGCATCAGGTATTATCTCTCCCTGAAAACCTTGCTTATGCTGTAGTCTTCAGGGCTGTAACAACACCCATTAGATGAAACTATCATTATTTCAGAATGTCTTTGAAATATGTGCTTGTTAAATACACACATGCATCAACACAGTCAATGACACTCAAAGGCTGCTAAACGTCAAGTAGAGGTTTAAAAATTTTCCTCATCCTAAGGAATCATTTTCCTCATTCCTAAGGAATGGTTTGGGTCTTCATATTTGTGTCTGGCTTTCCCTGGCTGTTCTTCACCTGTCCATTTTGACATGCCAGAGCAGCGATGCAGATGCTTGGGTTTTCCTATTTTGCTGAAGTAGTGCCTTCTGCTGAAGTAGTACTTCTAACCAGAGGAGTTACTGTATAGTGAAGCAATCATGCAAACAAACAACAGTGTTGGTTTGTTGGGTTTTTTTTAAGATGAAAATTTCTGTATGGAAGAGCAATAACTTGGTTTGCTCCTTTCCTGTGGTTAGGCTGTCAAACTGGATAGAACAGTGTTTTTAAATATTGCCAATAGATTAAGTCAGTTTGAGTTAAGTCTCTCAGCAGTGCTCATTCCCTAGTCCAACAACACAGGGGTTTTGTTGGTATTTTTTGTGTTATGCAACACACTGGCATTCCTCATTATCATAAGAAGACTGAAAAGTTTACAGAGGTGCATTTTGCATCTTGCATACCTGTGAGATTAAAAAAGCCATTTATTTGATATATCTACCTTGCAGTTATTTACATAACAAAAAGAAAAGTCATTCCAAAACAAGAGAAAAAAGGATGTGTGATATATTAGTGACTGATTGCAGTCTCATTGAATGCAAGTAAGTGCCTATAAACAAAGCTGCAACTGAGTAGTCTATTTTCTTTGTCTGTGCTGAGGATAAGGCACAAAATCAACAAGCAACTTAAATAAAGTCCTTTCAACTCCAATATCCTAATATAATGGTAACACAGGGAAGGTATTTTTAATGTATACACTTTATATCATATATATGATCATTTACTTTTCCAAATTGTATTTCTGACATCTGCTTCTTCCAAATCATTCCTTAGATGGCTGAACCTGGTTTTCAAAATGTGAAGACAGGCATGTTTATGGAGCAGGCAAAAATGAGTTTGCAGCTTATGCCTTGACATGCTCCAAAGTAATTTTGACTTGGGAAATGGTGAATTTGTAATGGGATAGGCCTGCCATGTTTGTCTTGCCTGCCATCATTGCCTATGTTTCTGAGTCTTTTGTGTTACTGGTAGCTAAAAAAGGACAGTTCTGCCATGTCTACATGTAATGCAATTGTCTGTCCTAACTGATATGTGAAATATAGATCTTGTCATGTCATGGAGATGCAAACAGCCCTTTATAGATTTTCATTCTACTTGTAGCCTTATTAGCCATGTTTTTAAGATAGACTTTTCTATAGATCGGTATATGTTGCCATAAGGAAATTCAAAAGGAAAGGGCTATATGCGTGCATTGTCCCAAAAGCAAATGGGGCCAAGGTGAAAGTCAAAAATAGTAATTGATGTCACACATCGTAAATTAGAAGGAAATAGCAGTTCAGGTTATATGTTACCATAAGCCTCATGGTAGTGATCCTTTTCTAAAGTTTCTATTCACTTGGCCCTACTATGCTTCTTTCATTGCTTATTGTAAAACACTTCTATTTAGATAACTGCTCTATTTTTTTTTTTCAATTGATAGGCAGTAAAATTCAACATTATGAAATGCTATGGTCCAACTGGCTAAAGAGCTATGGCTGATAGAATTATTGACCTAGAATTTATATCTGAACTGGGGTCAGAAGAGATCTCTGCAGCTCCACCATACCTTGTTTTGCTGTGAGTGTTATGACTATGTACTTGTACGTTCATGAACATACAGCTGGATCCAGTATTGACTTTCTGCCTTTTCTAAATGGAAGATTAAAGTGACTATTCTGCCATTTTTGCTGGACCTCAATCTCACAGTATGAAGCAGACAACTTCCAGTATTTATTTTTTTAAGTCAGGTTCTGTATTTAATTATTTGGAAATACCCATTTAAAGAAGAAATGGGCTAGAGAAAATCTATGCTCAAGGCCTTAGGCATATAGCTATTGGGACATATGGGCCATATTTCTTATTGCTACACTTGTCTTTCATGTGTGTATATGTGTGTGTGCGTGTCTGAGTGAGTTCTTAAGACAGGAAAGCTTAAAAAAAAAGCTAAAAATCCCTTTTCTCTCAGTGAATTAATTTACTGCAGAAATCAAAGCTTTTTCCTGACTGGAGGATACCAAATGGATTGGTTATTGACAGAGTTTGCTTTTGGTCTTCAAATACCATGGTAAGAACCAAAACCTTCTATGTAAATGGATTGAACTTCCCGACTCAGAAGACATGGGAGAGACAGATTGGTTTTCTGAATTCTCCTTGCTCTGAGAACTAATTAAAAACTGTCCATCTTGATATGACTTAACTATGGTGTAAATTCTTATTGTTTGGAGAGTTAGCTGTATTGTATTTGGTGAAAAATCCTATTCTGTAGCACAGATGGGATCTATGAATACATAATAATTTGAAAATGGTGTAACTGACAGTGAAAATTATATGCAGCTTTGTGAAAGAAAGAAGAGACAGGGATAAGTGTCTGTTGATGCTGGTTTGTTTTTTTGTTTTTTTTTTTTTTTTGTGGGTTTTTATTTTATCTTCCCCTATGGTTTTGCTGTGACTATGATTATTAATTGTTATGGTATTACTTGTTGATAATAATAAAAAAAAAAAATAAAATGCCACTCATTGTCATTGTGCTGGTCTTCCAAACTTGAGTATTTTATTGCTCTTGAATTGACTTCTATTTTTGCTGTGGTGACACTTCAACATGAACATCACATCCCTGATTTCCATAAGCACAGATGGAATTCATCAGGGAGCCATAATTCCAATTCCTTCCCTCTTCCTTTCATTTTGAATGACAAGTGTAATAATAATGAGATCAGAAGAAGACATAATCTTTAAAATTAGCGAAGGAATGGCTAAAGTGAATGGTTGTATTAGTGAACTAAGAAATTACATTTCCATCAAGACAAAATTAGACACTTTCAGAAAATGCTTGGACAAAGCTGAAAATCACATGAGCTTTTCAGAAGATTAGTTGCAGCAAATGAGACAGGACATTGTCTATGCACTGCAAAAATGATGTGCCATAAGGCTGTGGTATTTAAGACAGGGAGGAGGGGAAAGTGCAGCCTTTTCTGTCTGAAAGGAAAATGGGAGTATTTTGTCTCCAACTGTTATCATGGTCACCGCAGTACTTCAGAAAAGTCTTATCATGAGTAGATGTTTGATGTATTGCATCTACCTCTGGCAGACACCAAGGTCTTTAGGTTTGCTTGTTCTTTATTATTAGACTTCAGCACGAGTGGCAGAACTTGTAACAGTGATAAGTACATTTGAACTGAAATGAGCTACTTAGGAATCAACATCTGATTTTATATTCTTTGCTAAAGCCAAGGCTAAACAGTTTCTACTTCAGAAGCCAAGGGCTATTCAGTTTGATGTTCCTCGAACAATTGTGGATAACGCTGGTTGCTTCCCCGAAGGTGGAAACACCTAAAAAGAGGCAAACAGAGTCACCCTCTGGGGTGCCTTCAAATGCACCATTTTTTTCCCATATGGACAATGTCAACAGTTACTTTAAAAGGATAGCTTCATGTAATGGGAGATAATACACTGAAATGAGGCAAGATGGAGGCCATTTTGTAAAGCTTCAATCTACATGCTCTCTGCCAATCTTCATAGATCATAATCAGCACATTACATCTGCTACTTATCGTCAACATGAAAAGAAGGTTGGAAAGCAAAATGACGGTTTCCATGCTGTGTTTTACTTCAGGGATAGCACTTTCTATGCCTGATTTTGGAATGCAAATAAAATTTGAGCTTCTAAAATGTCCTGTTGAACTCCCTGTCAGCAATTCCTATTCCAAGCATGCTGAAATGTTTACATTGTGGATAACAGATGGAATCCAGAAAATTCTTTTAAAATAAAATGGGATTTACTTTATTTACCTAGCTATTAAAAAGTAAAATTGAGCCTAAGAAGGTCGTCTGGATTGCCTCAGCTGTCAGTGGGAAGACAGAAATCTTTTAAATGGTCAAACACTCTGTCCTGTGAGAGTGCTTAAGGTAAGTGAGGAAACTCACATTTGTGCTGGTTTTGTCTGTCCATCACCTTAGCTGGTTTTGCCTGTTCTGTTGCAAAGAAGCCCATGCATTATCCATGTCTAATTCAGACTATGAGCTGTAGCTGCTACTCTGCTTTAGGTCTCTGGAACTTCCTTTCCATGCCCATGGTTTTAAGATGTTATTTGGCCTCTTCTGTCTGTCCTCCACACTGTGAAAAACACACTCCAAGCAAGTGGGTTTTGTTTAGTATTTATTTCAAATTGCATGAAATAAAAAAAAAAAAATCCAATTTAATTTTAATTAATAAAAAGTCCCAAACTAACACGTTTCAGTTAACAAATGATAAAAGAGTGACTCTAACACTAAAAATAAAGAAAGAAATAGTTTCATTTTAGTCATAGCAAGCTAAACACAGTACTTCTGTGTAAGAGATGGTTGATAAATGTTGCTTTCAGTTCAGTAGTCCAGGACTATTGCTGGATGAAAAGTGAAATACACTATTTTATTACTCAACCTTAAATATTCCTAGACTCAGAACCCAAAACTTCCAATGTACTAGTTCTATTTTAACTTAAAAATTCGAGTTCTCAGCTGGCTGGTACTCATGGATCTTTCTTTTCTTTTTTTTTCTTTTTTTTCCCCCCCTTTGTTTCTTTTTAAAATTTATTCCCCTGGTAATCATAAAAGCAGGGCAAGAATTACTTTCAAGGTAGAATCATTATTATTTGCATAGTATAGGCTTTCATTTAGTTAGAAATGCACATTTTTTAATACAATTCCCTTGAAAAATCAATGGCTTAAATTGAGGAGAAACAAAAAGTCTCATGAAATTCCCAGTAGTTTTGTTAAGTCAAAAACTAGAATAAAATGATAAAACCGCACACACATACACAAAAAAAAAAAAAAAAAGATATAAAGGTTTCATAAAACTCAAACATATCACCATAGTATTACCATTCTGCTGCTTAACCTATGATGAAAATATTGCAGAACTACACTCCGTGCTGTGTCTTTGCTTTTGACCCTGTTTTCCCTCCTGTTTCGTTTCAGTAGTTAGGGATAAAAAGCTGTCAGGGAAATGGATGCCTCAGGGTCAGATACCACTCAGACAAATCTTTCATTTCTGGGTCTCCAAACTAACTGGACTCCTAAACCTGTCTCTACCATAGACACTCACCTGCTGAAGCATATTGTGCTCCATACAAAAATGAAAACCATGAAAGACACTGCCAAACAGAACGTACAAAAAGTCATCTGCAAGCAAAGGGCAGTCTTCCTACTGGAAGCAGATATCTTCTCAACCAGTTTCCTAAGCACTAAAACACAAGGCTGTATCCATTATTGGCCTTTCTCGACGTTTCCTGTGTTTTAAGTGCTTCAGCTGGCACAACTATAAAGGAGCATCATCCTTTTCCCAAAACTCACTGCTGAGGGAAAAATGAGGGAAACTTTTGCATTTGGGAAAGAGGAATTGGCAAAATGAGTCCTTTGGAGTAGGAAGAAAAGAGAATGTGATGCGTGGAACAGAAGGCGTTTGAGAGTGAAAGCTGTAGGAGAGGTTTATGGCCCTGATAGGCACCTCCCCTTCATTTAGCATCTTTGTTCTGGGGTCACACAATTATGTGACTAGGGAAGCTACTTCTATATTGCTCATGAAAGAAAGCCAGGCATTGACCTATGACTTTGAAGACAGGTGTCATACAGTAACAACATATTCACACTGCTTAATATTAGCCTTCTCTGGAACAAACTAGCCATGTGCAAACTGTGCAGTCTATGTCATGTTTAGTACTGGAGTTCCTTGAGACTCTCATGAATCATAAGAGACACAATTATTTCCATTTTTTTGAAGTAATGTGTGGGTCTGTTACAGGAAGATTTTATAGTATGTAACTGAGGATAAGTACCCCATGTGATATAGCATATGGGTGCTTGAGAAGCCAGTCTTTTGAGGAGGTGTTTAACACAGTAGGGTAGAGAAACTGACTTCAGCATACCTTATCCACACTGCCTTCTGGGAGTGGGATCTAATATGAACAGCCCCACAAGACTGGGGAGAAGGCTGCTCCTGATTGGAAGGGAAATAGAAACTATTCATTGTGAAAAGTGGATGGAGGATGAAAAGTCATAGCAGAAATAAAAATTCAATGTGAGCTTCTAAAATGGTGCTAGTGTGGTTGTGAGGTAATGTGTGCTGCTAAGTGAGTTTGAAAACTGTGTACCTTTTATTCATATTCTCTTGCCTCGTATAAGAAAAGTTCAGGATAGACTCTTCCCATTGTATATAAATACAGGTAACCATGGGAAATATTAACATTTCTGGCAAGTGCATCATAGAAAGGTTGTTGTCATTTGTATATTTTCCATCCCATAAATCATTTTTTAATATCTTTTGATAAGGAACTATGAGTAATAACCCCCTAATACCAAATTCTTATTGTTTTATTTGAAAGTAGTATTTCATCAGAAGTTTTTACTATTACCCTAAAACATAATTTTTATGCCTATGTACATTACTACTAAAGACGGAGAATTTTCCAACATTAGAACTGCAAAATTTTTTCTGAGTGTTTGAACAGTTTATTGGCAAGAATTTGTCATTCTACTTTACAGGTTTTCTTCTCATTTTACCTTACAGATTTTGAATCCTTTTTTTTTTTTTTTTTTGTGACTCCCTGATTCGGATGATAGCAGAGCTTATATTTTTTATAGATTATGGGGAAAGCAGGGAATGAGTAAGGAATTTTCCATCTTGAGCAGACTGACCATTTGTAAATTCCACATTTATTTATTTTTGAGAATGTAAATGAGGAGAAAGAGAATGCCACAGCTCCTTCTTTCTCACAAGGTATAACCACATATCTGTATTCTCCCATTTGCAGCTGTAGGATAACATTCAAATGTTGTACCTGCTATATTCTTTTAGTTTAATAGCTGTTGTTAGAAAAAAGATGTCTCATTTTTATGCATAGCAGTAAGCAACAGTCTTTGAAAGGTAAAGAATAATATATTAGAACCATTTGGATATCTTAGCAGATCATGTAGTTCTCTTCTTTTTCTTGTGAAGTAGAAGTTCAGTGGCTTTTCTTAGCTCCAAGGGCAGAAAGATGTTACTCTCAGTGGGGTTGAGCAAACTTGCCTAGAGAACAGATAAATCCAGGGAGGAGTAAATCAACTTAGTGACAAGGAAGAAATGGGAGCAGAGAGAAGTATGTCTCTTAACCTCGCAGCATGGGAAAGGCATCTGTCTGAAGGACACACCAAAAATTAGTAGGATACAATCAGAGAGATGAGTAAATTATTGCTTAGTGCTACAAGGTCTCTTATAACGTCACGTTCTTAATTTGACAACTGAGTTATAATTTACAGCGGGAATGAATTTGCCGATGGCAGATTTGGCTTGGGATGAGGGAATGCTTACTATATCACTACAAAATATCAAACCATCTGTTTTGTATAGAGATGCACAGATTGAGAGGAACGGATAGCTATCAGTGTGAGCCAATATTCCCAATCCTCATATTTTGAATCAGAATTGCACTAGTACTGTATATCTTAAAGTGCATATACATACACATATATAACATATATATCCTGTACCTTTAAATCTCTTCTTCTCTGTTAGTCTCTGTCTTGCTTGCAAACATGCACGCACACAAACTCTCAGTTGAAAGCACAGAGTCTACATACAGTCATTTTCATATCAGAAATAGAAGAAATTCCATCCTTGAGCTTAAGGCAGGAACCGGGATCAGATGGATTTTCAGCCAAATATTATAAAATATTTAAAGACATTTTATATTTTATCTTACTGATTACTTATAACCATGACTCAAGAATGAAGCTCTTCCAAATTGCATAGGATTTGCTGTTATTTCTTTATTAATAAAAAAATAGCCATTTCTGATATGTGATTCATAAATATCCTGTTTCTGAATAAGATTTTAATATCTTTTGAGGAAAAAAAAAGTATCAAAACCTTTGGACCTTAATGAAAACCACATATTGTATCTGAGGAGGTTGCCCCAACAAACAAAATGCAAAATACCAGATTAGAGAAAGTGGTTTAATTCATCCATATCAAGGTGGCTTTACTTGCAGCTGACACACTGCCAGCAATATTCACAGACTGATAGAGATTGTAAATTTTAGCAAGGTTTTATATAGCCAGATATATAGGTAGGTGGACAAACATAGTTCTTTTCGACTTAGAGAACCTTACCATATGGAGTAAGATTATGCTGGCACCTGGAAATAGCAAAGCCATGTCTGCTAAATAAAGTAAAACAAAATCAGAAGCCTCTAATTCTTGGACCACTTGGCAGCTTAATGCAAGTGAAATACGTATGAAAACTTATTAAAATTATCATTAACGATGAATTGAAAAAAGACCCTAAGACCTTTGGTCTCAGGCAGAAATTTAGGAAATAAGCTATCAGGAATTCTTTCTATTTGGCTAGATTGTAGAAATAACAATGAGTATTACACTCTGATATGTGTATATCCAGACTCTGTCTAGACAAGAGAAACAAGGAAATAGAGGCACAGAAAGATGAAATGACTTGTTCAAAATTACCCCGTATGTCTTGGGGTGCCTAGTTCGATTAACAAAACAGGGATATCCAATTTATCCAACCTAAAAATAATGGTGAATCATCACAGAAGTTAAGCCTTAGTCCAGTGCTGCTAAAATGTTTTAATTCTAAAGGGACAGATATTCACAGCTTTAAAGGGGGGAAAATGTCTTTCAGAAAGCTTCAGATCCCAGCATGTTTTCCCGCTTTGCCTACCAAGAACCACGATCATTTCCTTCCCCACAGCTGATGGCCTGTTGCCCTCTCTTCCTCACCCTCTCTGTTGTCTCTCCTTTCCTCTCTGCACACACCAGATGTATGCAGGGTGCTTTTCAAAGAGACTAACCAAGCACAAAAGGTAGGAGAGAATGTGAAAGAAGGTGAGGGATGGGCCAAGAAGAGGGTGCAGGAAACCTTGCACCACTGTTCATCTCACACGAAGAAGCAATACAAACTGCATCCATAGAGTGTGCTCCTGCTTCTTTTATGAACTATATTTTAGAGGGATGGAAGAGAGCACCAGGTGCACTGACAGGGGTTGACTAAGCTGTCTACAAGATTACGTATGTTGCACTTGTCCCTCATTTACGGGGAACTTAATGAAAGATTTTCCTCCCTGAACCACAGCATTACCCAAGCTGTCCTTGATTTGATGTTACTATGTTCTACCTTCTAGACAAAACTGTGTCAGAAAAACACAGTGTGGCACAGTGCTCGTCAATATTTGTCACCGAATGAAATTCAGGAGGCCTATTTTCCCCAGAGGCAAAGATTTCTGGCTGTGAGTAATTATGGCCTGTTAGCATGTTCTGTCTATTCCCAAGGTATTTTTGGAAGCATATGTCCCACCTCTTCACTGCTCTCAGAGAATATTTGTGCCAAAGTTTAACATTCCAATCAGACAATCCTGGGAAAGCTACAGTAAGATAAAATTTTGAATACCAAATCTGCAAGGCAAGTTTGGATTTGGAATAGGAAACATTGAAATCACCAGTCTGATCCCTGTTTACCTTCCATCAACTGGCACTGAATTAAAACAGACCAGATAATGTTCTGGAGAAAAGTTTCCAACTTTTTTTTTTTTTTTTTTTGAAACAGCAGCATGATATGAATCCCAAATGTCTTAGCTGTCTTTAAAAGAAATCTCTACAGATTTTTGCATTTCCTGTATTTGCAGGATCCAGCTTTTAGAAATCAAATTGTCAATGTTTTATGTTTATATAAAACAGTGTTAATCTACCTCTTTCTCATACTTCTTATGAGAACTTACTTTAAGATGTGTATACATATTTAGTCTGGAATAATGTAATAATTTTAATTTTGACCAGTACTCTCAAAGATGTCACTGGCAAATCCAGGTTTGCTCAACACTGGAATTGCCCCCAGCTGTCCTCCTTACTGCTCTTTGCTCTGGCACATCTACTTCAAACTACTTCAGTTTCTGATCCAGTATTCAAGCTTGACTTACCAGTGAAAATAGATTTGCTTTAAAGTGCCACTCAGCAAACTTCACAGAGTTTTAGGCACAGATGCCTATGCAGACAGGGTGGAAATATCTATAGGAAGCATGGATGTGCTATATTGAGGGCTTATCTGACAGAGTCCTGAGAGTTAAACCACATATCTTTGTCACCAAGAATTTCCACAGAAGAAAAACATGCAGATCCAAATGTTTGGTAAGGAAAAATAGTTTCTGAATGCTTTAAAGGCAAAGATGAGATTGATTTTGCTTTGTTTACCAGTAAGGAAGCAAAGTCTACTGGAGAAAGCACTAAAATGAGTCATTCTTATTTCTCCTCTGCCTTACTCTGTGCTGTTCACTGACAGACTTGCAGTAAGACAGTGTTGTCTGGTTTTGAAACTTATACACAGGAAAGTAGGGAATTAGCAGAAAAAACATGTTAAAGATTCTGACAGCTCAGTCTTTTTCAATTCATTCGGATAGTTCAGGCTTTTATTTCAATGGTTATTTTGAAACAGTGTTGAAACAAAATAATATTTCTTCACCCTCAGAGAGCCTCTAGGACTTAGAGATTGTTACAGCCAAAAATCTCAATCATTGCTTCTTTATCTGTCACAAATGATTCAGAAAGAGCATAATCTTTGACTACAATTGGAAGTAATGGTTCTAGTATAGTGCAGGACTGTGCCCACACTGACGTGTAGAGTAATCTTAAATTTATTATCTCTGGCCTCAGAAATATTTGAAACACAGTATCTGTGAGTTTTCAGGTGTTTCTGGTATTAAGTTAGATTCAAAAGAGATTTAAAACCTGTTGTAATTTTGGAAAAGCAAAGCTTCTTGATCTTTATTCTATTCCACACACCTTGGAAATGAATGCAGTTGATTATAGTTTAGTCTTAGCAAATAGTGCAATAGGTCACTTCTTGAATTTCAGTTTCCCTGCTTACTTTTGGGGCAATTAAAACAGCTGTTTTTGGAGCAGCTCAAGTAGCAGTTGTTACCTCTTTAAATAAACTGTCTGTGATGTACATAGATTGCTATCAGGTCTCAGCAGATATTATAATATCAGAAGATATTATAATGATAAATGAGACCTGATTACATTGCTTTTCAATGGCATTAATTTACATGTTTGTAGAAGTCTGTTGGGATTGGGTTTTATAGCTACTGTAATTTGTAGGCTTTTGACATTTCTTTGGGATAACTTGTCTAATTGGCTTTTTCTTTTCATCAGAACAGAGGATATTTTGAAGCTGACATCACTGTGGACATTATGCTATGAGGGGTTTCTTTGCATTGTTATATGCAGGATTTTTTCCTCTTGTTAGTCTTTTGTACTTGTCATTGAAACTTTTCTCTGAGCTGTAAAAGCCTTTCTCTTTACACAGTAAGAACATGATGGAAAAATGGAAAACGTGTCAAATAAAAATTCATGAAAGGACCACCTATACAGCGATCAGCTGGGGGAGGTGAGAGGAGAGGATTGCTTCCCCTGATAATTCAAAGGCAGATCATTCTAAAAAGATACATCAACCATGACAAAATGTGCTAAAAGAACAAAGCACTCGATAATCTCTTCCAAATGCAGTTTTTTCTAATGGCAATTTGTTTTCAGAAATTAACTTTTGACACATACAAGATTACAATAGTGATATAGTCTGAGTTGAGGAGTTTCTTAATAATTAGAAAACTAATCAACCAGTGAGTCTAATCTCATATTTCTTGTGTGTTGAAGATTTCCATTGACTTGAAGAAGACGATGCTTGAATATACATAGATCAAAATTCCAGGGATACTATGATTTTTTTTCCAAATAAAAAAAAATTAAAAAAAAGAGATACTACAGTAACTCTGCTGAGAAATTTAAAGGTAAGCGGTATATTTATTTAAGGAAACTTATTTAATAATGCACAACTCATCAGAGGACATCGCCTTTACTTTTTATGTCTGAGGAGCAAAGATCTTGTTTTGGAAACACTGGGAAGGGAATCCTGCCTCCTCCTGCTCTCCCTTTGAAAGACAGTCATTGGGAGGTTTCCTTCTTTCTGCAGGGACTGTCTGTTTAGAACCTGACTTCACTGTGGATATTATAGGTAGGGTTTCTTTGACAAGTTAAGATTGGGTTATTGTCCTTACTGGTTTCTTTACATTTGCTACTCAAACTTTTTCACTTTTTTTTTTTTTTCCTCTGTGCAGTTTCTGTGCAGCAATTGCCTTTAACATTGCTTCTTTTGTCCCAATTCCTGCCTGATAAATTATTAGTCATTGTTTTTCTCTAGCCTTATTTTGATTTACTACAGGAAATAAAACCCAGTATTTGTCATTCCCCAAATTTTTTTTTCTCTTCTTCTTCTCCCTAAAGGTAATCAGTTGAATATTGCTAAAAAGATGTCACACTGTAGGCATTCACTAGGTCCTACTGGATAAGATTCCTCTTTTGTCTATATGTGTGTTGATCTATTGTCTTTGCACCGCCACACAGATAAAAATGAAGGTAGGATGTGGTCCAAAGACAGCAAGAAATGGCAAAGGATTGCCTACAGAAACGAGTATTGATTTAGCTAGGTCAGTCACTAGAAAACCAATGAGGAAAATATACTAAGAATGCCTTTCATAACACATTTTCTTCTGTTGTCTGATCTGTGCTAGTACCTGATAGATTGTATATAACTACAGGGAACTCGGTCATTTCATATCAGCCCTTGAGAAAGGAGTTCGTTGCTCTCCCAAAATTTAAATGTGGCCATCATTTCAGGTAAAAGAAGATGAACCACTTAAGTTTAACCATACAGGTGACTAGGGTTCCATACTTCTTTTCCAGAATAGTTATTTCCAGAAATGAGGGAATATGAATATGTGTCATGTGTCCTCATAACTGAGATAACTTCTTTGCTCTAATCATACTGAATGTCTTCAAAGAAAATGCTTATTTTCACATTTCTTCCAGTATTAATTCCAGCCCAGAGGGAATGGATTATTCAGTTATCCAAGGGTCACATACCAGAAAGTTAAAATGAAGTTCTGACATATTTTTAACAGAATAAATGCATCTGATTCCAGAGTTTATGCATTCTTATGTGACATCTTCTTAGTGAGTGTCTAGTTTGCCAAAAAAATCATGAAAGAGAACATGAGAGATCCATGTATTCTGGTGGTCATGTGAAATAAGTGCTATATAATTAGACTAATGTCAATTCATTGAGTCCTTTCGCTTTAATGAGAGATGATTTGATCCCTTCTGATTTTCAAAATGCTATATTTGAAAAACATAATACAGTAAAGGCATTTTCAGAACACTTGTGTGTATCTTGTTTTAAATCAGCATGTTGGCTGCTCCTATGCTGCTGTGTAAACTGAACTGCAGCAATGATTCAAAGGATAAAAGAGCTACTATACACATTATCTCTAAAAGTGTTTTTTGGGCTGGCTCTGAACTCCTTGGAAATGTTGCCAACAAAAAATAGTCAGAGTAGACAGGCAAGTAGAATTTCCCTCCAGGACTAGTTATCTGCAGTATTGCTAAATCCCTTGCACAATACCAACCCCCCATTATTACCTGGTGGAAACATAGCTTGAGGACTTAAATAATGGTCATCTGTAAGGTACAATGAACTTCTGGCAGTACATCTCAGTGCATCCTGGGAGTTAGGAAGTAGCCCTAGGGAAACTTTCATAGAATCACTCTGCTAGGTATAACACAGATCCAACATTATTGCACAATCATAATAAGAATACACAAACTTGATAAAGCACATGAATCAAAAGCGAAAATTCACAAATACTAACTTGCAGAAAACTTTTATGTCCTCAAATCTCCAGTTTAGAAGACCTTTAAAGACCCTCTCTATCTCCTCAACATGAAGTCAGAAAAAAACTGAAACATACCCAATCCAGCAGTGAGAAGAAATTAATTTCATTCCTCCTTCTGTTACCTTTTTTTCCCAATAGCAAAACCCAGAGTTTCTTTACTGTTTTTTCACCTCCGTTCATGCATCCCCTTCCAATGGTATTGCTGAAAGGACAACCTGCAAGCAGCTGTTTTTCTCAAATAGCCACCACAAGGTAGAAAAATGACACAGGACCAAGCCTTCTTTCAACTTTGGTTTTCTAAGAATTTCATTCTAAAGTGGACCCTTTTCTCTGCCCGAATACAGTCCTTACTGTCATGTTTATTTTCTTTAAAAAATGCTGGATTGGTTGAGTAGTCAAAGCATCCAAAAGTCATAATTTAGTCTGGGGAGCCAAATCATACAGACTGTGTTTATTTAGCCACTCCAGTGAACAAAAAGTGGCTTCCAGGAGGTAAGCTTTTCTGAAACAGCACAATTAGTGCATGAAAACTTGGCCTTGAACCATGTCTCAGGGTTAGAAGTAGTATTAACTGCTAAGTATTTATCTGCATTCTGTCTGTTTGGAATAGGAAGACAATATGCCAGCTGGTTCTCCATTTGCCTATTCCCTTCCTGTAACAAGACTGTAGCAGATAGATAGATAAATTAATAGTATAGTTAGCAAGGAGTCAAAAGCACAAATACGGGCTGGAAGAGAATGGATTGAGAGCAGCCCTGAGGTGTAGCACTTGGGGGAGTTGGTTGGTGAGAATCTCAATGTGACCCAGCAATGTGTGCCAGCAGCCCAGAAAGCCAACCACATCCTGGGCTGCATCAAAAGAATTGTGGCCAGCAGGTCGAGAGAGGTGATTCTGCCCCTCTACTCTGCTCTCGTGAGGCCCTACCTGGAGTACTGTGTCCAGCTTTGGAGTCCTTGACACAAGAAGGACATGGACTTGTTGGAACGGGTCCAGCAGAGGGCCACGAAAATGATCAGAGGGCTGGAGCACCTCTCCTATGAAGACAGGCTGAGAGAGCTGGGGTTGTTCATTCTGGAAAAGAGAATGCTGTGGGGAGACCTTATAGCAGCCTTTCAGGACTTAAAAGGGGGCCTACAGGAAAGATGGGGAGGGACTCTTTATGAGGGACTGCAGTGATAGGATGAGGGGTAATGGTTTTAAACTGAAAGAGGGTAGATTTAGATTAGATATGAGGAATAAATTCTTTATTGTGTGGGTAGTGAGACACTGGAACAGGTTGCCCAGAGAAGTTGTGAATGTCCCATACCTGGAGGTGTTCAAGGCCAGGCCGGATAGGGCTTTGAGCAACCTGATCTAGTGAGAGGTGTCCCTGGCCTCTGCAAGGGGGTTGGATTAGGAGATCTTTAAAGGTTCCTTCCAACTCCAACCATTCTGTGATTTTATGAAAGCTCAGACCATTTTAGAGAATGAAGTGATGGATAAGTTATAAAAGGAACAATGTAATAGCCATCCAAATCACTTCATTGGAGTTGTATTTACTAAATAAAGGGAGAAAGGGGAAGACAATCCTACACAGGCACAGTGATGATCAGTTGACTGATGCACAGTCAACTTATACATTATTGAGACTTTGCCTTAAGTGAGCACTACTCATCTGACGATTAGTTCATACCTACCTCAGGCATGAACATGAATCCTTATTGGTGTGGAGAGTTAATAACAGACATTGTAAAAAACTTAACTGGCTTTACTGGAAGACACTCAGGATTTGCTTTAGTTGGTTACACACAGGAATATAGTGTCAGTTGGTATTTTTTACCAGTTCATGCAGAGAAGGCTTGATTCTGGCTGATAGCCTCATGTGAGTCTCTTAGATGCTATAGGGCACCTCAGATGTCTATGCCTAGGCAAGCAAATCAAGTACACATCTGAAAAAAACCCAAACCCAAACTGTTTTTCTATGCTCGTTTTACGTTCAAAACTCTGTAGTTAGATCTCTCGCTAGAAATTATAAGGCTTTCAGGTCCTAACTACTTACAGTTGACTGAAAATGATGTGGAAATGCTAAGTCTTACTGTAAGGTTTTTTAGAGGGACTCCCCATAAAAGCATCCAGGTTAGTTATCAAAGGGAATACAAGATCCTTCAGTTAAATACAAGCTATACTTTCTTTATTTTATTAATATCTGAACTAAGATAGAACCCTCAAACTATTAATAAAAATACTGGTGCCCTGTTAATTCAACCATGCTGGAAACCATCACCCAAAAACACTACCCTCAAACTAGGCACTTAAATACTGTTATTTTTAATAAAGTTTCAGCTCATTCTTGCTTTGCTAGATAAAAACAAATACCTTTCAAAAATCACACCCTAAAAAGCAAAATTCAGCTGTCTTACCCCATTTACCTCAATAAGCTGTGTTTGTTGCTTCTTCTGTTCCTACCCCCTTGCAATCTGTCCTTTTATTTAATAAGGTTCAAATTTTAAAGCCTAGTGGGACAACTTAAATGCTAATATTATTAAGCATGGGCAATTTTTCCTTCTTTTCATTCAGCCTCCCCCGCAAGGATATTAAACATGAAAAGCTATGTTAATGTAATGTAAAGTAGTATAGCTTGGCTGAGAAAGTTAGGAAAAGCAAAGTGTCTATTTTCTGTACCAACATTGTCAGCTATACTGCAAATCATGCCTGCTTTATAGCAACATAAACATACAAATGTTTTGCATATAAAACCATTTTTTCATAGCAAAACAAAATGAAAACATATATGACATAAACCCATAGCACACGATAATCAGTTTTGGAAAACTGTAGCTGTCCTTTCTCAGGCTTCGAGAGATTAAAGTTCTCTCCCATTTCTCAGGTGCACGGTCACTACTGAAATTGCTTATAAAAATAAAAAGAACCGAATAATGATGAGAGTTGGTTAAAATGGTTTTGTGGATTACCACCAAAATCCTTACTGGAATATTGAGTTGTCTGCTAACTGAAAGTTATCACCAAAAAATTTTTCAATTTTCCACAAAAAAAAATGAAATTTTCTAACCCAATTGCTATGTCTGGATTCAAAATATTCTGATGAAAATTTACATGTTTTTAAAGGAAATATGCTATTGGTGCCTCATGGAAGTTGTACTTCAGAAACACCATTCTATTTTTTTTATATGTGGGCAAAAATATGTAGGCAAATTGTGTTGCATTAGTAACTGTCCTGAAATCTACACTTCTCCCACAAAATTGGAAAACTATATAAAGGAATCTAGCCAAACATTTTACTCTATAAAGAGATGGAAGCTGTAGAACATGAATATTATGGGCTTTTGTGATGAGATTTTGAGTAAAAATATTTATGTGTTGAAGATAAATGTAAACATTTTTGGGTATAAATATAACAAATGTTGTTGTTTCCATTTTTTTTTCATGTTATGAACCCATTTTTGTTCATAAAAAAGACATAATATCTTTAAGCATCTGGTTTTGTTATATGTTTTCAGAATATGAAAGAGGGGCCAGGCCAGTGGGAAAATGGGAATTTCTCATTTTCATGAAAGGAAGCTCCCATTTCTAGCTCCATAGAGAAATGTGATAATAGACTTTAAAATCACAGTGTGTTTGTGTATAAAAACTTGTTCCTGATCCAGGACTGATTCTTCTACAGCTTTGGCCTCTAGCCCAATTGCTTCAGAGAAGTACTGCCAAGTCTTTAAGGGGAAGGTTTTTTATCCTTTCTTTTATGCCATTTTTATGGCAGTTTGATTTGACAACAAGAAGAACAACAAAGAATCAGTTTGAAGCAATTTAAAGATTAAGAATGTTGAAATAAAACTTGGGTTTGACGGGACATCAGGAGCAGAATACATGAGTAACAGATACACAAGAAATTAATTTATACAATACAGTTAAATATTTAGTTCTGCAGTGCATATGTGTTTATGTGAACATGAACATAGTCCCGTATCCAGCTCCATATTGTTTTAAGGCTACAACAACTTAATAAATTTGAAGTTTTATATTCCTGTAAGTTAGCACTAGCGAGGCATTTAATCACTGGTTTGAATGAATTCATTATAGGCTGATATAAAATAAAGAATATTCTTTTACAACATCATGGCTACAGGTAAATTTGCTCTTCTAATAGTAGTCCATCTGGGATTTAAGTCTGCTTGAAATTTGGAGAGAAATTTCCTTATTGCAGAACTGTTTTGTATTGCTTTGGGATGAAATTAGAAAAAAAAAAAAGGCAAATAAAATAAAATTGACACATTAAGAATTGTATTAGCAAGCGCTAGGAAATGAAATAAAGTCAGACTCATGGAAAAATGTGTGATGATGAACACTTGACATTACACCCTCTGCTTAGTAGAAGGTTCCCTAAAATCTAATCTGTGGAAATACTTAATTGTGGACTGAGACAGCCCATCAGTAAGGATTTCTACAGGTCAGCTTTAAGAAGGAAACTATGCACGAAAACTTATTTTTGTAGACATGAATAATTTAAAGGGTTAATGCATACTCAGTTGCTGATATAAGCCAGGTTGTTGTCAAAGCATTTGACCTGGCTTACAAACACTTGGTGTATGCAGGCATATTTATTACTCCTTTGCAGTCAGGGTGGTTAAGAAATGATTAAGGATGTTCTAATCAATGAGTAATTCTTGCTACATCATCCAAAAGGTAAATAACCCTGAATTATAAAATTCATTTCACAAGTAGCAAAAATATTTTTTCCCGAGCCAGTACCAAATAG
Organism: Tringa tobata; assembly: GCA_033628505.1. Lineage (NCBI taxonomy): Eukaryota > Metazoa > Chordata > Aves > Charadriiformes > Scolopacidae > Tringa > Tringa tobata. The sequence continues at coordinate 32,187,449 of JAHREE010000279.1, forward strand.
CACTTAGCAATACAGTAGAGTAGCAGGATTTTGACCTCAGAAATATCAGTGCACCAGCAAATTCATGAAGCCTTCTGTTTCTATTCAGTATACACAAAGATGCTCAAATACAAGAGTGAAGGGTGTTAATTAAGGTCAAAATTTTTACATATATAAAGTACACGAATTATAGAAGATAAATTTTATTAAGTGCACATATGCATAACCTCTGTTAAGTGTTTATTAACCATCCATAAGTGATTTATGAAAGGAAATATCCAGCCAATGATAAAATTATTTTATTGATGTATATAACTGTATTTCTTTCAAACTGTGTAAACCCTATTGGTGCTTCATAGATGCAATAAAGAACAGGTTATAAAGAACAACACATTCCAGGTAGTTTATAATGGTCTATGTTTATGTGGAATGAAGGTCCTGTAGGTTGCATTTCCTGAATGGCTCCCATAAAAAAGTTGAGTACCCATTTTACTGAAAGAATAAAAGAGAAAATGCAGCCCTGCAATGCCCACTTTTGAAGGAATTAACATTTTGAAGGTCGGTATACATATTTTTCACTTGTAGCCTATGCAATGAACAGAACCATTCAGGACCAAACCTCTTCAGACATAGCAAATATGTCAACATTAGCACAGGATCAGAACTGTTTGAAGAAGCTCACAAATCTAATCTTAGTGTGATCATTTGATCTTCACACATTGTATTTCAGACAGTCATACTGGTTCATAGCCAAACCTCAAACTAAACTTTCCAGAAAATCAGAGGACTTTAAATATTATGAGGCATGCTTCAATCGGAGAGAAAGCTCCACAGAGATCAGTATCTCACCTGAGTGGTCTGCGACTGCCAGCTGCAGAGACTATAGAGAGGAGAGCCTGGCTTTAGAGCGACATCATCTTCACTTTCTATTGATGAAGCATGTGTGCGCTATAAGGTGTCATACTGCCTGATGAGACTGTTAATTCAAAGTAATCAACTTGAAAGGGAATGCAGTAGAGTGATAAAATACTAAGACAGATTATTGATAATGCAAGTAAACAAATGAGTAAGAGTGTTGAAGTGTGATTTGTGAAATAAGAGTTAGCGCTCCATTTGTGTGTGGCCTTTAGCATTTAATTGGGTTCAACCTGACTGTGCTGTAACCAGGTTCATATCCTACCCTACCATTGTAGCTAATCTTCCAGATGTTTTAACTATTTTACAGTGTTACAGGGCTTGGATTAATTTTATTTTAATGTATTATGGTTTCATACAGGTGAGCTGCTTTCTAGCAGATGATGTTACTTTCACTGCACAATATACCTTCAAGAGTAAGGAAGAAGAGGAATTAGTACTTTGAAGGGTAGCACCGATGCATGAAGTGCTTTTGAAAACCGATGATATTGCTAGTGCTGCCAAGATTCATGTTGCTCTGTATCAATAACGATTAAGAGATTTTTTCATGGTATCACATTTACACTTTAGACTCGCATTCAATATCAGAAATAAGTATGGAACTGGTAAGAGTTTGGGTTCTTAGAATATATTTTTTTTTCCTTCTAATAGAATCATAAAACCATAGAATGGTTTGAGTTGGAAGAAACCTTTAAAGATCTCCTAGACCAACTTCTCTGCCATGGACAGGGACATCTTTCACTAGATCAGGTTGCCCAAAATGCTATCCAACCTGATCTTAAACACTTCCAGTCATGGGACATCCACAACTCCTCTGGGCAATCTGTTCCAGTAGCTCACCACACTCATCATAAAAAAATTCATCCTTGTGTTCAATCTAAACCTACCCTCTTTGAGTTTAAAACTATTGCCTCTTCTCCTGTCACTACAGGCCTTGGTAAAAAAGTCTTCATCTTTCTTATAAGCCCCCTTTACATATTGAAAGGCTGTAATATGGTCTCCCCAGAAGTTTCTTTTCTCCAGGATGAACAACCCCAAATGTCTTAGGCTTTCCAGCCCTCTGACCATTTTCATGGCCCTCCTCTAGACCTATTCTAACTGGTCCATATACCCAGAAATGGATACAGTATTCCAGGTGGAGTATCATGAGAGGGGAGCAGTGGGGGGATAATCACTTCCTTCGACCTGCTGGCCATGCTTCATTTTATGCAGTCCATGCTACCGTTACCTTTCTGGGCACATTGACAGTTCACGTCCAAGTTTTCATCTCTCATTATCCCCAAGTTGTTCCTTGCAGGACTGCTTTTAATCCATTCGTCTCCTAGTCTGTTCTAGTACTGGACATTGTTCCAACCCAGGTATAGGACCTTGAGCTTGGCCACATTGAACTTCATGAGATTCACATAGTCACACTCCGCAAGCCTGTCAAGGTCCCTCTGGATGGCATCCATTTCCTCTAGCAAATCAGCTGCACCACTCAGGTCAGTGTCACCTGCAAACTTGCTTAGAGTGCACTCAATCCCACTGTCCAAGTCATTGATGAAGATATAAAATAGTATTTGTCCCAGTATGGATCCTTAAGGGACATAATTCATTAATGGTTTCCACTTGGACATTGAGCCATTGATGACAACTTTTTGGATGTGGCCGTCCAGCCATTTCCTTACCTATCTAACAGTTCATCAGTCAAACTCAAATCTCTCTAATTTAGTGGCAAGATTATTATCGGGTATCATATCAAAGGTCTTACAGACGTCTGTGTAGACGACATCTGCAGCTCTTCCCTCATCCACCAACACAGCCTCTCCATTGTAGAAGGCCATCAGATTTGTCAGGCACAATTTGCCCTTGGTGAAGCCACGTTGTCTGTCTCTAATCACCTCCATGTGTTCCATATGTTCTGACATCTTCCAGGAGGATTTGCTCTGTGATCTTACTGGTCACAGGGGTAAGACTGACTGATCGGTAGTCCTCAAGGTCCTTTTTTTATCCTTTTAAAAAGTGGGTATGATCTTTCCCTCTACCCAGTCACTGGGGACTTTGCCTGACTGCTATGGCTTTTCAGATATGGACAGTGGCTTGGCAACTACATCAGACAATTCCCTCAGGACCCAGGGGTGCACCTCATCAGGTCACATGGACTTATGTATACTCAGGTCCCTCAGGTGATCTCAACCTTTATCTTCTCCTACAATGACAAATAATATAACAGCTTGTTTCTTCTATGAAAAATAGCCTTTTTGGTCAAACTTACCTTAAATAACATACCTGTAGTCTTTCTTATTCATCTTAATGCTTCTCAAATTTTATGCCATATAAAATTTGCCAACATTTTGTCCTTCTCATATCAAGTGGCTTTTAGTTCCAAAGATCAGTTTAGGATTTACAGGCAGTTGTGTTTCTAGTAGTGAATTTAGTCAATGAAGTCTTACAAGCTGCAATTCTGCCATTGATTTAGATATAGACTGGAACAGGTCTTTGTCCATAGTGTTTCCTGTGAGTTCCTACCTTACTAAATCCTTTAGCAGCTGCAAATAATCTGATGTTTGCCATAACATCACCTCTTTTCCTTCCACCAAAAGAGGTGGTGTTATGACTCCAACAATCTCAATAAAATGCAACAGAAGTTCTGGGAATGTGTAACATGAGGCAGAAAACTAGCTGTTCTCACTAAACTCATATTTGCATTTTTAAAATCTCAGGGGATCAGTAACATTTAAATCCTGCGTGAGAACAGTGAAGGAAGTATTAGAACAATAGAAAAGAAGGAGAATAGAGAAGGAAGCATGTGACATACAGTTGCAAGTATCATTAATTCCTTTCATCCCTTAAAAAAAAAAAAAAGAGAAAATTCACCAGATGTAGTAAACTAATTTGAAAGTAAGAAACTTTTTTTTTCTAAATTGCAGCTTGCAAGACTTATTGACTAAATTCAGTGTCAGAAGCAGAGAATAGCATCACTCAAGATCTCTTTTCCGGAAAGCATTCCTTTTCAAGAAAAGACTTAAACATGTGCTTAACTAGATGAAGGCAGATGCTTAAAGATAAATTTACGTGCATGCCCGAATCAGGGCCTACAAAATTATAAGGCAACAGGCTGGAATTATAAGCTGTTGAAATCCTGTCCTTTCCATCTGGAGATGGAAATACTTGTTGTCATATGCTCCACGCTAGAGAAATGGGATGTTTTCCTTCTTCCTGAGAAAAATAACTATGAAAAAGAAAATCTTACAGTTAACAGATATGCCCTTTTTGTTTGTTTGTTTGTTTGGGTTCAAAGATGTCCAAGAGCAGTTTGGGAAATTAAAATATATCCATATGATTTTTAATGAAATCTGATCTGCAAATTGCTACAATATTTTGACATGTAAACACCCAGTTAGTGCTCTGGTGATAAAGTCCATAAAACATGTAGAATTCTTCTCTGCCTTGACTTAATAGAAGAAAAAAATGGCAAGAAACAAACCACAAAAATATTGTAAATAGCACAAAGAGAGCTAGTATTTGAAATTAGTTTTCAGTAAATATTTTATTTTTAGAACAATTGGTTTTCAGGAGTGCTCATGTTAGCTTTCAGATGTTTGCAGGAAATGCTTCAAGTGTGATAGAAGCTAGTTGGTTTCAACCTACTTGTCTTTGTAAGTGGACACATAATTCCATTTATTGTTGTTTATATTTTTTCTATGATTAATTTATTAACAATGACAGTGCATTTGGAACTAATAAAGGTATATTAGGAGCATTTTCACTGAAAGAGCCACATGTCAAGTCTGTCTGCTTCATCTTTTCCTAGTTTTAATGTTAAAGGACCCTTGACCTTTTGTGTTACATACACACAGTAGTTGCGTGGTGAAGTTAGAACCCTCTGCAGTATTTCATTATATCCATGTCATACCTTGCAGAATAATTTGAACTTATCATTCTTCTAGTTCTTATCCCTTCCTACCCAAGCCTTCTGAAAAAAAAAAATCCTTGCCATTTCCCTGAAATCTGCAGGTGAAAGGTTAACTCAGAGGAATTCCATTTATTATCTATTAAATGCAATAGGGAGTTTTTGTCACTGCATTTGCCTTTTAAGAGTGTTTCCCACTATATCTTACATTACATGTAGGCATTTATGATCTTAAATCTTTATCACATCTCTGTGAACTCAGCTATTTCTCTTAGTGCAGAAAATTACTAATGATTTACTTAAACTGGAGACATCAGTCTTTCTCTCTTCATAATTAGTTAGGTCCAGAGAGATTTAAATGATTTCTTTTCCTTCTATTGTATTTTTCCACAGGTTTCTCATTCTCTATATTTCCTGCCTTCTCTCTAGTTATTGAGCAAGATGACACACAGACTTTTACAGAAATACAAAGTGCCTGAGAGAAGCCATTCTCTTATTTGAAGGAGGTCTGGTATTGTCTGACCTATGAGCTCACTATTGGACTTTGAGACTATCTCAGGTAATGCTATTGTTCACTGAAGCAGATCCAGCTCTTGCAAATTACTAGTTGTCATATGTTTTCTCTTCTCCTTCAAGGACTGCTTCACAGGCTAAATGTCTAGTAATGAAAAGAAGAGGATAGTCTGTATTTAATAAATCTATTTTATAGCAAAACATACTGGGATCATGTGATGTGTAGGCTTACAATTTGTGCAGAATAATAATACTGTGTGGCCAAGCACAGAGGTATAAAAATCTGCAGTTGTATATAGGAGTCCTGTAAGGGGCACAGGAGAAATTCTACCACTGTTAGGGGGTAAAAAGGGCTGGGAACTTAGTATAGGGCAAATATAGTAAGTTGCTTATTTTTGACTCTTTCAGAGCACCCTACGTTCAAAGAGAGGCAGTTTCTTCATGGCTGCTAATAAAACAGGAGAGAACTTGTCATAAATCAAGGCTTTGCAGCAGACTTGGTGAGGCAGCAAGACAAAGGAGAGTGGGCAGTGAGGTTACCATGTGAAAAGTAAATAAGGACACACTGTACACTATTTCTTTTTTTTTTTTTTTCCTTTAAAAATTCTTATTAGTTTGCCACCATTTTTCTTTATCTGCCTTGACTATTGAGATCATAAGTCTTCCAAGAAGGGTTCTGCTATTTTAATGTTACGTAGTCTATAGTCCCATAAGGCCATGTTGAGATCCACCAATGTTATGAAACTAAATTTTATATATTATAAATACATAGCCAAGAGACATCACAATATCTTTTCATTGTATAACATACAAATGCACATATGTTTATAACATAAAGTTATAAGTATATAAACAATGCATTTAGATGTAATTATGTTATATTATTATGTTTATGTATAAAATATAAACAAGCATGCACATGTACATGCACACACACAGACAAGTACATTCCTTATTTTTATGGAAATTAGTATATGTGTGCTTTTAGTGTGCATCTGTATGCCAGAAAATGTCCCTTTAGTGGATGAAACAAGAAACAAAATGGATTATTAAGGGGTTTGTCCCACTAATCACATAATTTCTGTCTACAAACTGTGATTCTTAATCTTTGTTACTTTAGATTTCACCTCCCATTATGTGCCACAGCTGAACTTTAGTTTTTACCCTCACACTGTCTTTTTTCAGTCTCTGCACCTGAGGGAACTGCAGATTTCATGCCGTTCTTCCCAATAAAACAATAGGAAATAAAGTTACAAGGTCAGTTAGTTCTGGTTTGATAAGTGTTAGATAATATATTGCAACAACATTATTCTATATTCAACAGAAAGACATCAATTTATTAATACTATTTTCCCTGGTGTGATAAAGGTGTTTCATGACAGCAATTAAATTAATCTCCTACAGCAATGAGGTTCTGTGCTATAGTAAATCCCACATGAGAATGACCATAAGACTCCATGTCATGTAATTTCATGTCATGAAGGTAACCAGCCTGGTTCCCCTGTGAATGACACGGTTTGTTAGAGAACTTTGTAAAAGCAGGACTGGAAGCAGAACCAATTGCAACTGTGTTGAAGACATGATGGAAACAACAAACATAATTGACACAGAGATACCCACAGTCTACCAGAGGATTTAGTTTCACAATTTCATATGCCAGTCATTATCCAGGTTCACAGTAACGGCATTGATTTATCCGTCTAACTGTAAGCCCTTACCTTTGGGTAGCAAGTTGCACCTATTTAGCAATACACAAGACCTAATCACTGTTTTTCTATAATACTGTTTTCCCATAATTCCAGTTGCATATGCCTCATCCTTATCTTTTACTTTTCTGGTGCATGAGTTAATATGTTCTTAAAAGTAAGTGGGATTAAACTGAGAGCTGAGATGCATGTTCATCTCACTAGGTAGGAACTCAATTTATGATGCTCAGTGGCAACAGATACAGATAGTTGCCTCACTTGATGGTGAAGATGAGTCTCTTTCTCTTCATGAATCATGATGAGAACTTAGGAAAACCACCTGCATCATATGCAAACCCCCACCAGTAAGAACCTATAGCCACAGCTGAATTCTCTCCTACTTTACAGCTTAATTCAGTTATTTGAACATGTACATCTAGTGCTATTTGAGTTATTTCAAATTAACTTGATTGTCTTCCAGTTGCCAGTCCAGAAAGGTGTAAATCTCCTGTAGAGCCTATTTTAGAATTATTTCCATGTGTGGACTTTCCAGGTCCTATGTGGTGTCAAGACAAAAACACCACCCAGTTGTTCATCTGGGGAAATGTGAACCTCCCGTTTTCTCCTCTGAAGAGCACAGACTCTCATTAAAACATTAGAAGAAGGTAGATAATGTCAGTAGTAGAAATTTTATGGGAAAAATACAAAGAAAATAGAAGGAAAATTAAAAGTAAAAAAGTCTAAGAAATCTTATGAAATGTTTTAGAAGGTGTCTTCTGTTATGGCCTTTGGGGCCAGTAGCCTGTTCTTGGTGGGACTGAGGTGAAGAAAAATGACAATGCCCTTGCTTAGGAGGAGGAAGCCTGTGTCTCCACAGCCATGTCACCAAAAGCTTTTCTGTCTCCTTAATCTCCCTTTTTGGCAACAGCTGTATAAGTTCACCCAGAGAACTGATCTTCTCAGCAGTGGAGGTAATGATGGGATTCATGATGATGACAGCTGTCAGCTCTGTACCACAGGGAGAGCTGTCCCCATCAGCATGCTCCAAGCAGAGGGCTGGAGGAAGTCAGAGGGACCCCAAAAATCCATGCCAAAATTTTACAAATGTCACACTTCCAGGACTTCAGCACTGAAGCTGGAGATCACCTGCATGATGAATATTCTGTTGGAAGAAAATGATCTGGAAGCTGCTGTCTTATCACATCTTGAGGTAACACTGAAGAATTCTTGCCCCCCCCCCCCCACCCACCTTTAGGTGAAGAAACCTATATGTATCCTTTATTAGCTATATAGAGTAAAATACCACTTGATTTAAAAATGAATTAACAATTCGTACAGTCTGTATTATTTGGTAAATATGCTTTACATTGTATTTGGCAGCAAATAAAGTGAGAGCGTTATAAATCTACAGAAACAAAGATATCTTAGTTTGGGTAAAAAATCTCTTCCAGATGTTTAGCTTTGTTGTAGGTTTTATCATAACTCAGTTTCTTAAGACATTTTATTTTGCCTTAATCTGCATTGTTTTTACTATCCTTAGTATCCTCTTTTACTGTTCTTTACAGTCCCTTTTCCTGTATCCTCTAATTTAATTCCACCTTAACAAAATTTCTATTTGAGGTTTTCCTTTGTGCATTTCTTTAAATAAGCTTAAAAAAGACTGGAATATAGGAATTCTCGCCTTTCCTGCTAACTTAATGATGTATGAGTGTGAAAACTCACTCTTACCCATGTTTTAAGCACTAAAATAATTAAACACCTTCTCAGTAGACTTTCAGACATACAGTCATGAAGAAGGGACTCTTTCCTTTTACAAGGCCAAGTAATGGAAACAAAGAGACCTATGTGAAACACAGGGTTTCTTTAATGTTTCCAAGAATATAAAATTATATTCTGGGTTATGCTTGGAGCTACCCTATCCCTTGATGCCCTCAAATTTGGAATATATAGGTTTAAGGTGCTGTGAGCACAGCTTACAGAGGCAGCCAACAAGCACTGCAGATTGCATGGAAGGGTGTGAAGAGGGGATGTTAAGGGGACGTCAAGTGAAATTGTGCTGCTGTAATAGTTTCATATGTGCTGGTATGCCACACGGCAGTTTCCTCAGTAGATGTTGGAGCAGCTGTCCCTGCAAAGTTAGAGGCTTCAACTTAGACTGAGCTTGAGGCAGCAGGCGCCACCATACAAGTCCCGGGCTGGAGGGAGCAACTGGGACCTGTTTCTGAGGCCAGGAGAGATGTACCTCTGGTTTACAGGAGGTGCGCCAATGTGGAGGAGCTGTGCCTCCAAATAGAGGACCTAAGGGAAGAAATGAGTATGAGAGAAGTTGAAAGGGGGATAAGATATTCTCTGAGACTAAGCAGCCTGAACAGCCTCACACACCACCTGTAGAAGAGAAGCAGGTAGTGTCTGCCCCCATCATCAATGTAAGTGATCATTCTGGAAAAATGGAAGGATGGAAGCTGGTGACGTCTGGTACAAAGAGGAAGGCTCCTGCACCACCTAACTGCTTACAACTGCAGAATAGGCTCACCATCCTCAAAACTGGAGAGAAGCCAAATATGCCTACAAGCAAAGAACCTGATCCAACTAATCCCAAACTATGCAAGTCTACGAGGAAAAAATGACAAGTTATCAGAATGGGTGAATCCCTACTGCAGCAGATGAAGCCACCCACCCGTCAATCCAATCAATCATCTACAGAGGTTTGCTGCCTGCCAGGGACCAGGATCAAGGACATTGTGGAGGGACTGCCAAAACTCACCTAGCCCTCTGACTACTACACATTTTACTCTTATTCCATGTGGGCACAAATGATACTGCCAGGGGAAACCTGGAGAGTATCAAAAGTGTTTGCAGAACTCTGAGGTTGGTAATCAAGGGCATGTGGGCCAAGGTAGTGTTCTTTTCAATCTTGCTGGTGAGGGGAAAGGTTGTGACGAGAATGGCACTAACAGGAAAAGTCAATAATTGATTGCAGAACTGCAATAATTGACTGTTGACGACAGGGTTTTGCATTCTGTGACCATGAGACCCTGTTTGCAGCCCAGCATCTGCTTGGGACAGATGCAATCCACCTCACAAAATGGGACAAAGCTATGTTCATCTTTAGGTTGGCTGACATCTTAATAAGGGCTTTAAACTGACAATGATGCGGGCCAGAGAGGGAGACCAGCAATCTTGTAAGGGAGTGATGGAGACAATTTCTGAGTAAAGGGCATGGGGTGGTGTGATAGCAAAAGATCACAAAGTCAACAAAATGGGTCTTGAGCAGTGTTACTTCCAGCACTCACATGTGAGCTAGGAAGTGCCTACAAGGAACCATTATGGAGAAATCCCCCAAAACCTCTCCAGGAACAAAACGTGCATCGACGTGCATCTCTAAAGCATCTGTACACTCAGAAAAAAACAGTAATGGGAATAAACATGCAGAGTTAGAGACTTGTGTGCAGTTGCAGGGCTACGATCTTGTTAGGATCATGGAGGTGTGGTGGGATGGCTTTCATGACTGGAGTGCTGCAGTGGTGAGATATGGGCTCTTTAGGAAGGACAGGAAGGGAAGATGTAGAGGGGAGCTGCCTTTTCTGTGAGAGAGCAGCTGGAGTGCATAGAGCTCTGCCTGAGGATGGAGGAGGAGCTAATTCAGTCTTTATGGGTTGCAGAGAGGGGACAAACAAAGGTGATGCTACAGTGGGTGTCTGCTATAGGCCACCAAACCAGGAAGAACAAGTGCATGAGGCCCTCTACAGAAAGCTATAAACAGCCTCATGTTCACAGGCCCTGGTCCTCAGGGGGGACTTCAAGCACGCTGATATGTGCTGGAAGGACAACACTACAGGACATAAGCAATCCAGGAGGCTCCGAACCACATTGGTGATGACTTCCTCCACCAAGTGATAGAAGAGCCAATGAGGACAAATTATCTGCTGGACCTTATACTTAACAAAAAGGAGGGGCTCATTGGTGACATGAAGATCAAAAGCAGCCTTGACTGCAGTGATCATGAGATGGTGGAGTTCAGGATCCTGAGGGTAGGGAGAAGTGTCAAATTCAAGCTCACAACCTTGGACTACAGAATTGAAGGCTTTGGCATCTTCAAAGAGCTGCTTGGAAGAGTCAAATGGGATCAGGTCCTGGAGGGAAGAAGGGCCCAAGAAAACTAGTTAATAGCCACATCCTTCAAGGTCAAGGGACCTCAATCCCAATCAGTAAGAAGTCAGGGGAAAATGCCAAGAGGTCTGCATGGATGAGCAAGGACCTCCTGGCCAAACCCAAACACAAAAAGGAAACATACAGAGGGTGGAAGCAAGGATGGGTAATTTGTGAGGAATACGGAAACATTGTCCGAGCATCCAGGGATGAAGTTAGAAAATCTGAAGCCTAAATGGAATAGACTCTGTCCAGGGATGTCAAAGGCGACAAGAAGGACTTCTCTAAGTACAGAGGTGACAAGAGAGACACTAGGGAAAATGTGGGCCCGTTGGTCAATGAGGTGGGAAACCTGATTACACAGGACTTAGAAAAGGCTAGGGTACTGAATGCTGCCTTTCCCTCAGTCTTTGCTAGGTTGACTGGCCTTCAGGAATCCCAGGACCCAGAGGCTAGATAAAAAACAGATAAACACAGATAAAACCAACATATATTCCTTAATCCAGGCCCTTTAGGGTAAACTTGGCTACATTTTTCATTAGGAATCTGACTAATTTCAGTTAAAAATAATGTTCTTGGCATTATGAGGTACTAGTTGGAATGTGATGAGTGTAGCCATTCATTTTTGTTTAATGAACGTCTACATGTCAGTACTGTAAACTTACTCTGAACTCTGTCCTTTGCAGATGCAGTTATTCAGGGAGCAAAGTGAATGTGAACAAGGGAGCCATGAATAAGTGAATCTATGACCTACAGAAACAATACTCATATGTTCTCTATCATAAATAAATGTAGCGAGGAAGAACAGACGTGTCAGGTAAGTACAGTGAAGCTGTATTTTTTACCAAGTCTCTGTCCAAACTCTTACTCAGTTTCTGTCTTTATCTCAAAATGATTCACAGATTTAAATAATGCATGTCAGTGATGGAAAATGTTATAAATTACCGAAGACACTGGGACAGCTAAAATAATCTGAGAAATTCAGACTGACACTTTTGTCTGGTCTGCCCATGAAAGAATTAGAATCAAGACACGGTCATCAGGCTGCTGGGGACACGCAGGGACTGTGTATCTCACCATGTGCTTCTGCAACAAAACCCTGCATTTAAAGGAGAATTATTCATAAATAATTATTGTCTTTGATTACCAATGAGACCAATAATGTACATTTTCAAGATTCTCATCTTGCCTACTGCTTGCATGTGCCTGTTATTTCAGCAATTGCAGTTTGTTCTGTGTATTAAGAACATAGTTAAAAGTCCAAAGTATTTCCAGTTACCTTTGTCTCCTCTGTGACTGTACCTTCTACCTCTTTGACTGCAGCCCCTGTTGGTCTGTCTTACCCACAGGCATTTGAAATTTTGCTGCAAATACAATTTTCCTATCTCATTGCTTCAGTCATCTCCCTCCTCAACTTTGCATTATTTTCTTGATGATCCTTTATGGCATCAAATTAAGTTACTTATGTCAATTTTACAAGCTTTCCATAACCTTTTCCATTTTCTGTAATGTTCTTATTCCCATCTTTTATCTCAAGTTCACTTCCCAACTCACTGAATTTTTGAGTAACCACTTTTTTTTCTAGTCCTGAGACATGCCTATCACTGAGAGGAGTTTCCTATAATATCTTTTTTTTTTTTTTTCTCATAATGTCTACAAAACACATGGAAAATGAGGTCTGTTGTCATTGTAATACAATGTCTATCATGCTGACTAACAATGTCTCATTGCCTTCTTGCACTGTCATCTGACTGTCTCTACCTACTTGTTAACCCATCTCATTGGAGCATGGATTACTGTTCTATTTTTTGTTTGTAAAACATCTTTTGCAGTGGGATTCTGTTTCAAAACTAAGCTTCCTAGGCATTGTAGTACCCAAGAGTAACATGTAATGGGTCAGGGAAAAAAAGAGTAATCCTGCTCCAAAAGCCTGCAATCTAAGCACAAAACGAAAGACAGCAGATGGATATTGACTGACAGATGGTGTTGATCAAAAAATTATACAAACAATTACCAATAATATAAATAATACCAACACAAGGAATACACATCTAATTAATACTCACATATATGATATATGTAAATAATAATGCTAAATAAGAAAAAATATACATAGCTGGAAGAAAAGCATTTACAAATTGAAAACCAGGCCACAAAGATATGATTTTTACTCTTCTCAGCTAGTTTTAGATTTTAAAAATTTAGATGCTTTGCCTAGGTTAGAATCTACTTTTCCCCAGTAAATAATACATTTTGAGGAATGTACTCATATTGCCTAAATTTAGGTCTTCATCTTAGGTGTCTAGGTTACAAAATCCATCTTTCTAATCTTTTTTATTATAGAAAGGAGGAGAAGCACTTCCAGAGGGCAATTCCTACAATATTATGATGGGATATGGCCATCATTACAGGAATCTATATAGAAAATTCAGATAAATCTTCTAACTTTAAAATTAGATGAGGAAAATGAAGAAGTGCATAAATTGGAGCAGACATGAAACCTGTGAAAATTGAACACAGAATTCTCAAGTCCCAGCTAAGTGCTGTAGTTCTGAAACTGTCTTATGAAGAAGCAGCAACCTAGTAATAATAAGGTAGATTTTGCAGGTCCTACAGGGCAGGACTTCAAAGACCCTGTTTTAGTTTTAAAGCAAACAGAATTTAAATAGAAATTATCATTGAATTGTGGTCAAGCTCACCAAATTGGTCTTTCCAGGACTTCCATCAAAAATTATTAAATCATTTCCCCTGAAAATTTAACACGTTTCCTTAGTAACTTCTATTACTGTTTATAATAGTCTTTGGTATGTATCTTTAAGGATGACATGTTTATATATTTTAAGGTGTGTTATCTTGTGTGTTATATATGGTCTTCTTGTAGCTGAATTCTAAATTGTGAGTGTAGAGCGCTCTAGCTGATAATGAAACATATAATGTCACTATTTCTGCAGTCAATATTTGGACTACTGGGTCAATGTCTTGACAAGTACACATGTACAAATCTCCAAATGATTAGAGAGTATATTTAATGTTATTATAGAAACAAATACCAGGAATCAAGTAGAATTAAAATGTAGTCAATTAGGCCGTTAAAGCACATCCCTCTTCTATTCAGATGTTTGACAAAAGTTAAGCAAAACAACAAATTGTTAAAAAAAGAGTTAAAAAAAAAAGAAAAAGATATAGATGAAGATGTTATTAAAATATTGTCTTTCATCCTCCTATCATCTTACTACTTCTATACTATTTACCCATTCTCATAACATCCACAATTTACATTGCAGGATTCAACATTTTACGTAGAAAAGGAGAAAAGCAGTGTATTTTAGCCATTGGTAAATCAGTTACTGGATATGCTCAACTATAGTTTCTGATGTCAAATACAAAGCTTTCATTGGGGGTAATGCATTTAGCAGTGCATTCCTCCTCTGTCCCTTGAATGTCTAGGAAAATTTGGTTTACTGAGGGAGGAATATAAGCACAGAAGTTAGGACAACTCAGTGGTCTCTGGCTAAGTCAGCAAAATGCTTTTGCACACACACATAAAGTGGGGCAGAGCACACTGAAATCCTGGTCATCTGAACCCTGGTGCTTGTTGTGTGCTGCACAGACCGTGGCTGGGGTCTCTTAGGAGTAGGACTTCTATCTGTCTAGAGTACTCCATGTTGATATACTGCATGCTACCCATGGAGGGCCATGCTTGTCAGCTCCAGAGCCTGTGTAATTTAAAATAACGGATTTACAGCTGTGCTTTAAAGTGGAACTTTTTCTCAGATGGAAAGCAGGAGCTTAACTTATTGATGTGAAAGTCTGTATAGATACCATAGTGCACATAGATATCTGACTAAGCTTAGCTTATGGGGAAATATAGTTTCGTTCAGAATGACAAACTTGCAGAGAGCCAGGGAAAAGATTTTATCAGTGTTGATGTCCAAACCTCAGACTTTTGGAGGAACTGGGCAGAAAAATCTGCTATTAACCCAAAGGCTGAAATGCAGGACACTCGGAAATGTATGTGTGTTCAATAACATTCTGAAGTGATTTGAAAAGATTCAGATACCAAATCTCTGAACACTGGGCAATCGAAGAGACGTAACATCACCACTTATTGTCATTTCATAGAGACTTTACATATGAACCTCTATAGATATGTGCTAACATATTTAGGTATAGCTCTTACGTTGTTGAAGGCTATATGTGAACAGATAAAGCACCAATAAAAGGAAGATAGCTGCATGAGTACTAACTTTTTAAAAATTTCCCACAATGTTCAGAAATGTTTAATTTATTTCATATTACTTGCTAGAAATTCTGTCTTCATTCAGTTTTTATTTTACAAAAAAGCATAATGGTTCCCTTTTTGTTTCAGGCTTCTATTTCTAACCCTGGCATAGGCTTCTAGTTGAAATAATTCTATTTTAATGTTTAATAAAAGACCTTAATTCCCCATATTAGTATTTTTTTTTCCCCAGAACTGATTTGGAACCATTAATAAGCTTTCAAAAAGTTTTCCATGCTCTGTGGATATGTAAAATCTTGCTAAAATAATGTGAAAAGATAGTGTGATGTCCTGTACCATCTGAGATGAAAATCAGCACCAGGATTTTCATTTCCAGACAGTCTAGAAGACAAGCTGGCTTAAAATTTTTTTCTTTCCCAACATTTCTCCATAGCTTACCCTTACGATATACCCAAATAGGGTATATCATTCTCTTAGTTGTGCTGGCAAAAAATGGCTGTAGGACTGATCTGAGAAATGCTCAGAAGTTTGGATTAAAATATAAAACTAAACCACAAATGCAACTATATTTAATAGTGTTTCTCTGATTGTGGATTTGGTCTTTATGCTTCCTCACAGTGTGTCCATACAAACAGTTATATGGAAATATGGCTAAGAGAACAGTGTTGGAATAAAAATGAGGAGAGGAGGAGAAGAAACAGTTATTCATTAAGTTCACACTAAAATCAAGAAAAGGGCAAATGTGACTGTGCCTCAAGGTGGTAGCCAAAGAGGAATGTAGTAGGACAACATAATATAAAGCGTTTTTACATATCTGTTCACATCATCTGGTATTAGCACTGTAGGCTTCCCTCAGCAAAGACTGGTTTTGTAAAGTGTCTAGTTTTGAGGGCTGTATAATATTTATTTTTTTTTTGGAACAGAACATCTCAAGTTCTGTTTTAAATGTTATTTTGATACAATCAATTTAACAAGAAATTTCACCATTTGCTGTCTGAATCTATGGACACAAGGCAGAAAGTAAGGAAACATATCTGGCATGTAGGAATAGGTTACTCAATTGCTACTGATGCTATTTCTGCTTGCAATTGTTAGTTTCTCATTTTCACTTTTTATTTAAGAAACTTTATATCTATCATTAAAAAAAGTCTCATTTTTGTATGATGCAAATGAGTGCTTGAATTCAATATTGACTGTATCACTTTCCGAGATTTAAATCAAAGTTCTAATGAGGTGAACTGCACCATCTGTGGTGACAAAAAAGAAAAACATGCAAGAACCCTGATATGCATTTGTAGGTCTGTTGATTTTCAGAAACCTATATTTCTCAGCTCAAAATGCAAACTCAGTGCCCAGACTAAATTATGTTAGTTCAAGAGATTATTAAGTTGCATGGTCTATCTCAATGCTCAGCTTTAAAACGACATAATTTTTATAATTTAATGGATTTATGCAGTACAATTGTATATAGAACTACTGTGTAGATAATTCATACTTTTCATCAGCTTTAAAATGTTGGAGATTTTTTTTATTTTTTAGACAGTAGTGTTTATAAACAAGAATATTTTTTTCAGAACTTGAAGCTACAGTATTTTAAAGTGATGCTTTATTAAATGCACATTTGTGAAATACACAATATGAAACGACATTTTAAGGTTAGGCACCTAAATACATACTTCAGACATTTGAATCGCTGACTTAACCTTAGTATCGCTGAGCAGCTCTGTCTTCTGTTGATTGCTTTCTTGGAAAAATACCCTGTTGCCACTTCAGCCCTGGATTTCACTGTGGTACGTCATTGTCTTCTTAGTATTCATTGATACTGAATGTAGTAATCTGAGGAAAGAATAGGTATAGCCTAAAATGATTGCTGATGTGGATGGCAGCAAAATTAGCTGACAATTTTCTAGACAAGATGTAACATTTTTTCTTGAGAAAAGAACAATCCTACATAGAAATTCTGGCTCCCAGAGGATGCCCTTGTACTCCAATGCATGACCCATTACCAAGTTTTTTAAAGACACATATCCTCCTCTCACAAAGCCACTGAGCTGTAGCAGTAAAGAATGACACAATTCCAGATAGATAGATAAATAACACAGTCTAACATTGAATAGAGTTTCACCACTTGGGGGATAAAATGATTTCTATTTTGTTTTGTGACTGTGGGTTAGACTCCATGACTAATGAATATACTGCTATGTTTGATCAGCTGTAGCAGAGCGTCAGAAGTCCATCTTTATGGAATAAATTTTTCTGTGCTGGAACAAAGGGATTTTTATGGAAGCATGTCTGACTGTTAGTGACTCTCTTTACAGAAGCAGGGGCAGGAAAGTTCTCTTCTTGATCATCATCAGAACTGAACGTACGCAATTTCTTACTACAAATTCAATACAAGAATTGTGGATGAAATGTTGATTGTAAAGTGGATAGTAAAATCCTACATCAGATTGAGTGCAGCTAGTCACTCTGGCAAATATTTTATCACCTTCTATTCTCACAGCATCAATACAGCCCCTTCCCCCAATTAAAGAACAACAAAAACCTCAAAGCTCACCTGGCCCCAAACTTATCAAGGGCAAAAACCAATCTATGGCACTGAAATACTCAGAAATTTCATCTGCAGATTTTCCAGTGGTGCACAGTGAGTGACAAGTGGTGTACAAATGTGTTTCTTCTGCTATGAGGACAAATGTTTTACTGTATAATACAAGCATATTCCTTCAGGTAAGAATTGAGAATAGCGTTACCAGTCTAGAATATGCCTGCTCTTGTTTGCCAGACATAAAGTACTCCCACCTTATTCACCATGGCAACATTGACACAGCTGTCTATCCCTCTGTTTCCACGGTGAAGGACCAGTAGGTAGTGCTCCACCGTCTTATGCTCATTTTCTGACTCTGTCACAGATTTCCAAATATTCTAACTGCAAAAATTTTTGTAGAAGCTTCTAAAATGTCACAGCCCATGATCTATGAAAAAAAAAAAAACACACGCAGGACACCAGCCAAAACACGAACCAAGATGGAGCCCAAATACCTGGTCATAAAACATGGAAAAATAAACAGTGATCTGAGAAAACAGAACCAATTAAAGTTCTCTTCCACCATGACAGACTGTTTTAAAGCTTGTTCTCCAAATCACACGTTGCTTTTAAGTTCTTTTTTTTTTTTTTTCTGTATGTATGGCCCTCTTCAAAGCTTTTTTCCTCCTAATCACAGCCCTTGTCAAAACTTTCACCAATCACAAATCTTTGAAGTGAGAGTTATTTCCCAAACAGTGAGCTCTTCAAAGTTCACCACACACAGACACAACTTTAATTTCAGAGGAAAAAGACTACAGGTAACCTTTAAAATTCACCAGAGTGAATTAGGAGCTCTAGACACATTTTCAAATATTATTTAACAGCCAAAATTACCCTCACAGTCCCAGGTTTCTTGATAGGGTCTGAGCACTTCTAAAAGTTCTGTGTGATGCTTGTCTACCACTTCAGGGACCTTAAAAACCCAATATGCATGAACCACTTTTGAAGTGTCTCCTTCAGACCCCTAAGTCACTTTGATGGTTTTGAAATGTTTCTCCTTCATCTGCATGGATACAGGACTAGCAAAAAAAGTTCAAAAATCATAGGGGCTTGTGTGCATGACTAATTACATTATGTGAGCAATGAGATGTGGTAGAAATTAAGGTTTTGCTTGTGATAACAAGACAAAACCCCATTAGTTACTTTGCCCCACAGTTTTATCTATTTTTGTGACAACTCTGTAACAGTGAGCTATGCACATTATTAGTATTCAGACATAATGTGCTACTGAGTTGATTTTTGGAGTGGTGTATACCACTGATTTTTGTTCTGAAAGGCAGGCTACATTTTGCAGTTTCTAAGTATGAAGTCAGTAGCTGGTTCTAGACATGCAGTCTTGAAGAGAAAATAATAATTGTTTTTCAGATGTATACGTATAAAGAATATGAATTTGTTTCCACTTGAGATATCCTGATAATATCACTGAATTGCTGCATCTTTGGGCATTACCTTGCAAAATGCTTCAGTAAGGAAGCAGTGCTATTGTATTTTACCAGCAAATTCCTAGTATTCATTTAGATTTTCCTTACTAGGTCACTTCATTAAAAAAAGATTAAAGTCTACTCCGGCTAGAGGCATGAATTCCCACTTCTCCTTTTAGAGAAGTCTGGTATCGGTGCAATTCTGAAATAATTTTTTTTGTAAAAGCAGGGTTAAACACACTTTTTGAGAGACCAAGTGTCTCTTCTGGGTTGCAATGGGAAAGCTATGATGTAGTTGCCATCACAGAAACGTGGTGGGATGAATTGAATGACTGGGGTGCTACAATGGATGGCTACAAGCTCTTCAGAAGGGACAGGCAAGGAAGAAGAGGAGGAGGGGTGGCCCTCTATGTTAGGGAGGATTATGAATGTCTAGAACTAATTGAGGGTAATGGTAGAGTTGAGTGCCTATGGGTAACAATCAGGGGAAGGGCCAGCAAGGCTGATATTGTGGTGGGAGTCTGTTACAGACCACCCAACCAGGATGCAGAGGTTGCTGAAATGTTCTATAAGCAGCTAGCAGAGGTCTCAAGATCGCTTGCCCTTGTCCTGGCGGGAGACTTTAACCTACCAGATATCAGCTGGGAACACAATACAGCTGAGACGGAACAGTCTAGAAGGTTCCTGGAGTGTGTCGGGGATAACTTCCTGAAACAGCTGGTGAGGGAGCCAACTAGAGAGGGAGCACTGCTAGATCTGCTGTTTGTAAACAGAGAAGGACTTGTGGGGGATGTAACAGTTGGAGGCCGTCTGGGGTACAGCAACCATGAAATGATAGAGTTTTTGATTCTCAGGGAGGCGAGAAGAGGAGCCAGCAGGACTGCCATCATGGACTTCTGGAGGGCAGACTTTGGTCTTTTCAAGAGTCTGCTTGACAGAGTCTCTTGGGGGGCAGCCCTGAAGGAAAAAGGAGTCCAGGAAGGCTGGACATTTTTCAAGGAAGAAGTCTTAAAAGGGCAGGCGCAGGCCGTCCCTGTGCGCAGTAAAGCGAGCCATCAAGGGAAAAGACCGGCCTGGCTAAACAAAAGAATAGGTCACAGCTCAGGGAAAAAAGGAGAGTTTATGGCCTTTGGAAAAAGGGGCAGGCCACTCAGGAAGATTATAAAGGTGTAGCAAAGTTATGTAGGGAAAAGATTAGAA
The DNA here is from genome assembly GCA_033628505.1 of Tringa tobata. Classification (NCBI taxonomy): domain Eukaryota; kingdom Metazoa; phylum Chordata; class Aves; order Charadriiformes; family Scolopacidae; genus Tringa; species Tringa tobata. Next base: position 32,208,027 of record JAHREE010000279.1, read on the forward strand.
AGGCCAAAGCCCAGTTAGAACTTGACTTGGCCCTGGATGTTAAACACAATAAAAAGAATTTCAGGCCCAGCCAGCACGGGTTCATGAGGGGCAGGTCCTGTTTGACAAACTTGATCTCCTTCTATGACAAAGCGACCCCCTTGGTGGATGAAGGAAAGGCTGTGGATGTTGTTCACCTGGACTTTAGAAAGGCTTTTGATACAGTCTCCCACAGTATCCTCCCAGAGAAACTGGCTGCCCATGGCTTAGATGGGAATACTCTCCACTGGGTTAAAAACTGGCTGGAGGGCCAGGCCCAGAGAGTGGTGGTGAATGGAGTTAAATCCAGTTGGTGGCTGGTCACGAGTGGTGTCCCACATGGCTCAGTACTGGGACCCGTTCTCTTTCACATTTTTATCAATGACCTGGATGAGGGGATCGAGTGCACCCTCAGTAAAATTTGCAGACAACATCAAGTTGGCTGGCAGTGTTGACCTGATGGAGGGTAGAGAGGCTTTGCAGAGGGATCTGGACAGGCTGGATCGATGGGCTGAGACCAATGGGATGAGGTTCAATTAGGCCAAGTGCCGGGTCCTGCGCTTGGGTCACAACAACCCCAGGCAGCGCTCCAGGCTTGGAGTGACTGGAGAGCTGCCTGACGGAAAAGGACCTAGGGCTGTTGGTCGACAGCAGGCTGAACATGAGCCAGCAGTGTGCCCAGGTGGCCAAGAAGGCCAACAGCGTCCCAGCCTGTATGAGAAACAGCGTAGTGAGTAGGNCACAGCTCAGGGAAAAAAGGAGAGTTTATGGCCTTTGGAAAAAGGGGCAGGCCACTCAGGAAGATTATAAAGGTGTAGCAAAGTTATGTAGGGAAAAGATTAGAAAGGCCAAAGCCCAGTTAGAACTTGACCTGGCCCTGGATGTTAAACACAATAAAAAGAATTTCAGGCCCAGCTAGCACGGGTTCATGAGGGGCAGGTCCTGCTTGACAAACCTGATCTCCTTCTATGACAAAGCGACCCCCTTGGTGGATGAAGGAAAGGCTGTGGATGTTGTTCACCTGGACTTTAGAAAGGCTTTTGATACAGTCTCCCACAGTATCCTCTCGGAGAAACTGGCTGCCCATGGCTTAGATAGGTACGCTCTCCACTGGGTTAAAAACTGGCTGGAGGGCCAGGCCCAGAGAGTGGTGGTGAATGGAGTTAAATCCAGTTGGTGGCTGGTCACGAGTGGTGTCCCACGTGGCTCAGTACTGGGACCCGTTCTCTTTCACATTTTTATCAATGACCTGGATGAGGGGATCGAGTGCACCCTCAGTAAAATTCGCAGACAACATCAAGTTGGCTGGCAGTGTTGACCTGATGGAGGGTAGAGAGGCTTTGCAGAGGGATCTGGACAGGCTGGATCGATGGGCTGAGACCAATGGGATGAGGTTCAATTAGGCCAAGTGCCGGGGCCTGTGCTTGGGTCACAACAACCCCAGGCAGCGCTCCAGGCTTGGAGTGACTGGAGAGCTGCCTGACGGAAAAGGACCTAGGGCTGTTGGTCGACAGCAGGCTGAACATGAGCCAGCAGTGTGCCCAGGTGGCCAAGAAGGCCAACAGCATCCTAGCCTGTATGAGAAACAGCGTAGTGAGTAGGACATGAGAGGTGATTGTCCCCCTGTACTTGGCACTGGTGAGGCCCCACCTCGAGTACTGTGTCCAGTTTTGGGCCCCTGACCACAAGAAAGACATTGAGGTGCTGAAGCAGGTCCAGAGAAGGCCAACGGAGCTGGTGAGGGGTTTGGAGAATAAGTCTTATGAGAAGAGGCTGAGGGAGCAGGGGTTGTTCAGTCTAGAGAAGAGGAGGCTGAGGGGAGACCTTATCACTCTTTACAACTACCTGAAAGGAGGTTGTAGAGAGATGGGGGTAAGTCTCTTCTCCCAAGTTACAGGCAACAGGACAAGAGGAAACAGCCTCAAGTTGTGCCAGGGGAGGTTCAGGTTAGATATTAGGAAAAATTTTTACACTGAAATGGTTATCAAGCATTGGAATAGGCTGCCCAGGGAAATGGTTGAGGCACCATCCCTGGAGGTGTTCAAAAGATGGGTTGACATAGTGCTCAGGGATATGGTTTAGTGTTGGTTGTTGGTGTTTGGGTGTGGTGGTGGTTTGGTTTGTTTTTTTTACAGTTGGACTAGATGATCTTAAAGGTCCCTTCCAAGCCAGGGAATTCTGTGATTATGTGAAGGAATGCCTATGCCTATTCTTCTTAATAATCCAATAATTAGACCTAAATTAAAACCTCGAAGAAGAGTGGGCGGCATTTAAATCCCTCTTTCATTAAATGACGGGGTTTAAAACAGTGACTGTGGGAAGGCCCACATATGAAGATTCTCCAATGGAGAGGAATTTTTACTGCTGATTTGCACGTGTGAAGTGCACTGATCTTGTGTAGAAAAGCATGAGAATCAGCCAATGGCATGAACACACATCAAAACACATCTCTGTGCTTGGTAGAAAATATCAGCGGGTTTTAAGTCCAAGCTAGCAACAAGCATGTTTGCACCAGAAAATGGCTTTGTATCACAGCTTTATGTGACGGCAATAATTTATGTGCCCTGGGGACCTCACCTGCAGAAATACTGGAACTGGTAGTCAAGACATAACAGCAACTAGGCAAAGGTAATTGTGAATATTCCTGATTGACTAAAGATTGAACTTAATCAACTGAAAAAGCTTTCAGGCACCAAATTCCACTTTCTGATTCCACTTCTTTCTGATTTTTGACTCCAGTCAGCCAGACTGTGCTGACTTTCATGATATTTTTACTCAAAAGATTAAGTGTATTCATTTGTCTGTGCATGTTGCAGGAGCACTAAAAGACTGCTAAAGTACATGCTCACCATGGGCCTGATCAAAGCCCTCTGAGATCAATGGGAATATTTCCTTTGACTTCAATGGGCTTTTGATAAGATTCCAAATTACCCAGTGGAAAGTTAGCCTCCGAAGAACGATCCTGATGTTAGCATACCCATGGGCACTGCACTCAAAAGGATGTGGCTCCACACCTGGGTGATACACTGAATCTCATGCTAGAGCTGATGCAAGTACAGGGTCTCATTCTGATAGTTCATAAAATATCACAGTGGCGATAGAGGAAACGTATTTTGATTGACTGGTTCAGTACTAGCTGGTACTTGAAACAGATTGTGGCCAAGTCAGGATCTGGCAGGAAGCCAAACCCCATTCACAATAATGGGACATCATACAAATATCAACAGGGCTGTATCCAAAACAGTTGTAATTATTAATTTCATGTCTTTTAAGAGGAAGAGAGGATTTCAGCCATTTGAAAGGATTTTTTTTTTAATAGATAATTATACTGTTTGGTGATACTTAATATCTGTTTACCTCTGAATGCTACTTAAGTTGTAGCTCACGCTCCCATATGAATTAGATTTAGATATACGATTTCTGTCTAGTTTAGCTGATTCACCTGAAATCTCTTCAGCATTTGGTTATGGGAAGTGATTTTTTTTTGAAGAAAATTGAAAGCAACTGAATGTTGATGAAAGTAAAATCCATGAAGTTGGAGTTTAGACAACTGCTTTGATATAAGAGCCTGTAGACAGGTTAGAAAATCACCTACGGGAAAAAAAAATACTTCCTGTTGTTGTGGAAAAGGTTAACAACTGGAGATTAGAAGTGAACAAACAATTCACAGTGAATCATCTCAGCTCCACAGATTTTCCAGGACTCTTCATTCCATTTTGCCTTAAGAGCTAGCTTGAGAGTAGATGTGTTAGTCTGTGCTGTTATACTACTTTCTTTTTATTACTGAGAATTTCCAATAAATAGAGACTTCAAGATCAACTATATCTTTAAGCCTGTAACAGCTGCATGTTTTCTAGATGCTGTATGGAAAAGGCCTAGTCTCTGTTCTAGAAGGCAATATTTAATAGACTGGACAGAAACTTAAATGATAGTGTAGGAATAAAGAAAAATGAAAGACTTTAGATTAGGTGGACTGATCAGGTAAAAGGGAGAGATGTCTGGCCAAATTTACAACCAATATAAACTTTCTTAGCCCTTTTAACTGACTTACACATGACATTTATATGTGGAACAAATTGTCAACTCTTCCTCTGATATTGTTTGTAATTTTTATTGATATATCCACGTATGCATTATATGTATACATATATAGAAATGAATAAATATAAAAACATATAAAACACACATATTAATGTTAGAGGAACACTTTAAAATGTGTTTTCTTAAACTTGATATGGAGGAGTTATTTTGACTGACAGATTTCAGAAGAAAACTACAAACATATGAGTAGGTAGATGTATGCAGGAAATTTTTAAAATGTGGAGCAAGTCATGAAAGCGTTTGGTTATGATATGGAAGTTGTAAGAGAAAGGGAGGAAGAGTATCAAAGAATACTTCTTGTTCTGAATGACCAAAGGTGGTAGCATGAAAACTTTAAATGAAAGCTTTAGCAGTTCAGAAGTGGAAGATTATGAATCAGGTTTAGTCATCCAGGTTTTGAGAGTTTAGTGAGCTGCCTAAGATGAGATATGTGACTTTGAAAGAAAGTCACTTTTCTTTGAAAGAAAACAGGTCTTTTTGATGGGTTTGTTTAGGATGCAGTAGTGGACACCCCTGATAGCAGATACAGCACTCAGGAAGTAAAGGACAACAGACAAGAAGAGAGCCCTCAGAGACTCCAGAGCTTGAGGTGAGGTGGTGGAAAAAATTTACAACTTGAAAAAAACCCCACCATTGGTCGCATCCATACTATGAAAATAGGTCTCACAAATAGTGTGTTTTAGTTTTAATTGTAGTCATTGTCACTGTGGCTGATATGTTCACTGCTCCACAAAGTTTATTTCTTACATTATAAAGTCATTGTCTAGACAAATAATCTGCTGAATTTTTGTCCTTGACAGGTTTGAGTACTATCTTAAAGTCCTAATCTTGTTATCTCAGTCTCTATCTTTCTGTTTTTCCTTGCTGTTTTATCTTCAGATTTCAAATAACAAATTCAAAGCTTGGGGTTCTGAAAAGCTGTACTAAAAAATGAGCTCTGCAGACCTACATTTGAGAATGTATGTATCTCCAAATTAAAGCTGCAGTTTTTTTTTTTTTTTTTTTTTTTTTTTTTTTTACAGCTCTACCTTAGCAAATATACAACCTGCATATGAAATGCATTTGTGCTTTTTGTGCTTTTAAAGCTGTTGCTAGCCTGACTGAATGTGCAGCTGGTAGTGATCTACAATTTTTGTTTATCCTGCCGAGTGAAAATGAGGAAGGACATGTTTGTAGATCCATTGAGCTAAAATTCTGAAATGCTGTCTCATACATTTTATTCTCCTGAAATACTGTCTCATTCAGTCAAATTTCTCACAGGTTCATTTTGGTAATGATAATGCTTAATAAACCCAGCACCCAAACTTTTCATGTCTAAAAATGACTGCCTGTCAGAGGTTAGTTCCTGTGCATCCTTAGCTGTAAGAACTTTCTTAGGACAAGATTAGGAAAATACAGGCTCAAAGGCCAGTAACTTTAGGTGGCAAATAATAGTTACCCATGCTCAGCTATGATGAACTGACTATTTAAGAGTTCAAATATTTTTGTCAAACAACTTTTGATTTCACACACCTTTTAATAAACTAGAATACCACTTGAAAGAAAAATCTCATGCAGCAACTACCTCTCTAGTTATCATCTTCCAAAATCTCACTGATTGTTCTCTATAACTTTTGGATCTTGAATATTTCCAAATCGCATTTTATTAGAATTTTTAAATATCACATTTATAAAAGGAAACATTACTTCTATTTAAAATACATGGAATGCAATATAAATTGTTGCTATACATCAATCTTTCTGTATGCTATCAATGTCTTTCAGTATCTTGTATTTACCACTAATACTTGGTAGTATAAATAGGTCCCAGTGCTTCCTTGTTGACAGTGTCCTGCTTTTTTTTTTTTTTTCTGTTTTGGTTCGGTTGGGCTTTTTTTTTGTGCCTGTGTTCCTGTAGCTTTTCTTCTGTCTGTGATCTACCAAGATACAGTATTCTATGTTTTTGTAATACTGGAGATACCGTTTTATCTATGTGCAGTCCTGTCTTTTTGCTCAACATCTCCTTGAAAAAGACAATTACTTTCTGGAACCAATACTTCAACAACTGTTGGGAGTGGTTGGATTTTTATTTGTAGGTTTGTTGAGTTGTTGGGTTTTTTTTTGGTTGCTCGTGTGTTTTTATCTTTTCTTGAAGTCACAGATAAGCGTTTCTCATCTAGCGGACTTTTTATACCGTATGGATGAAATCTGATATTGTATGTGTGATTCTTATTTTCGCTTTAGCAGTTACTGATGCTCCTGAGTCTATTTGTCTGTTTACATGATTTATCTTAGAATGTGCTAACTCTTAAAAAAAGAGAGAGAGAGGAAGAAGGAAGAAAATGTACCTATTTATTTGCGTGAAGTGGAAAAAAATATTTTATTTCAGCTGCCTTGCTCACCAGCTTTCTCTTGCTTAGCATATACATTTTTTACTTCAGGGTTTTGAGATCTCTACCGTTTATATTTATTAAAACAGCCTTTCAGCTTAGAGTGATTGCTAATAATTACTCTGTGTCTATCACTTCAGAAAAGTACTACACCTTTCTTATATAAGCCTTTGTTTTCTCAACTACTGGGTATCTATACCGTGAGGCAGTCCATCTCCATATCAACAGCAGCTTTTTTTTTTTCTTGAATCTTTTTCTTTTATATACTTTTCTTTCAGAGCACACTTGTAAATCACTCAAGTAATAGTCTATTTCTTTGGACTCAATTTGTTACTATTCAAGTCCTCTGGTTATTACCAACAGTTCTTCAGTTCGTCTCAGATCTTAAGGATTTTCTGTTCAGTAGACTAAATGTGCAAGAAATTATAAATCGTTTTTTATTTCAGAGACTGCATTGCTAAAGTTACATGTTCTTTCCATTTCTTTTGGTCTTATGACATACTTATCTTCATTTTCTTCCATTTTTTACTTTCCATTTCTCATTTAAATTTTTTATATACCGTATTCGTTCTGAAACCAATTCATTCATTCAATGTCTATTTCTTCTTGTCATATGACTGTATCATTTAATAAAATACTTGTATAGAGATATCCCAGCTGGAGTCTAAGTATAAGTATAATGAGAAATGTTTTGATGTTGTTGGTGGCTTATCCATATGGATTGTAGACAATTCAGCTTAAAACTGATCTGTTTCATTCATCTGAAAAATAAGTTACTGGAAGCCATACTTTAATGAAGGGATTAGATCTTTACCTTTGCCATGTTCATGATTATGCCGTCTACATTAAAATGTATGGAGATTTTCAGCTGTAAATTACCATTTTCTTACTTGCAACTTTTCTGGGGTTTATGTATTTATGATTTTGTTTGAAAGTATTTAGGCAAGACTTGCTCTTTGATAAAAAGTGAAATGTTTGAGAAGATTGCTGCTTGAGAAGATTTGCCTTGGGCAAATATTGTTTTAGAAAAAGTCCTGTTTAGGTGAAGGACCAAAGTAAAGTATTTTGTTGCAATTTTATAATTTGAATATTTGTTTGTTATGTTTTGGATTACTTGTCCCTTTTCTCCCTTCTCTGGTTTCTTTTATCTTTCTTTTTTTTTCTGAATTTCATTTTATTTTCCTTATTTTATTTCTATAGAAAAAACAGACAGTGATGTACCCATATGTTACATGATTCCCTGTGTATTCTCCCGTTACATAAGAACAAATGATTTCAGATCAGTTCCATTTCATGTGGACCAGCATGACTGACAGCTCCCTGAAAGTGTTTGGCCTCAGCCTTTTGGGTAAATTAGTAAAGTTATATGACTGGAAGCTATACTTGGCAGAGATTTCTAGGTATTGGGTCAATGTTCTTCATGATTGCCAGGTATTACTGGGAAATGTTTCCTCTAAGTTAACCTTTGCAGGGTCCTATCTCAGTGTGAAGCTATCCATGATAATGGGGCACCTTACACGGGCAGAAAAAGGTAAGGACTGATGAAGTTGTCTTGTGACCCTGCAAAGAAAATGAGGAAGAGTGCCAGATGGCTGAAGGGAAGATATAACGAGTCTGCTTTGCTTAAGACTAACAAGTGATCCAGAGGGTAATGTTTCCTTAAGGCATAATCAAGCATTCAGGAGGCAGATGGTGGAAAGAGTATGGAGTCAAGACAGTTTTAATTAGTGCAACACCATATGGAGTTGCTTCTTTTCTAGAAGCTCAACCTGCCAGACAGGCCTGTGGGTTTACCTACTGGACATGCCAGAGACCTTTGGAAGTGTTTAATGACTACCAAACAACTCATTTGGCCAGATTTTTTTTACATAAATAAGTGGATGATGGTAAATTTGTGAAACCTAAGGCTTAAATCTCAAATCTGAAACTCAGATGTAGCTGGACTGTACCTGACAACCAAGAAACTAGAAGAATTCTTAAGTCTGGTAATCTGGCATGGTCAGAGTCTATCAGGTGTTTTACTCCTTTTTGCTTTCATTCATAAAAACTCAGCTTCTTACTTCCACCCACCAGGCAGTAGGAAGCACTGCAATTCTCCTTCCATGATGTATATGGGCAGTACTCCCACTTTGTGTTTTCTTTTGGCCACCACAATCACCAATTTTGTTATTGCTCTTGTAAAGTAGAATACATCTTCTACATCTTGATTGTCTTTATCTGCCCTTGGATCCTTTTGTTATTTTGTTCATCAATTCAACAAATAAAAATCCCATACCATCGGTACATTCAGGGAAAGATGATGGAGTTTAGTCCTGGGAAATATAAAAGAGAAAGCCATTAGAGAGCATATCTAAAATTGGTGGTGGATTGTGGTGCAGACAGGTAGAGCCAATAAGACGTGTAGTATCAGGACCTCCCAAATCACATCTGGAAACAGCATGACCAGGACAGATTGATTTATAGAATCATAGCATTTTAGAATTGCCTAGGTCGGAAGGGTCCTTTCAGATCATCTAGGTCAACCATCAACCTAACACTGATAAAAATCATCACCAAACCACATCTCTAAATACTACACAGACTGGTATTTCAAATACCTTCAGGGATGGTACCTCAACCACTTCTCTGGGCAGCCTATTCCAGTTGGGTGGAGTCTCCTTCAATGTCTTTGCAATGAATTTATCCTTGACTGTATGCATCAAGGATAAAAAAAAATAAATATGGTAAAAGTAGTTAAAAAAATAGTTTTTTGGGTTTTTTTGTTTTGTTTTGTTTTTTTTTTTTTTTTCATATTACCTGCAGCCATGAGAAGCACTGGAAACAGGTAGAAGATTTTCTTCAGAAACATGAAAGATTTCTCCCACTACTTCTTTCTTGTATACATGTGTCTGGTTGGTTGACTTTTAAATGAAACTTCTAAATCTTGCAGCAACTATGTGTAAGTCCCAACATGCTAAGAAAAGTTTCTTCTTATCAGTGGCAAGTGGGCAAGTGTAGTTGTCAAACTTTGTCCTCTAACTGAAGACACAAATGTATAATCCAGATTAGCTAGTATTCAAATGCAAGAAAACACATCATTTGCCTTCAGCCCTTTTGTTTGTTTGGAACTTTTTAGCTGACTCCTAGCATTTTTGCACAAAACAAAACAGACTGTCTCCTTACTGCCGCTGATCACCTATTGTCTATTTTTTCCTTTTTATTTTTTTAAAGAATAATTTCAATTTTTCCACATCCTATATTGAAAAAAAAATGTTCTCATCATCCTGTTTACATGATTTCCTAATATATCCATGAAATTAAATCTAAATATTTATTAACCACTCATTTTAAAGACACAAAATTATTTTTAGTTTAGTTTTAGTGACTCCTGTTCAATTTCATCTCTCTCTCCATATTATAAGACATCAAACTTACTAGGAAAAAGTGGTGCTGGCAGTCATGAACTGGCACCCAGAATCTGAGGTAGTCTCTGGGTCACTGACAACACTCATAGGCTATGGGTGAAACACTCTTGTTTGTTGTGTTAATCAATTTGGAGTTTAAGGAGCAATCTAGGCTTTTCTTCCTTTCGTTTCCAGGTCCAAACCTTCAAAGTCCCCTAAAATTCTGTCTCTATGCAACTGCTCTGTAAAGCTGTTGAGCAAGGTAATGACTAACTTAAGCTGAAGTGCCAGTGTTATGTAGGTGACTCAGTACCTACATTATATAAAACCTAAATGCCAGTGTTTCTCAGAAATCATAGTACTTATCTGAAATCAATACTTGGCTGAAGAGCAATTAAAAGGCAGAACTAAAGAAAGTTAAAATGATTGTCTAAAGAGAAGAATTCATCCTCTGTCAGTCTACATATGATGAAGTTGACTTGCAGCCCTAATATAGTTGTCCATTATTTAGAATTTGATTTGTCCAGTGTGACATCTTTATTGACAAACTTTTTAATGGTATTAACTGGAAGGGAATAATTTGAATAACCTTTGTCATTTTAAGTTAGGTGCTTACCTAATCTAATTATCTAGGCTCTATGTACAGTCAGCAGGAAGAGTCACCTCTAGAGTACAACTGATGCCATTCACATCTCAACAGAGTAATTCAGGTTCTGCATCTGAAATATCTTTGCCACTGCATTGTCTATTCTTCTCATTTAAAAATCTGTTTGACTGGTTAAAAATACTGTGCTCCTCAACATGGATGTAAAGTACTTAAGTAACCACACCATAGAAATAAATATCTTTTTTTTTTTTCCCTCTCATGCACAACATTTCTGGTTCACCTGACCACAGATTCTAGCTGCTCTCTCTATGGGTTTAGTTATTCATAATCCTCATTATCTAGCTGTTTCTTCAATATGTCATCTTCATTAGCAAACTCCTCAGTCTGTATCTGGAGATGACTGCCCTGGTGCTTATACAACACCAAATACTTTGCTCCTGCTTATTACTAGGTGAGCAGTATCTGGTGACAGCTCATCTTTCATTATGATGGACAGCAGTAAAGTATTCTGGGACACAACAATTACAGGCTTGTAAGGTGGAGAAAAAAAACATTTAGAAAATCTGTGACTGTTGGGGCTAGCTGAAAGTTTTTCTCTCAAGATGGGCAGGAAGGGGTTGAATACAAAAAGCCTGAGGAAAAGAAATTGAGGGATGCTGCAGAGAGCAAGAGGAGAAGCTGTGTACATACGTTCACATTGTTGTCAGCTGAAGAATTTACAGCACCTAAAAACAATCCCAACACCTCAGATAAATCAGTGCTTTTATCTGCTAATGTTTGAGATGCATTTTATTTTATTCTGTTGTTCTTTTCATTTGATATATCCAGCCATTGCAGCTTCCATTGGTATTTCCCTCTTCTTGGATTCTGTTATAAAAATAATCACCTACTGTATTTTTTGGTTTGTGCATTTTCTTGTTTTTAAATTAGTTATTCATTAAGCATTAATTTGGGGAATGAGATTACTTTTAATGTAAACTGCAATACATAATCATATTTTTCATGATAATTATTAAGAGTAATGGTAGTATGTAATTCTGAATGTTAAATCGGAAAAGTATTTTATTTCACATACTTAATATTTCACATATTTATAATAGTTACTTGGGCCAAGTGTTATATATAGATTTTTTTAGAAGTTATTTTTCAATAGTAGACTTCTAGGATTATTCTCCTATCTATTCTTTTGGATTCCAGCTGTAACAAGAATTCCCATACCAAGAAAGTAAGTTTTGAAAAGTTGATAAAAGAGATAGGGGGAAAAAGAGGGGGAAAAAAAGCCCGCAGTTTATTTTTCAGAAATACACTAAATGACTATCAAGAGAATTTTGTCCCAGACTATTGACTAAATCATTAGCCCAAATTGTCTTGTCTATGAATTTAGCCATCTCAGTTGCCTTTAAGTTAAAATACTAATCTTTAAAATTAGATATATATTGTGTGCATTACGCCTTGATCATCCTCAAATTCCAATGAAAACATATGAAAATATAAATGCATAGGATGAGCTCACTTTTTTAGCTGGCAAGTTAAAGAGTTTTAGCCATAGGTGAAATTATTTTGACATCAGTTTTTAATTGCAGTAGCTCTGCTTTATCAGACAGAGGTGACTATGACCTCGTGGATCTCCATTTCCATGGCTGATAGCCCAGGAGAGCCATTGCAGGGGCAATACAACTGATTTCCTGGAGTGCACTGAGGTTTCTTTTTGGAGATTTTGTTATAGCTGCTGGGAAGGCCTACTTCTGTAAGCAATAATTTTCTGAAGCATTTATTTGTCTGTATGTGCTAACTAAACCTCACTGCCAACCTTGCAGAAGGGAATTGGTACACAAGATTGAAATGTTTTATCTATGGCAATGTGGCTTGTGTAGAAAGTATTATTTTTTTCTGACTGTATGAAGAGAAAGACGTTGATAAACCATAGCAAGTTTGGTGGGGGGTGGCCACAAATGTACAGGTTGGAGCCCTTGCCCTGTGAGGAGAGGGCAAGGGACTGGGGCTTGGGCAGTCTGAGAAGAGTCAGCTACAGGGGGACCTCACAGCAGTCCTCCCATCAAAAGGAAAGGAAACTTCTGAAAAGCATCAGTGAAGAAACGGTAGTGTATAATACCTCATGTAGTGTATTGCAGCTTCTAATATTTGTTTTCTCAGTTTTACAGAAGACTTTAATGGGTCCAAATTCAATGATTTTTAATGGTGAAAATAAATGATTATATTATCATTGAGAGAAACATTCATCTTTTTGGCATAGGCAGGAAAAAAAGAGAAGGGCTTAAAAAACATGTAAACCAAGGAAAATAAATTCTGCTATTGAAAACATATTGAATAGTAAAACAATCTGTTTTGTCAGCCAATGAGACATAAAGTTGAGTGTTCTAGGAATGTTCCTGTTTGTTGTCCCTGCATAATATTAATGTAAACTAACTTTGAGGGTGCAATTTATTTTTAATCAATGGCCTAATCATGTGAGTTTTCCCACAGTGGTGTTTTCCATCTGCAATTACCAATTGTCTGCTAACACTGTTGTCCACTTTTCCATGACAGTTTCAGTTTCTCCATGAGATCACAAGAAAAACTCATTTCAGGGGTATTAAAAGTACACAGTTAGAAAGAAGGTCTGGGTAAATGGTTTGGAAAAAATCCAAATCTTATCATGCATGAAAAGCACAGAGCACAGAAATAACGTAAAAAAATCACTTCTCGTGCTATTTTAGCCAAAGTCTGTGTCCAGATTTATCTGAATATCAAACCCAAATGTCTTGGGTGATCGATCGTTGCTTCATGAAGCCTCTGTTTTGGATTTGGCTTGCCTTCACCCAACCATGCAATGACACAGATTGTCACATGTGATGGATAAGGCTTTGCGAAAAACACAACAAACACAGAAACAGCATTATGAAACTTTTCTCCTTATGGTTTTGATTTCTTTAACATCCATTCTGAACCTTGCTGAAAATAACAGAAAATCCATGAAGGCCTCTGATCTTTGGAAGGAGATTTCGTGAAGAAGCAGCTTTATCAGGAATCAATCTTCCTTTGTCTTTGCACCCCTCATTTTCTTGAACAGACATCGAAGCTATAAGCCACTTTGAGACCTGATGGCCGTACTTGAATAAGATACACCAATGTATAACTTCCAAAGCTCTTGGGACCAAAATCTTGTGCCCTGCTTAAAGCCCAAGGAAAGCAACAATACAAGGAAATATAAGAGATTAAATTCTGTGTTCAGTTCAGATCTTCTGTGTGGCACAGCCACTGAGTCACATTCACACAGCTGCCTTCTATTTAGCACCATCATGCTGTGCTGGCATATTGACTCCTTTCCATACTTGCAAAGTTCCACCTTTGAGGTCCATTGCTAATTCAGGAGGACTAAGGTTTACGCTATATCACAACATTTGTCTGTGTGAATTGTTTTGCCCAGTGGAGTCACAATAGTTCTGTTGCTTTTGAGGAAAAGCTGCTCTGGGACTGAAGCAACTTTCTGTTGCTTTTTGGGAGTGAAGATTTCTAATTTGGTAATTGTGCCAAAAATTATCTCTAAAATGTGCTTGAAAATGCTTATGTAACAAGATACATTTCTGTTGTTATTTCTGTCCTATACTTGTGAAATCTTCTGTGAAAATCAGATGAAAAGTGATTCCAGGATCCTTTCCTGGATTTCAGTCCTGAACTACACCCCTCAAGGAAAGACCATGGGTACGCATTACAAAGAACATGGTTAAGAGTTAATGAGTTGGCTAGGAGCAGCTTGCTTAGTCACTAATAATCAAGCCTTACAGAAGTTGTAGCACTTGATTTAAGCCATACCTTAATTCCTTGTGTATGGAATCCCACACTTTAAAACACACTGAGTTGCAATTTAAGACCAACGGCTATCTTTTTTCAAACTTATTAAATGATTGTAGCATAGTACCTTCTTCATACAGTTTATATCTATTTTGTTTAGACAGTGCTTAGATACTCTGGTGATAGCAATTTACCAAACCACAAAATGGTTATTAAGATATTAGTAGAGTTGCTAAGAAAAGAAATTACTAGCCAATAAGAAATTCCATTTTTAGTAACTGTAATCTCCCATCAGAATAAAAGTCAATGTTTCAACGAATTTTATGCAGTCAAAGGGGTTAAATGTTTTGTTTTGGAAACACATATGTGACCTTTCAAAATGTTTTGTTCAGGTGACATTTTGCCACTTCAATATACTGTTAAATATTAAGTGAAATGAATATACATAACATATTAGATACAACAGTTGAAATTAAATTATCTTTACTTTCAGCCATATAGAATATCTTCCCTCAGAAGTGTCAAAAAATTAGAAACACACCAGTCATTTTTTTATGTCATCAGAGCATTATTTTTAATTCAACAATGTTAATTTTAAATTTTTTAATCACCCTAATCTCTTTATTTTTCTTTACTTTTTCCCTATTAACTGTGAAAAGTTGCCAATCAAGTACTAATCCTCATAAAAGTGATTTTACTATGCATAGCAGGTGTGGAGGGTGTTTGAGCACGTTGAAAATGAAAACTTGGATGAAAATGAAAACAAGGAAAAAATTCTATTTAACACCATCTGTTTTGTCTCCCCCAAATAAGTACAATCCTTGCAACTGTCAGGAAGGAGGTTTGTAGCAGAGAGAGTAATGCTTTAATGTATTTTACAAGAAACTAGTGGTGTCTGTCTGGAATACTATACGCATTTCTTGTCATGTTTAAGAAATATGAGTTCAAAATGATTACGGATATAATCAAAGGTTTTGAAAATATTTTGCGTTGGAGAAGACTTCAGCCTAATAAAATGGAAGTGGAAAGTTCTATCTGAGCTAAAGAATAAATTTCACCAAAACAAAATTATATGCATTGTCAGTTAATAACTATTGTTCATAAATTACAAGAAGGTTCTCAATATCTGAATGTTTCACTATTGCAGATGTATGTCATGAGAACATGGGCAAATGAGAAAATATTTTTAAGTTGTAGCTTCCAAAATTTGGGATGAAAATATGTAATACATTTGCTTACAATAGCTGGAATTAGAGCAAATTAAAGGGCGTGTTGGTCAACTGTTTGCTGATCATGAGCCAGCAGTGTGCCCAGGTGGCCAAGAAGGCCAACAGCATCCTGGCCTGTATCAGGAACAGCGTGGTGAGTAGGACTCAGAAGGTGATCGTCCCCCTGTACTTGGCACTGGTGAGGCCCCACCTCGAGTACTGTGTCCAGTTTTGGGCCCCTGACCACAAGAAAGACATTGAGGTGCTGAAGCAGGTCCGGAGAAGGGCAAAAAAGCTGGTGAAGGGTCTGGAGAGTAAGCCTTATGAGGAAAGACTGAGGGAGCTGGGATTGTTTAGCCTAGAGAAAGGGAGGCTGAGGGGAGACCTTATCACTCTCTACAACTACCTGAAAGGAGGTTGTAGAGAGATGGGGGTCGGTTTCTTCTCCCAAGTCACAGGTGATAGGAGAAGAGGAAACGGCCTCAAGTTGTGCCAGAGGAGGTTTAGGGTGGATATTAGGAGAAAATTTTCACTGCAACGGTTACCAGGCATTGGAATGGGCTGCCCAGGGAAGTGGTTGAGGCACCATCCCTGGAGGTTTTCAAAAGATGGGTTGACATAGTGCTTAGAGACATAGTTGAGTAATGTGGGTGTTCTTTTGTATGGTTTTCTTTTGGTGTGGGTTTTTTTTGTTGTTGTTTTTTTTTTTTTTTTAATCAGAGTTAGCTTGATGGTTGGACTAGATTATCTTAAAGATCCCTTCCAACCTAGATGATTCTATGATTCTAAATGATCCATGGGCTGCTGGGAGGTGCTTCAATAAAGATTTTAAGGTCTTTTTGAAGCAAGCTATACCCCTTGTCTGGCCTGAAAGTTTTCTTTACATGAAAACTAGGACCGAAGGGGTGTTTCTGAAGGGGAGGGAAAGAGCTGCAATGTACCTGCAGCCATTAAGTTAAAAGCACTTCCAGATCCAGTAATACACAGATAGCCATTAAATGCCTTTCCAGTTCTATATACTATGTTTTCGTGTTGCTAAAGGATGACATTTCCAAACATGCCAACTGAAGACTATTTTAAATGAACTCTTGAAACAGCAATGTGGTGAGTTGAGAGGGCAGTCTGCTGTGTTGTTAACACCTCTGCTGTTAAAAGGTAAGGTTATATTTCTAATTGTGACTTTAATGGCCACTTCTTACTCCATGTTTCTGCTCCCTGTGTGCTCTCCACTTATATCTGCTACTGTAATGACTACAGCTAATTTTTACCATGACCATTAGCACAGTAGAACAAATGTGGTGGTAGAAATGCTACTAAATTTTTCTTGATTCATGTACCACCAGAAAATTTATTACTTGTTTTCTTATTACTGAGTCCATATCGTTCAGTCTGAAAGCACAATTTCCAGTTTCCAGTTTGAGTTTATTTTACCTCAGAAATTCTACTGAACTGGCCAAATGCCAATTGCCACATCAGTGGGCAAGAAAGCAGGAACTGTCACGCCACTTCTCAAAGTCATAGATCTTTAATTTTTTATTATTATTGTTTTACTTAAATACGAGTTGAGAATGGGGGAAATGGAAATCAACATGGCTTTTTTTTTTACCCTCTTAAAGAGAGTAAAAAGTAGAGGGGACATTTCTTTGTAGTTTGGTTTTTTTCATTATTGCAGTTATTGTTTTTTAGATTCTTTGCTTTCACTAAGTTATTCTTTGCCTCTCAATGTACTTATGTTGAATTCAAATTCATATACTGTATGGATGGAAAGAACCATTATGATTATCTATTCCAACCACCTGTGTAACAGGCCGTAAAATCTGAACCAATAATTCATGCATCAAGTTCATATCTTCTGCTTGAGGGACAATATATCTTTTAGAAAGGCACACAGTTTTGATTTAAAGTCTTGATTCTCTCTGACTGATGTTTACACATTTCTGAGCCATCCAGCAGGCTTGGAAAGGGGCTGTAGGGAAATGGTGTCTTGAGGTTCTTTCTCCATTGACTTTCATGTTAGAATTGATCATTTAAAATTGACTTTTACAGTATTTTTCCAGTACTCAAAAAAAAAAAATTTTTTTTTCCTCTCCATAGACATAACTTAAACAAAGATTCAATGAAGGACATGATTTGGAAAATAAAATCACTTGCAGGAACTTAACAAAAAAAGTTAAGAAGTCAGTGATGAAGTCTGAAACAAAACATATATCGTATTTTAAACAATCAATTCCCACTGGACATTCTGAAAACAAAAATAAAAAGCCTTTACCTTATGGTTCCAGCTACTAGAGAAACAAAACCTGGCTGACAAATTATAAGGGAAAGCTGGTCAGAAAGCTCACCTTCATCTTTGTCCTGCTTGCATTGATTGCTAAATTGCATGAAGTAGATAAACACTTCCATCAGTCACACTACATCTTCCTACAAGATTATACTTACATAGTTTCAGTGACTAATCAAAAGAAATGTCTGCAAACTTTGTGAAAGTGAACTAGTGATACTTTTTTTGTGTATTCATTAAAAGGCATGGCAAGCACTTATGAGTAGATTTCTCTTCTTTAGAGGTAAAATAATTTATGTTAAATAAAAAAAAAAACATACAAACAAAACCTAAAATAAACTAAATCAATGAGAAAAATTCAGTTTGCCTTATGATAAACCTTATTTTGGAAAACATCTTCTTTTCAGATCAAAGGAAGAACAAAGCTCGCTTTCATTCTGAATGAAATAAATGCTTTTTCATTCAAGAGTCTTACTAAAGTTCTTTTGAAGAAAGAATAATTTTTTTGTGTCTAACTACAAATCTAATGAGATATCATATACCCATTTTCTTTACTTTTCTAGGAAAAGGGGACATTAAGGTAGTGATTAGTCACATCAAATATTGCTAGAAGAAAATTTGAGAGGTCGCTCAGCCTATTCCTCGATCCAATGCAGGATGAGCTATCAGTGTGTCTTTCCTGATTGATACTTCCTCAGTCTGATTGTAAATGGTTCCAGAGACAGGGTGTAGATCCTTAGGAAATCTAACCTAATACTTCACTATCCTTACTATTACAAATTGATTTGTGTGTATCTGAGCTACAGCTTAGTTCCTACAATTGCCTCTCCAGTTGGGCCACCTCTAACTGGCTGGAGACTTTGCTGGCCGTGGCATTTCAACTAAGGCTTGAGCAGTGCTGAGCAAGCAGAAGGATTACTGGATGTGTTTTGCAGAGGATGCTCTGCTTGTACATAGCAGTCTGATATTTACTTTCTTTGTAACAACATGACATAGTTGACTCATGCTCAGTTAGCAATCCGCTATAATTCCCAGATCATCCCCATTTGGCCAGTTGCTTCCTGTCTTATATTTGTGCAGCTGATGGTTCGTACATAAGTGGAGTGCTTTTCACTTGCCCTTTAATCTTGTTATACTGGATCAAATGCAAATCATCAGCTGTTGCATTCAGTGCTCCTTAGTGATAGCTACTTGAAGAATTAATGCTGGACATGGATTAATTTTCTGTGGGAAATTATTTTCTGACACCAGATCTGCTCAATATTGTATGTATATCAACTTCGTCCTTTTCTTCCACTGAGTCTGGTTTCTAAAGCAGTGAGTTCCACAGATTTGCTTTATAATGAGTGGTCTCTATCTTTTTAATTCACATTATTAGGCCATGAAAATGCCAAAAAAAAAAAGTTATTTTCTTTTTTATTTACTGATATGTATATCTACAATATACTTAGCTTGTTAACAGAAATTATGAACACACCCAGAGGATCTGACAATTGTGCTACAGTTCATAAGCTCTTTTAAATCATATGATGAGATAATAGTTGCAGGACTAGGATCCTTGTCAGGAAGTGTATAGTGTTATTTTTAGTCATAGTTCTTTTCCACTATTGATACCAATGTACACAGGTGCTGAGCGACAGACTCCAAGTGTCACTGTCACATACACCTGGGGTCATTGCAACAGAACTGTATGTGATACAATCTAAAGGGTTTATTTGTACACCTTATTGAATGTTTTACTGGGCTGCACCAAGATATACATATGCTATAAGGAAAAGAAATAAATTACTACGGTGCATATATTACCAATTAATGCTTTCAGCATAGCCAGCTAGTTCTCATCATAGTTTTGACATCACTACATGTTTTACATGATACTGTGAAGAATTTGATGACTGTGTTAACCAGACTTGATTTAAAAAAAATAAAAGGTTGCCTAGTAAATTTGAATTACTTCGTTTTCCAACATCTATACATCTGTATAATTTTTTATATTTTTAATTTATTTTTTATATTTTATATAAACTTATATAACTAGCTTTAGCATTACATTAAGTGTTCTAAAACAGAAATCTTTGTAAGACTATAACTGATCCACCCAAATCCCAGGATCATTTAAATAATAATAATAATAGTAGTAATGGCATTTCTGAATAGCTGCCCAAAGTGTCAAAGTGCATCAGTAAACTTAGTACAAGATCAAATCTTTGTGATGTGAAGAAAATACAACTGTGAAGCAGGAGAGTTAAGTGTTCTGTCAAGGATGGTGCTACAGTTTGAATTATTTACAGAAGTGGAATTCAAAATAGTAAAATTCAGAGTTTCAGAGTCACAGTTTGTAAACTGAACATCTGAAAAATACACTTTTTGATGCTTCCCAGCTTTGGGGCCAAAGTTAAACATAAGTCATTTCTCCAGTCATGAATACTTCTATTGATTTTGGACTCTGAGTAAAAGAAAACTCAGCTGAGGTCACAAAGTTTCTAGTGTGGCAGCCACAGTGCAAGTGATTAAAACCCTGTCTCTCACCTTAACCGTTCCAATTCAGCCTTGTGAAGTTTAACACCTCACCTCAAGTCTCAGCCAAGTCTCAAGAGACTTTGAATTGACATCGCAAACACACCTCCAAGTTTAACAAAGAAGCCGAAAAAGACAAACAAGGAAAGAAATACTTATATGCCAGGAGGAGCTATTCCACAGAGATTCAATCTATAGAAAATCTAGAAGAAAACACTGCAAAAGCACATTTTTTTTCCTTTCAAGGGCTGTAACTAGTCCATGCTCCTACCATAGGAGGGCTCAAGAGTGTCCAGACAAAACACTTTCATCTTTTACCTTAATGAACTCTGAATTGACAAGTCTTTTACGACAAATTCAGTGTTCTGGCAGTATCTTCAAAACTATATGAGATTTTGAGTCCCATTTAAAGCCATATCTGGTCTGTCTCGCCTCTGTGACAAGTTCTCTCAGTTCTCATCTGGGTCACTAAATGGAGATCCCATGATAGGAAAAACTGACATGCCATTCATCTTGCTTTGCATGAGTGCTTCGCCTGTCAGAAGAGCCACATAACAATGTTAGTTTTATATACTCTCAAGAAATGCAGCCCCAAATTGACTGCCAAAAACCAAGCAGGAACAGTGCAGACGTGAGAATATAGCAAGATGAGGAAACAAATTGAAAATTTAGATGGTTACAAATAAAAAACAAAAGGAGGGTTGTCATGCTTCCTTTTCTAACCAGAAAGATGAATTGCTTTCTTTTTCCCAGATGCTAGTCAAAACCAGGTGCATGAAAAATGTCATAGAATTTGAGGTCAGAAAAGATGATCCGATCATTTAATTAATCCTCCCCCAGGGTCTTATATCTCTTCCAGCACTCTTAAATTGAGCTCAGTGACCTTGGTTAAGATTAGGCTTCCCTTTCAGAACCCCAGAACAATTAACATAGGTTCTCCATTTTATGTCTCTATTTTACATAAATGTGGAAGAAAGTGTAACACACCAGGAACAGATCAAACCATTTTTGCACAGACGGATAAAGAATTCTTTCAGACCCCAGCATATGTCTGACTGAAGACAGTGGGGTGTGTGATTTCACTACAGTTTTTCTTTATTCAAAACAGTATGTGTTAGGAATGCATTGGGGAGAGTGTGTTTTATTCCTCAAAGCCCTTCAAAAAAAAGGAAGGGAACCACAATTTTCAGAAAGTCACAGGTTTCACAGCTAGAAGAGGCCACCAGGCACAGTGTAAAGTTTAAGCTTAACACAATAAGAACTAAGCTAAAAGTGGTCGTCAGTAGGAAATCATCATTGAAGGGGGAAGTGGCAAGATTTTGAAGCTCATAATATTTTTTTTATTTTAATTCAAAATAAATATATCATTAATTGTAAGATGTATGAGTGACACTGTATTTGGTTTGTGTAGAAAGGTTGTGGTAGCGAGGGGGCTAAAGGGGTGGCTTCTGTGGGAAGCTGCTAGAAGCTTCCCCTGTGTCCAATAGAACCAATGTCAGACAGCTCAAAGATGGACCCTCTACTGGCCAAGGCTGAGCCCATCAATGACAGCGATATCATCACTGGATAACATATTTAAGAAGGAAGGGGGGGGGAACCAACACTGCACAACAGCAGCTGGGAGAGAGGACAGAGAATTTGAGAGAGAAAAAACTCTGCAGACACCAAGGCCAGTGAAGAAAGAGGGGGAAGAGGTGCTCCAGGTGTTGGAGCAGGCATTCGCCTCCAGCCCGTGGTGAAGACCATGGTAAGGTAGATTCTTCTCCTGCAGCCCACGTAGGTTAATGGTAGACCAAATATCTACTTGCAGCCCATGGAGGACCCCACGCTGCAGCAGGGCAAGAGTGTGAGGCATAAAAAGTGTGAGGCAAAGACGATGTAAGATGAACTGACCACAACCCCCATTCCCCATCTCCCTGTGCCTCTTGCGGGGAGGAGGTAGAGAATTTGGGAGTGAAGTTGATCTTGGGAAGAAGGGAGGGGTGGGGGCAAGGTGCTTTAAGATTTAGTTTTTATTTCTCATTATCCTCCCATGATTTGATTGATAATAAATTAAATTAATTTCCCCAGTTCGGGTCTGTTTTGCCCATGATGGTAATTGGTGAGTGATCTCTCCCTGTCCTTATCTCCAGCCTTTTGTTGTATTTTTTCTCCCCCTGTCCAGTTGAGGAGGGGGAGTGACAAAATGACACCTGGTGTCCAACCGGGGTTAAACCAACACAGATGTAAACGACTGGAGTAGTAAATCACGTTGAGCATAAGGCAGCTATACAGAGTTATTGCAAGAATTTGTTAAGCCGGGCCCGCTAAATGTATGTATATGCACAAGAATATTTCATTTTCAATAATCATCCTGATATGACAAATGTATTTATTTAGGAAATAGGAATGCATTCCCACTGGACATAGGAAGTTTTTACTTCGCAAAGGACTAGGGAATTTTAACACAAAGACAACTCAAAGGAGATTTCAATGGAGGAAAGACTTCTGTAATCAGGAGTAAGACAGCAATGTGTCTCCTTCAGTATTGTTTGGCATGTGTAGTCTTAAAGATAATGAGGAAAGTTTTGCTGAGGCTCTGCTTGAAAGAACTATTGAACACTTTGAGAGGCTGTAAAAATTATTCCTGGAGAGCAGAAAAGAAATTACTTACTTTGGAAAGAGTTTAATTTGTTTAGTTTTTCAAAAAGAAAATGGAGAGGTAGTTTGATTATGGTATTTATATACCTTCATGGAGAGAAAAAGGAGCAGTTATCAAAATGCTCCTTCACCTGTTTGGGCTTCTTTTTGTTACTATATTACTATGCAGCATCATCAGTCTGGGCTAGAGTCATGAAAGAAACACAGGAGACTGAAGCCAAGTATCCAGAGTATATTGTGTTTTCTTAACAAAACTATTGTACTAAATTATCAAAGGAATGAGCGAATACTTTTTGCTCTCTCATCATACTGGACATGCACAATCATTTGGAAAATAAGACTTTAGTAAAATAGAAATTATGGGAAAAAAGGGTTAGGGAACACGTCAATTTGTGATATACAGCGTGTTAAACAAGATATTACTGTGAACACTTTACTTGTAGGTTCTATGTATGTATCCATGAAAACAAATTACCTAAGATGAAAGTGAAAAACTCATCATTTGTGTAACAAATAAACAATTATAGCCATTTTAAACTTGTGGTGGTAGAGAGAGGAGAGATGAGAGCAGGACAGAAAAACCTTTTTTGCTATTAATCAAGATGGAATAGATTTTCACCTGAAGGCTACAGGATTCTTTCTCCCATTGCGTTATAATTATGAACAGAAGGAAAACTGGTTTTATTTGCATTTGCTTGAAGTATCTTACAGGTATCAAACCAAAACACTTCAGATTTTTGGCTGCTTCGGCAAGATTTGACAACGTTTCACTCTAGATGAAGTGAATGGTTTACTGTGGAGCATTTAGGACACTTTGTGCAACCTTTAACACACAATGTGTTGTTAAAGCAAACTTTATGTGTTGTTAAAGCACTAGTGTCAAAGTGTCGTGCAAGTCAAATTAAAGAGGTTATTTGTCATCTATACAAGTAAAGGGACCCACGAACAAAGTTAACAGAAAAAAAGTAAATTGTCATTACAGTTTTATTTCCTGTTTCTTCATTATATAGCACATGAGGAAAGAAGGTTAGAACTGCTTAAAACCTGATGAAGTCTGAAACTAATAGCTTACAAACCAAATATAGCCAACTGTAAATGTTTACTAAAATGAGTTTAAAAGTTAGATACAGACACAGACTTCAGATTTCAAAGGTTTATATTTGCAACATTTTGGTATGTTTTTGTACTGAGCTTTATTCTGACTTACATCTCATTGCAATTCTTTCTAATCCTTTGACCATCATAATGCTGACATTATATAGGAAATGATATACAACAGTTTCCTTCTACATATAGAACAGACATGTTAGATGTTCACTCTACTTGTGTAAAGCCCAGATGAAAAATTTTATGGTTGTTCCACAGTACCTCATATACCAAAATAAAAAACAAAAATGAAACCAGCCTTGCCCACTTCTCCTGAAAACAATGAAAATGAATTTCAAAACAGAGCATCTGAGACATCCTTAAGTTAGATGAAATGCAGGTAACAGTATAATCTTTCAATAAGCTCATTACAAGCTTCATAAATAGCATGGCTAGGGGCCAGTCATCAATGTACATATCCTAAGCTTTCTCATGTCTAAGCTTTTTCATATATAGTCAAAGTATCTTGGATTCCCAAGAGACTGTTGGTTTCAGCACCATATCTTCAGAAGGATATGGCCTCTCCTCGTGAACCCAATATGAACTCTGCTGCAGAAATGCTTGATTTCCTTTCTTTTTTTCTAGTTGTCATTATAATGGTGATATCACATTGTTGTGTAAGTCAAAAGGACAGCATTACTGTTACAGCTAGTGTCATCAAATATTAACAGTGGCTCATTTACAGTTAGATTTTTAATACTGTCCAAATATTCTAAGTGTTTTTCTGTACTGCTCTGGATTTTGGGTCTAAAATAAATTTTTTATATTGTGAGGACTTCACAACACAATCATAAAATGTGTTTATCTATTTTTAGTCAGATCAGTGTACTTTTAAGCATGCCATTTTGTCTGTATGTTTATTTCAGGTAATACTACAGTGTTTCTAAAGAAACATCCCTTCTTTAATTCATTCACTGCAAAGAAAAGCTTTCACATCTAATAGCCTTAAAGGAAAGAAAGAAAAAACTCTCTCAAACCGTACAGGTTTCCATAACAATCCTGCTACAGCAGCACTCAGAAGAGCTGCAAGTGCAACCTGACAGCTTCAACACAATAAGCTTTTAGAATCTCCACCAGAAAAATGTGGGAAGTATTGGAATTATAGGACCTCATATCTTCATCACTGTCATCCCCATCATCATCAAATACATTTGTATAAACATTTTCAGGAGAATGAACCTTTGCCCATTTTAAAAATGCTAGAAATTTGTGTTGTGTATTATATTGTATATGGAGTGGGGCATACATTATACAGTAGTAAATAACAGTGGGATGATTAAAGTCAATAAACTTTTTAAAGGGTATGAGTAATTGAGGTAAAAAAATAAACAGCTAAAATATGAGTTGTTTATTTGCTTGGCTTTTGGAGAGGTTGGCAAGAGGAATAGCAACTTTTCTGTTAGTTTTGCTACAACTGTCATGAAAATGAATTTGTGTGTTTGTTTAAATGTTTGCCAAGGGCATGAATAATGACAAACAGGATTTTCCTAGTTATGTTAACATTACAAATGACAGTAGTTGTTCATGTAAGCCCCAAATTGCACTGAAGCCTGAAAGTCAAAACTTATTCCTAGTATGAGTGAAGACAGTATTTTATGTCCAATATATGATGGTTCATTCTTGGATATTACCCATAGATTTATTTTCATTTTATATCAATTAATTTTTTGTCTTTGCTTTACATTAGCCATTACACAATAGCAAAAGTGCAGGAAAATGGTAGACAGACTTGTGTATAAGAGATTTTCCCTGATCTGGCATCTTATGGTAATATGTTGACCTGAAACTCCACAGCAATAATTCTGCTGAATGTTAAAGAAATTGCTTTCAAAGGTATAATGCCTCTAGGCACTTTGCTCAAGGCCTGTTCTTCCTTCTGTCTCTCAAAGGAGCCCTCAGATCTTAAGAGCTACAGCTGGTCCCACTCTGCATGATATGTGGATGTATATAACGTAACAAGGTATCATAGGAACATAATACAGCTGAACCATGCAATTCATAATGCTCACTGAATGCTTCCAGTTTTTAAGTGCACACTATACAACCTTTTTGCCCCACGTCTTCTAGACTGTTTTCCTTAGGGTTAGCAATGATATTCCAACATTTCAGTAGTTTCCAAAATCTGGCATTATTTTTTGGTATTTTAAACACCCTCCCCAAAATACTTTGTTCGCTTCTTTAAATAGAGAATACATCTTACTACTGACTCTACACAGCTTCAGTTTAAACTGGTGATGAATCATGAATTCAAGGTTTTATCTTTCCATTAAGGATTTAAAAAGGAGTTTCATGCTCCTGGAATATG
The DNA here is from genome assembly GCA_033628505.1 of Tringa tobata. NCBI lineage: Eukaryota > Metazoa > Chordata > Aves > Charadriiformes > Scolopacidae > Tringa > Tringa tobata. Next base: position 32,234,394 of record JAHREE010000279.1, read on the forward strand.
GACATTTCCACTTTTTAGGTAGCAGTCAGTGTTTTTCTCTTTTCTTAACAGGTTTGAAATTATGTTCTAGAAAAATCTTTAAAATATTATGACTCCCTTAAACCTCATATGCTTTGTCTTGAGATAAATAAATGCAGAGTTTTACAGAGGAGAGTAAGTAACAATTGCTACTTACAGCAAATCTCCTTAACTTCCTAAGATATTTTTCAGAATTATGTTCAGTGGTCACATGGAGAGGACATGATGATGTTATGTTATCAAAGTATGGTTATGTTATTGAAGACTACCCAGAAGACTGTAATTTTTTTTTATGGTTTCCCTCTCAGTTAATAATATGGCATGCTGATAAAATAGTTTTACCACAACAACCTGGACTGTATTTCATACATATGAAAGTTTGAGGCTTACAGGAAAATATTAATTTATTGGTTATGCAGTCTACTACCATGACAATTTTGGAAAGGGTAGTCTTTTATATCTGCAGAATAGGTACTGAACAAGCAGTACATCTGCAGACTTCTTGCCAATGTTTCTTAGTCTTGACCTCAGGTGGCTACTTCTTGAAATGAGAATGAATCTCTGCTCTTTCAGCTTTTTTTTTTCCTTTGCTGAAACTGTTGTTGAAGTGCCAGTTGCTTTCTAAAATAAGAAGTGTCTTCAGAAAACTATAATTTTAAAATATATATGGAACTGTTAGGCCAAAACGGTCCAACATACAAAGCTAGTGAAAGAAAAGAAGCAAAGGAATTGCACCAGGTATGAATACAGTTTATTACCTTTCGAGTAGATTTCAGCTATTTAACCCTGTTAAAAACATGGAGGCATACCAACAATCTTTCTGTTTCTGAATAACGTACGCTTTATGTTTTCCATGATAGCATCTTCAAAGTCAAACTCACTTGAAAGAGCAATAAATCAAATATTAGGAAATAATACAGCTATAGGGAGACATCCTACAACCACCCGGGCAAGCTTTGTCATGCAAGTCCAAACAAGTCAAATGAGATTTATCTCACACCCAGACAGGTGACTGTGGATTTGTTCTTCAAGCAAAGAAAAGCAACAAATTTCCTGGCTTCCTGCATCCTGTTTATTTTCTCAAGTTTCAATATAGAATTTATTTACATGTTGCGTATTACATATTTACTTATTAACTTCACTTTGTGGAATTTGATGAGTTAAAGTTGCTGTGTGAATCAAAATGCACAACACTCGAGGTTTTTCTGTTCAGTGTCACTAGTATTTATTTAGGACCTGCTCAGTAGAATAAACAATTAATTTCATGCTCTTACTTGATTCTGTCTGTTTTGTCAAAATACCTTTGAGACTGGTTTGTTTCAAAGGTTTACTTTAAGCAAGCAAGACCTAGCTGTTATCTGGAACTCATGCCTTTTTACATCACAAGCTTACAGTCATTCACTGCTGTACTGGTTTTGTTGGGATAGAGTTAATTTTCTTCATACTAGCTTATATGGTGCTATGTTTCGGATTTGTGATGAAAATAGTGTTGATAACACACTGATATTTTAGCTATTGTTGAGCAGTGCTTACCCAGCATCAAGGCTTTTTTGGTTTCTCACTCTTCCCGGCCAATAAGTAGGCTGGGGGTGAACAAGAAGTTGGGAGGGGACACAGGTTGGACAGCTGCCCCCAGGTGACCAAATGGATATCACAGACCATATGATGTTGTGCTCAGCAGTAAAAGCTGGGGGAAGAAGGAGGAAAGGGGAACGTTTAGTGTTATGACATTTGTTTTTCCAAGTAAGCATTACGTATAATGAATCCCTGCTTTCCTGGAGATGGCTGAAAACCTGCCTGCTAATGGTAAGCAGTGAATGAATTCCTTGCACCACACACAGCTTTTCATTTACCTATTAACCTGCCTTTTCTAAGCTCACAGATTTTCTCACTTTTGCCCTTTCAATTCTCTCCCCCATCCCACTGGGGGACGGGGGAGAGAGAGGAGTGAACAAGTGAGCAGCTCTGAGCTCCCTATAGGGGTTAACCTACAACAATGGCAAACGTTCAGGCCCATTTTAAACCTAGTAAGATTTTAAACCTAGTAGGATGGAAATAGGTACACCAGACATAAGTATCAGGGTAAGTACAGAACTCTGCCCTAAAAAGGCCACTCTACGGGTTTCTGTACTTGATAACGGCAACAGCTAAAACCAGTTTAAATTAAACATATAAAGTGGAAGATCACTGCTTATGAAAAAGCAAATGCAATGTGCAGTAGAGAGCTTACAGAAATCAAATCCTGTGTCCTCCACAGGCATAGTTCTCTGTTGCACAAGCTCATGGATGTTTGTGCAAAGAGCAAGCAAAAAATGGCTACTATTTTTCAGACATCAGATTGACCTATTCTCAGTTTATATGGACAAAATGCGGTAATACTATATACTGAATGGAAATTTTATGATTGTAGAACAGAATCATGGAACAGCTCAGGTTGGAAGGGACCTCAAGAGATCATCTGGTCCAACCTTTCATGGGAAAGGTCACCTAGATAACATTATCTAGCATCCTGTCCAATCGCACCATGAAAATCCCCAGTGATGAGGACTCTATCACGTACCTGGGGATTAAGAAGTAAGGGTTAGCAATCTGTACTTTTGATCAATTGTAACAGTCTCTCTGTGACTTCCCGGATCTTGGCTCCTGACAAACAGCAAACTTCCCTTGAAAGCATATCAGGCCAGCAGACGGGTGCCTTAGTCCCTCTCAACAGAGAATCACCCACTACTGGCACTCACCACTTCCTTTGCAGCTTTTAGTACGTGCTGTTGGTGTGGTTTCCCCCAGTGAACTGTGCTGTTTTTGTCTGCTGCCAAGGCTTCACATCTGATGCTGGTTAATACATAAAAAGAAGGGGAGTGAAGCGGTACCCTCTTCCCCAAGATCACTAGAGGTCATGGTGCCTCCTTCTCCAAGGTGCTGTCTGTTTGCTGTTGAAGCTCTTTGTCTGGTAGTCCTTAGTGGTCACTGCTCCTACTATTTCTCCTTGCAACGTCTTAAATTATTTCTTGTTCACCTTCCCTAATACAGCACAGCCTGCTAACTTCCTCCTGCAGCTCCTCTACCCTCTGCCTGAGTGACTCCACCAAACACACCTTATACAGGTGGAGCTTCCACCCTCCCCCATGCAGGAGATCAGGGTGCAGTTTTTGCAGCCCTCCACCTAGGTGGAGGTTTCATGATAAGAAGCTCTGACTGGGTGGTCTCCTCTACTCATCCCAGGCTAGCCTGGTTAGGTAGCTGATTCCTCATTGTTCCAAAATGCCACCCTCACCTGATCTCTACCACCGTGCATCCAACAACATCAAATCATTGCCTAATAAGGCTTTCAAATTCCCTGGAGACCTCAAGCCTCTGGTAGGCTTGCATAGACAGCAGCTAACTGGGGTGACCATCAGGGCTGCAGCCTAAGCCTGCAGGCGAGCAAGCAGAGCAGACAGGAGCCCTATAACTGGCAGAGTACACCATCCTTCCCATGTGCCCTTCCAATGCACTGTCACACAAACTGCTGACACCGCTCCCAGCCAATGCTGCTCCCTGTTTGTGTACACTGTTGTCCTAAACCACAACACCCATTTGCAGTGTTCCCTTGAGGCTGGTTATATGTGGTGTCCCATGATCTGAACTGGGGAACAGCCAGCACTGCCCAGCTCTTGCCTGCACCTCTTCTGAGACCTGGGTGGTCTCTCCACACACACAACCCAAGGGTGCCAGGAGCCCAGAAACCCACTTAGCCATCCCCTGGCAACACCACAAGCCTCACACTCCTCTCTGCATGTGGCTACCGTTGCTACTGCTAGTGTCAGGTTCCCAGGGTTTGGCCTTCTCTTTTTGCATCTTCTGAGTGGAAAAGCCACAACAATAAAAGCTGCTCTCCAGATAACAGGCTAGTTATCGCCTATCACCACTGTGGGGAAGTCTCTGCAGAAAATAGCAGCAAACAAAATAACGGAACTGAATTTTCATTTCACTGCCCTGTTAAGATCTGTAAAAATTACCTTTATGGGGATTTTTTTTTGTTAGTTTTTTATTTTTTCTTTTGTCCTGAATTCTAGCCAAGGGCAACCCTGCTCTTCTGCAGGTTTATGGAATGAAGGATTATGTGACACCATATTTCCAGAATATTTGCAGCCAATATACATCTGATAAAACTGACCCAATGAGATAAAATATTATTTTTTATTCTAGCTTCTATCTCTTAAGGCTTTACTGGATTTATTAAACATTTTTATTATCAAATTGGCAGGCATTATTGGTTGATAATTCATTATCTTTCCTTTGCTCTTCATGTTTTTATGATTCAGTTTTAGAACCTTCTTCATGCATCTGTTAGCTTTGTCTTCATTTCATAACTTGTGATACATTTTAATAGCTGTGCCTCCGCCTCTAGGTACTGATCATTATGTACATTCTTTTTCTATTAAGTAGGAGTTTAAAAACATCTATTTTCATATGATTTCATTATCTTGAAAATAACACAGTTTAATAACTTTCTGAAGTAGGTTGCATATATCTACCTACACAAAATAGTTTGTTCTGAACTTAAAACTATGCACAATCATTATTAATGAAATCCTCAATAGTTATAACTGGATGGGAAAAGTCAGCATACAGTTTTATCTCTATTATGTGTATACATTTTCAAGATTTCCTTTTGACTACTCAATACTCTTACATCCAAATTCAGGTGCCTATCATTAGATACATGAAGCCACATTAAGCTGTAGACAATCAACTATGAAACCGAAAACCCTCTGTTAATGAACTTCAGCTACATATTAGCTCTTACTTTGTCTTTTCTTTCATCCAGCAATATATGAGTGCAATCAATCGTCACCAGACTTTTCCATCTGGAGCACATGTAGACCCTGATAAAGCTCAATCATACAATATCTTGTATGCTGAACCCCACTAATTTCACTGAAACCAAAAGCATGAATATTTGTTAGTCTCACTGTGGTAGAAAAGTTCATCCTGCTACAGCTTGTACCACCAAGGTAAGCCTTGACTGTCCATCTGAGGTGTTGATTGGTGCCAAGTTTAATTCAGAATAACCTGCTCAGATCTGACATAATCTGGTAGATCATTATTCCAAATTCTAGTCTTGTGGAAGTCAATGGCAATAATCCCACTGACATCAATACAACCATGAATTGGCAGAGATAAGGTCTTGTTACTATTATGTCATCATAATGACACATATTCTTAATATCATTCTCTGGATATTACTTTGCAGTGAATAATACACAATTGTCCAGAAGAATTGGTATCAGAACTAAGAAAGCATACTTTTCTACTTCTATGAGAATTTTGAAAAATTCTTGTCACTAATATCTGTGTATTTACAAAAAACCCAAAGGATTCAGAGAGTTCATAACATCATTCTCTGTAGACTGATAATACACTAATCTATTCTACAGTATATATAACTACAAATTAGTACTATTTAACAGAAGAAAAAATAGTAACATAGGGTGTTACTATACTGATATTTCAGGGTTGCCTTGATTTTGTGGAAAATAAACTGTTGAAAAGGAAGAATGGATACCATTCATTTAATTTAATCTTAGGCATCATTAAGTCATATAAATCTAAGCTGGTAATCAGAGGGCCCTTATATATAGTCAGTGGAGGGATACTGAAATTGCCGAGGGTGATTTTAGTAACTTGTTTTAATAGGGAATGCAGGCAACTATTTCTCTTCTGAGAAAGGGAAATGAGATGACTAGCATAGAAATAGATAATTACTTTTTAGATGTCTGAAGGTATGTGAGATGAATCCCATTCTATGAAGTTAATTAAAACACCTTACAAAATATGAGGCTGTCAAATTGCTGTTTTCATACACATTTCCTCATCATCCTGTCTTCTAAGGGGTTATCTTCACTCCTGAGAAGACATCGAGCAAACAAACAAAAAGTTGTGTTTATTATAGCCTCAGGGAAACTAGCATGAGTAAGATGAGAATATCCTTAACACAAGGCATTCTACTTTTACTGTGAAGTAAACTTGTCCAAATCAGTTTCAGATAGACTAAAAGGCTGACCTTAATGTGCTTACATGTCTTTAAACTTCCCATTGTTTCTGCATCAGAGAGGGCTGACAGCTTCTTTATGCTTCTGAGACTCTTTATTATTATCCCTTTATTTTGATATTCACTACCCCCTGCAGTAGGACAATTTCCTTTTGATTGCACCTTTCAAAATGTCTGTATGAATATGAGATTCAAATAGATTTCCTAGGCAATTCACCCATATCTCGTGTGAATATTTACCAGGTTTCAGGAAAACACCTTTGCTGAGAGTGATTGCTTTATGGCAGCAGAGAGAACTATCGCACGGGCATGTTAACTGTGGGGCCAGCCTCAGGCTCTGTCCTTCGGCCTTTAGCTAACCTCACTGTATTCATGCAGCTGCATTACTGCTCTGCTAGTCAAACTGGTTTCTTTTAATGATTTAATTTAATAAATTGATAGATTTTGGTGCCTGAGGTGACAATTATGAGGCGCTAATGTGACTGCATAGCATAGGATGAGAATCCAAACTATAGCTCAGTGACTTTGTATGGGCAGTCCGTATTCTTTTTTGCTCCCCAAAAGTCATTTGATTTCACATTTCCCAAAGATTGTTGTCTGTGATTTCATAATACAGAAAGAAGTTACAAAGTTCTATAATGCATATTTCAGAAAATTCACTATTTAGTGATATATGTTCTGTTGGGGCATATAAACAACTTCTCCCCTGGTACTCTGATAGGAACATTTATTTAAATATATCACAAACACTAAAATAACAATATTCCTCTGATTCAGCACTTGTGTTTTGTAAGTTCTAATATGCAGTTTTATGTATGACACTGAAATGATGAGATTCCATCTGCTTAAACAAACATACCTACTACATAAATTACTGAAGAATAATCCTTGAAGGGACCTAGAACCAACTGTGTCTTTACCTACAGATTATCTTATACTAAATTAGAATATGTTATGAAAAATGCAATCTCTGTAAAGAGTTTTTATTCTTTCAACAAAAGGTGTTGTTCTCTTATTGGAGCTTAGAAATAAGTATGATAAACGTGATTTTTACACCAAATTCTGGTCAGCTATATCAAAGTCTGAGTGTCTCATTTTAGTAGAAACCATCTATGTTTACCCTGGCAGATAATGGAAGACAGAGCTTGACTATGTATTTCTCTCCCTATTTTATGAATCTCCTTAATGAAGACGATACTGTGTTTATGTACTTGTCCATATACTTTATGATTCTCCTTAATTAAGGTTATAGAACTTTAAAAAATATTAATAGTTGTTCTTTTTATTTTTATTTTCCATTAAAAATAAGCTTTAAGTTAAATCAAGGAAAGGAAGAACAAAGAAACACAAATTCCTGAAAAAATGATATTGAGAGGGAAACTCCAAAATATCACAACGCAATTTGCCACCAGCATTAATTAGAGCTGTCAAAACAGTTCAATACCACAGTTAAAATTAAAAACACCAATATGCGTGTACTCTTGCCATTGTCAGAATTATAATTCAGCCATCTTCCAGAACCATTACGAGAAAAATACTTTAGTCATCAGACAGTTCAGTCATAGTAAGAAAAAAGACTGCTTTCACTGTGTCCCATAACTTGCTATTAGACTCATGTCATACGGACTTCCTAATCAAATCTGGACTGGAATATCATTCAAACCTACCTGTCATTTTAAATAAATTTTTTTAATCTTGAAATGCAACTGACAGTAGTGTTGTCATTCTTTCAATCAAGGTGACAAATTAGTAAAAAAATTATTTTGCAAACTGTGCCCAAATGTTGAGTACAAACGGTAGGTCACTTTTGTGTGGCAAGAAGTCAAACCATTTTGATTTTATAACAATGTCCAGGATTAAAACCAAACAAAAACAAAAGATAATGAATCATCAATATCTATCACATAAAGCAGCAACCAAATTAAATAATTTCTATTGTCCAAACCATCCCATAAAAAGAAAAACTTTTATTTTAATTTTCAACTGGTGAATTCAAATATAGACCATTTGCACGGTATCGAGATAAAGCAATATATCAGGACAATTCTTTATTTCATATGAAACATTAGTATATAAATTTCCAATGTCTCCCTGTGGCCAGTGTCTTTCCTTCCTTCAACTACAGAACACCTATGCAATAATCAGAGAAAATACTGTGGTCTGTTTTATTTATGACTCATTCTTTTCCTGCTGTATTTCAACTGGCTCCAGACATACTTAAATGAAAGGACTGCAAGAAAACAATGTAGGCAATGTTGAAAAAATAGTGTTACAGTAAATGATTAAAAAATGAAAACTGGTCTTTGAAAAACAAAAAAAAAAAAGAGAAAATTAAACAATAAGGAGATTAAACAGCGGAGCTTAATATTGTACAACAACAGATGGAAGCTTTTGCCTACAACGTGAAGGAAATAAGGTAGTAAACCAATAATAACTTTAATATGTATCTACATTTACTTATCATGCTACATGAAGCCAGCTTTATTGCTGATGGCCTGGGGATAAACATCTATGTTCTCAGAGCCAATAGTACCTTTAGCATTTATATAAGGGTTGAATTATGTGTAAAACTTGAGAGATTAGGGATTGCTGGGCATCTGCTTGTTTAGCCTTGAGTGTTTTTATGATAAACTTTTATTTGTTGAAATTATTTTCAACTTTCTTTAATCAGTTTTTTTGACAATATAACAGAGGTCTTTTAATTGTCCTTTTTTCTCTAGAAGAGATAAACATAGTAAGACAGAGAACAGAGCTAATAACAGTAGCTTTGCAGACTATTTTCTGTATTTGTGAAGCAGAATCCAAATATTTCTGAGATAACAGCTGAAAAATAATATTTATGTGTGTCGATGTGTGAGTATGTGTGCTTGTGTAAGAGAGAGAGGAAATTACAAAATAAATCATTACTTGACACACTAGCTGAAGTAGTCTGGTTTATGTGTATGTGTTGATGTAACTGGATTATTGGCATTATTTTGAACTTACAGCAGCAGAAAAACCTTTCTTGCTTTCTCCACAGTGCTGTGTTTCTATTGACCACTTTCAAATGCAAAATTGAAGTCAACACAGATTGCTTATATAGAATAGAATCATAGAATCATAGAATCATCTAGGTTGGAAGAGACCCTTGGGATCGTCGAATCTAACCATCTACCCTACTCTACAAAGTCCTCCTCTACACCATATCCCTCAGCACCACATCTAATCATCTCTTAAATGCATCCAGGGATGGTGACTCAACCACCTCCCTGGGCAGCCTATTCCAATGCCCAACCACTCTGTCTGTGAAGAATTCTTTCCTAACGTTTAGTCTAAACCTACCCTGTTGGAGCTTGAAGCCATTCCCTCTCGTTCTATCATTAATTACCTGTGAGAAGAGACCAGCACCAACCTCTCTACAGTGTCCTTTCAAGTAGTTGTAGAGAGTGATGAGGTCTCCCCTCAGCCTCCTCTTCCTCATACTAAACAGTCCCAGCTCCTTCAGCCTCTCTTCATATGATTTGTTTTCCAGGCCCTTCACCAGTTGTGTTGCCCTCCTCTGCACTCGCTCCAGCACCTCGATATCTCTCTTGTATTGAAGTGCCCAAAACTGGACTTTTAACACAACCTTCCCTAGTACATGAAATCCTTCATGGCTGAAGACTTCAAATTGTACTTCATTGACTATACCTGTTAGGCTGACAGGTCACACAGAGCAAAGAAAAAACATTCTAGTTATCTCTGTGCAATCACTCATCCAGGAATCAGGTTTTCAGACAATCTGGCAAACATGGTGGTGTCTTAGAAATCTGGGATTTAAGAAATGCTGAACACTGACAACTTTGATTTACCTTTATCTTCCTACTCATGTGTAGGATTATTTTTTTTCTCCTGAAAACTCAGCAACTCTAATCTTGATAGAAGAGACCAAAAGTATTTGTGTGAAGAGAGAAGCATCACGGCTGCCAGGGGAAAAAATAAGCATGATAGCAATTCTAAGGAAAACAAGAGAAATAACTAGACATATGCAAAGGAAAGATTGTTCCAAGTGGGGGACAGGAGCTGCTGCAAAGGTATTTTGGAAATCTTTTTGGGAATGGCAATTAGTGGGGAGAAAAACATGATGGAATTCTTCCCACTGGAATTCTTCCAAAGCTTCTCTCACTTCCCCATGATGCAGTATTGCCATGACTCCGGAATCTCTTGCAAATTATTTGATTTTAGGGATGGGGGAAGTCTTAGAAGAACAATTCTTCAGAATGACTGTTCTCACTCAGCAGGTAAGCAAAAGAGTTGCTGAAGAAACTGGTAAAGGAATTTGCCAGTTCTCTTGCTGTTACAGTACATCACTAAGGGGGCAAGGGCAAGACAGGGCAAAAGTTTTAAAACTCTTCTGCTTCTGTTTTATTTGTGTCTTGGAAAGCGGGAAGAACCATAGACAGTGCAGAGATAAAGCTATATGAAGGCAGAGGTATTTAAAAAATGGCACTATACAAGCAGAAAGTTTTAATGACCAGAGGACATTTGAATTCTAGAAAACAAAATTGATCTGGAGATTGTAACAGAATAAGATGATAAAAAGCATATGGCCTAAAGGAAAACATAAACCTTCTTTTCTTCCAAAGGGCTAAAATTCCCTCTCTTAAAATCAGTGGGAAGGCGGACAAGTCTATTTGTCTCATGAACATGCACATGACTAGAAATTATTTAGAGTTAAAATGAGATATTAGAGAGATGTAATATCTCTATAAGAATCATTTAGACGACAAAGCTCAACTTCTATCATCTATTAAGATTCATACTACTGTTTTTTCCTCTTTCCTCACCACTTCTCTACGCAATCACCAACAGAAACTGATCTTCATCCCTTAAACCTGTTGAGGCTTCCTGGAAAAAAAACTTGTAAGGGAATTCTAGTCTCAATAATATACTTTCCACTAGGACTAACTCTCCCCAGTGTTTTCAAATCTGACATTTAGAGCTATGTGCAAATTATTTGTGACTGAGCAAATTAGCTAATTAAATAATTGGCTTAGGGCTTCATAAAATTTGGCTGCTATGGAAATGAGGCTGTCTGCTATCTTACAAGCTTCATCTAAGCGTTAAAAGTACTTCATGTCTCTACTACAGCTGAAATTTCGGTAGTAGCAGATTTGTTTTTAAAATGCTTGTTTATAGAGTTTTCTTGCATAGTTTCCAAATCAATATGCGGTGGGATATTTCTCCTGAGAAGCACTGTACCCAAATAAGACTGCAGTCTACCCTCCTCATACCATACATCTGCAAAACAATAACTTTACACAACAATTTCAATTGGAATTCAAAATCACAGCTGTTTTTTGTGGGGTTTTTTGGTGTTTGGTGTACTATATGAAGACTTAGGTGTCTAGATAATACAGAATAAAAAAAGGAGACAATTTTATTTGGAATAATATATGATAAAGATTATCCGTTCCATTCATTCCAAAGTACCAGACCAAAGCAAGAGTGTATAAAACAAATTAATATATGTTTAGAACAAATTTAGAGTGATTTGACTTTCCCTAGCCCTTCAGACATTTGCCCTTCATCACTTCATTAAGTTATAAGGATAAGTACTACTCCTGTACAGTGAAAGAAATGGGTACTTTCCTACATAATAAGGCAGAATAATTAAAGTCTGTTAGAATCAAAAATACATAAAGTGAAACATAATTGGGTGAGTTTTTTTCCGTCTGTCACTTATTGAAGAATGTGTCACCGATACAGGTAAGAGACAAACTGTATATAAAAATATTTTACTGGTTTTGAGATCCTCAGAACTTCACCCCAACACAACTCCCCTGCGCCTTCCTGTCCGTTATAGCACACACAAAGCACGGCCTACTCCCTGCCACCATTGAACAAGAGCCTTTGCCCACTGAATGTCTCAGATTGGTATGTAGAGATGAATGTTACCTGTTTCCCAAGATACAGCTGCTTTCGTCCATTATACCTGAAAATGTGTCACAAAAGACAAACAACCATCTATGTGGGAGACATTCAGGATCTTCTCTGAGACTCAACAGCTTGAATAGCCTCAGTGCCAACCTACTATCAAGGTAAGTGAAATCTCTGGAGAAGGGGAAGGATGGAACTTGGTGAGTTCTAGCACAAAGAGGAAGGCTGCTGCCCCACTTAATTGCTTACAACTGTAAAATTACGTTCACCATCCTTAAGTTGAAGAGGACCCAGATGTGCCTACAAAGCAAAGAACCAGGTCCATCTAACCCCAAACTATATAAGGCTACCAGGAAGAAATAGTGAGTCAGAAGCACTCATCTGCCAACTCTACCAATTTTCTTGAGAGGTCTGATGCCTGCCAGGGACCAGGACCCAGGACATAGTGGAGAGATTGCCAAAACTCATACGGCCCTCTGACTACTACACACCCTGCTCTTATTCCATGTGGGCACAAATGATACTGCCAGGGGACACCTTGGCAGTATCAAAAGTGATTGCAGAACTCTGAGGGTGGCAGTCAAGGGCATGTGGGCCCAGGCGGTGTTCTCAATCCTGCTGGTGAGGGAAAAAGGCTGTGACGAGAATGGCACTAATAGGAAAAGTGTCTGGAGACAGTCAAAACCCACAGAGACTGTTTAATTTCCATTCTTTGAGATCTTCAAAAATAGTATGGCAATAGGCTCTAGGTGGTCTTGCTTGAGCTGGGAGGTTGGACCAGATGACCTCCAGAGATCCCTTATAACCTCAACCATTCTATGATTATGTGATCTCTATGGAGAAATATTCTCTATAATTTTAATATTTTTTTTCTGTTCTGAGATTTTAATAGGCATCATCCTGGAATATGGACACTGAAGAAATAAATCGTTATGTACAGTTTACTTGAAATTAAGTAATATTTTGGGTTTTTCTTACTGAGTATCTGCAGAATCTAGAGCTCAATCAAATTTCCCTTTCTATCCAAACCAGCCACGAATTCATGGATACCACATTGGAATAATAGTCATGCTGATAATTTTTTATTTCCTTGCGTAGTTTGTCTGAACATTCAAAAGTTTCCCTGCTTCTTGCATTGCTGAACTTAACAGTGGGAATGGAGGAAGATACATAATTTGGAATGAAATGGAGCTCTATCCAGACCTCCATGAATTACAGAGACAGCTGAATCTTTGATTTTTGTGAACAGGTGGTGAGATAAAAGATTGATGTATGTATGGAAAATACAGAAACTTTCTTGCGTAAATAAATTTTTTTGGCTGCATAACAATTATTTCAATAAAAAGGATAGCATTCTCTCTCTTTTTCGGGATATACCTGTAGCCCAGTAAATATAACTTCTGTAATTACTGATAAAAGGTCACAAGAGCTGCATTGACCTGATTGCAGAGTCTCAGCGGTTATCTGGACTTGTCTTGGCCTAAGTTGTTTTTAGCTGTTATAACAATTGTCTAATGGACAAGTGACAACTTGACTACTGGCTAACGTATTTTTTTGCTTAACTCTTTAAATGCCACACACTGTAGAGATCTGACAAAGCCAGGCAGTCACTGTACAACAAGCAATGACTTCATTTTAGTGCTTTATCATTAACTTTACCCATATACTTTCTGAGAACAGCAGCAGTATTTCATTTTATAACTTAGTGTGTAATTTTTAAACTTCATCTATGAACCAATGAAAAGAATAACAGCATTAAGAAAACATAGAAAAATAACTGTAAGCAGACCCCAAGACTGAGAAAGAAGGGTTCCCAACTATCAGTGTTAATGCATCCTGTACACCGGGCGGTGACCTCTCATGATGGTCCCTTACATATTATTAGCAAAACCTAACACTGCTGACCCAGAGAAGGCAGGTAGATAACAAAAATTTAATGTCTAACACTTTCACTGGACCATTCTTGAGGAAGTGACTAGATAATTTGGTCTAGAATTGTCTATTGTAATTGGACTAATAATTACCACTTGTATTTTGGTTGCAAGGTTAAGACCTCATCTATACTAATATTAAATTCTTAGTTATACATATATGGTGTTTTCCCTCTTACCCATAGCAAGGTTTTAGGGAAGAATATCTGTTTTCCCTAATTAGTTTTAATTTGATTAGAAATAAAACTATGTTCTTACTTTTGATTAAATGCTAATGCTTTCATAGTGAACTTTCAAATAGTAGTTAGTTGGGTTTTCAGGTGTAAAGCATTTTGGTCTAGCTACACTCTCATAGTCTAGTTTTTCATTATTACTTTTTTTAATTTTTTCTTTTAGAGAAGGCTAGTTTGTTCATTGCTTCAAATGTTTTTAAGCTATAAATTTAATACATGAAAAACAGTCATTTCCCATCCAAATTGTTTACTTGAAAACTCTACCTGTCTTCTTTCAGGCTACAGCAAGATAATAGAATTCCTTCCCTATGGGGAATAAACAATCTAATACTGTTATAAGTTGTAAAATGAGTCTAGAACAACTATTTCTCACTAAGCACATTTATATTTATTGATTTATCATGCATACATTCTAATGTGACAAGCGAGTTAAGATTTGCCAGTTTGCATTGCAGTGCTGTCTGGAATATAATCTATTGATTTGAGGAATAACTTCACTAATACCTGAGGCTAATGACTCTGGCATTGTGATAAGGAGATAATGCAATCCAGTAGGTCTATAAAAACCTACCTATATTCCCTGTATGCTCAATATCCATAGAAATCTTTAAGGACTTAAGGAGGGAGATCCAGTATACCCCATTTATTTGCCTCCCTATTCATATTGATCACCTAAAGATCTTCTTTGCTTCTAATTGGTAAATTAACCTACGTATGCCAGTGACAAAAACTTGATCAATTCTGAGAGATAAATATTTCACTTCCCTCATACTGATGTTTCTAGGTTGTTAGGGTCATCTACAGTGGAGTTTAGGGAGTTGAGACACTGCTCAGTGTGCTTAAATCTTTATTTCAGCCAATGTACACGAAGCTACATTTTCACCCAGTGATTTTGACAACAGTTTATGCAATTTTCTTATTTCATACTGAATATTCATTTATTTGTTTATTTCGTGCATCTGTTGGGGGTGTTTGGGTTTTTTATTTCGATTTGGTTTGTTTTTTTGTCCTAGACCTATGATCTGTTCAATAGAGAAGAGGGACATTTATACCAACAAATACTAACAAGCCATCAGAGAAAAGAGATAAAACAAACCACAATTTCACTTTTAAAGGATTTTTAAGGATGAACTAACATATGCCTTGTTTTTCTCTCCTCCATCTGCCCAAGCAAGCAACAATGTTTTTACTCTTCATTAAAACCTATAAAGTGATTTGCCAATCCAAAATCTTGAATAAAAGAAAAAAAAAAAAACTTTTTATCATCTCTGAAAACTCAGTCCTAAAATCTCATACATTTAGGATTTCTGAAGCCTTCCGGCCCAGGGGTGGACATTCTTTTGTCTTCTATCTTATGCAGTGAATTTTATGGTGTGTTCCAATTAAAGGCTTTTTGATGAAATATCAGTCTGTTTTTAGATGCAAAAAGTACATTCTTTTCTGAAGTATTAGTGAGTCCCATAAGATGCTTATTTATCTTATTCTGAAGTGAAATTAAGCAGGAAATTTCCTTCCTGGTCATAATGCTTTTTTGTTAATGAGCTACCTGTAGAAAAGAATGTAAAGGGAATTATTGTTACAAGAACACCCCGTAGGTTTGGAAAGATCTGATTCTCCCATTCCTCTCATGAGTTCAACATCTGTATGGGCAATGTGCAAAATATCAAATATGGGGACCTACCTGAAAAACTAGCCCTACAACAAAGTTTTGACATTTCTAGGCTTTTCTTGAAAGCCAGCATGAATCATTGGGGTCCTTGGAAATGGTTGATTCCAAATGTGAAAAATACACGTTATCACCTAGATTATAAAGTTGAATGAAGCAACTCAGCTAGTTATGTGGAAAAAAAAAACAAAAACAAAAACCAAAACCAACAAAAACAACAACAAAAAAAACCAACCAACCAAACAAACAAAACCCCAAAAAAACAACAAAAAAATCAAACCAACCAACCAACCAAAACGAAAAAGGTTTTCTTGAACTGGTTCTGTTATTTAACACAAACAACTGACCGTTTGTTGAACCTGTACTATCTGTTGATTCTGGATAGAGCTCTATGTCATTCTTCAAGTTATTTGATCAATGGCTGTGGTACTGAAAACCTTAAGTAAATCAGCTCTTTTCATGCAGTCTTTTCCTTTTAAGGTTTCCACTATCCCAAACTATGTATATTAGGGGGCCCAGTACAAAGTTGTACTGGGTGCAGGTCTCAGTGTATTGACAGTGAGGGGACTGTAGGGGTGGTATCTATGAGAAGAGGCCAGTTTCAGCCAGCTCCAAAGGACCCACCAGAGGATACAGCTGAACCCATCATCCAAGATGGTGATGCCTTGACAAAAGCGTCTTTAAGAAAAGTCAGAAAATATTGGACAGGAAGAACAAGAGAAGTGGGGGTGGAGGAAAGAGTAAGAAGCAACAGAGGGAATATCATGGTCAGAGAA
Organism: Tringa tobata; assembly: GCA_033628505.1. NCBI lineage: Eukaryota > Metazoa > Chordata > Aves > Charadriiformes > Scolopacidae > Tringa > Tringa tobata. Next base: position 32,250,950 of record JAHREE010000279.1, read on the forward strand.
GGAAGAGGAAGAGGAGGAGGTGCTCCATGGAGGAAGAGATAATCCCTTCAGCCTGTGGAGACCTTACAACAGAGAAGATTTTCCTGAATAACCCATGCCGGAAGAGAGGAAAAGTGTGTGGAGGAAGGATTGGTGGAGAGGAACCTGTATGGACTGACTGCAACTCCCATTGCCCTCCCCTTGCACTGCTTAGGGGAGGAAGAGGTAGAGGAGTCGGGAGTGAAGGGTTAAGGTTGAGCCTGGAAAAGTGGGAGGAACGGTGTTGTTTTGGTATATGTCTTTTTGTTTCCCACTACCTAAAAAAAATTATTCTACTTGGCAATCAATTAACTTAATTTTCCCCAGGTCAAGTCTTTTTTTTGGCTCATTACAGTAACTGGTAAGTAATCTCCCTATCCTTATGTAGTACCATGAGCTTTCTCATTCCCGTTTTTTTTTTTCTCTACTGGTCTTGCATGGGAGGGGGCGGGGAAGTAGGAGAATGGGTGAGCAGCTGTGTGGGACTTGTGAGAGTTAGGCTGCTAGCCAAAAGTAACCCACCACAAAAATGTTAGTGTATTTGTTATTAGGGTGACATATTAGGTTATCCTTGTGTATGGGATGACTAAAAAGACAAATGAAATTGAAGAAGTTAATGGGAAAATTTATGTGTCTTTCACGAATAACATAAAGAAAAAGCTCTCCTGTAAAAGAGATTACAGAGAGGAAAGTTTACTGTTCCTTTTATGAGAACAAAAGAATAGTTTCAATTTAAATATGTAGTGTAGGAACACTGAATAACCCAGTTTGGACTAAGACTTTGTATGTAATTCACAAAATCTTCTTTAATTCTGATTTACTCCATTTTTAGCCTACCCTCCAACATTACTCTCTATGTGAATACATTTTAGGACAGCGGGGAGGGATAGAAAGAACATTAAGCATCTTCACAGAGAATAGGACTGATAGTGTTTTTAATTATTTTGCTAACATCATCGGAGCCATTACCTCATAATAAAAAGTGCTGAATCGTCACCTTTTTCCAACCTTTCTTACCACTTATCATCTAAAAGCAAAGCATAATGGGCAACAGCTGTTTCTGCTATGCCATGGATTTAGATACACTCCCTAAGTGAGTAGTTTAGTTCACCAACATTCATTTCTCTGTAAAACCATAATTACAAAAGCAAAGTTAATCTGCAAAACATTAGTATCTATTTTTAAGACAGATGAAGGGAGGCTTTTAGTTTTCATTATGATAATTTACTTTTCTTGTTTGGCCTTTCTTTTTCCTTCTTTTGTCTCATTTCGAGATTCCACTCCCACATCTTTGCTCTTTTTAACTTTCAGCCTTATTATAATTCTTTCAGCCTTTCTTTTTCACGCCTTTAAAGTTAGAAAGCTACAATTTTGTGTGTTTGCTGGCTTTGCATCTTTATATTTCTACTCTTGATTTTGTTTGATTTCTTTTTTTTATTTATTATTTTGCTTTGTTTCTTTCTCTTGATTTCTGAGACAATATCAGCGTCTGGGTGAAATGATAAACAGTCTAAAGCACATGTATGAAAGTCAAGGAAACTTTTACAGTAGAAATCTTTACAGAAGGAAAGATTATTATATAAAAACAAATAATGAATATAATAATTAAAATGTTTTCAGTCTGAAGGGACAGAAAGTACTGCTGAGTTTGAGGTTTATTAGGGAAAATCTTTTTTGCTCAAGAATTATTTTTTTTTGTTCATGATGAATTTTGCAGGGAAGATTTTTTCTTATTTAAACTATGGCTGAAATTAGACTTCCTAAGTTCACCATAAATATTCATTTTTCTATTATGTGTAGGTACCCAAACAAGATGATCTCAATTTCCCTCTTCATCAAGCAGCCTATTTTTCAGCTCTTCCCATAGCTAACTTTGGCAGTTTGGGTTATCTTCTCTCTCTCTTTCTGAAAAAAAGAAAGATGTTGGCTTTTGCCTATTTTTGGCATGTCATAAGTAAAATAATTAATCAGATGCACTAAAAAACTCTATCTTTTAAAGCTAACTGAATGCTCCCATGGCATATGAGGGGTTATGTCCTGACTACACTACAGAGTTACTACATTGTGTATCCTGCAGTCCTGGTTCAGAGAATTATGCAGCTGCCTTCTGCCTTCCAGTCACCTGGATTCCTTTTCCTGGAAACAGAAATGCAGAATGTGATCTGGCTGCATCTTAAACCCATGTCAAGAGCCTGCCCATGTACCCAAACTAGATAGCTAGTCACCTATTTTACCTGCTACTGCCTGTGGATTGAATTCCTAAAATAGAGACAGCTAGAGTCACTCATCAATGCTGATTGGGTTTTTTAACCTGGTATCTCACTAAATCTCACTACTCAAAGGAAAGACAATGGACACTTGCATTATTTATTGAATAAAATCAGTACTTATTTTTTTTTTACTTGTTATATACACTGACCGCTTCTCAAATACATAAACACTGTTGTCACAAAAATGATTGCAAATTGGGGGGGGGCGTGTTCTTTACACACATTTAAGATGTTTTCTTTTTTTTTTCCTTATATCAGACAGGTTTCTAGTAAAAGACCAGTTAAAATGGGGTTCTTTATGGTCCCACAGGACATTACTGAAAAAGTAGGAATAATGCAGGGGTTTTTTTAAGTTTTGGAAGCTGTTGCTTGCATAAACTGCTTTTCAAAGGTCAATGACTACCAAAGTTAGTTTTGCATAGGGTTTTTGACCGCGCTTACAACTGAGATATATTTAAACTAAAATACAGCTCTGACTAAAGACTTTTTATAATCCTCTGCCCCTTTTGAACAGCAAAGCTGTATCATTTGTAGGCAGCCTAAAAAGGCTTACATTGTTACTTATAGTGATGCACTAATCAGATAGTTTTTTATTCTTATGACAGTGCTGATGTCCTTGGCCAATCTTCTGACTGCTAGAGCTTGTATCCTGGCCTGTCAAATACAGTGGAATGAAGGACTGTTAAAACACTGACCTATGACTGGGATGCAGAGGACTGCTTTTCACAGTGCTAAAGGGAAATCTCTTTTATATGTGTAAAGCTTAAACATGTAGATGTGAAATTCAAAATAACATTTCCCTTCCAAAGAGAAGAGTCAGACAACTAGTCATTGGTACAGCACTCATTCTTAGTAGTGATAGCAATGTGGCAAGTCATAATGACATGAAATTTTGGTTGTTAGCTCTACAGTTGAATTTGGGGTAGGAGTATGACAGTGAGCTTCTAGTTGTGATCTGAGAAAGGGTTTTGTCCTATCCCTGTGGAAATCAGTAGGAATCTTGGTAACTTCAGTGACATCCTGGAACAAGCTCCACTCAATTTAGTTTCTAAAGAATAGGGGATGAGCAGTTCTGTTTGGTTACTCACTACTACACAATGGAGCACAATATGCTCAGATTTTATCAATTTTATGTCATAGGGTGAGAAAATAAAGACTACTGGTTTTAAAAAAAATAAAAAACCAGAACAAGTTTCTATAGTTAATTTTTACACTCTTGACTTCCTTTTCACTGAATTACTGATACTTTCCTTGATATTTCTGGAATGAAGTGTAGAAACATCTTCATGGTTAAATGCTTCTATTGATTTTTAAATTTTTTTTTTTAATATACTGCATCACAATGTTATTTTCCTCATGGAACATGCTTAGACTTGATTTTTTAATTTATTTTTCTTTAATATACTGCATCACGATGTTATTTTCCTCATGGAACATGCTTAGACCTCTAAGGAAAACCACCATCAAACAGATTCTCCCTTCTAGACCAGGGGAATAATCCATTCTTTTTATGACTATTTTTATTTTTCATCTGAAGAATGTTCTAACTTTCAGCAGGGCTAATCCACCACTAATCCTTAGAAACCTTTTATCATGAAGCTGCAAAGGCAGACACAAAAATATGTATTACTCATTGTATACCTAATACCCATATGTTAATTTCATTTTTTTACCTTTCATTTTAAGAAACAGTTAACCTCTCTAAAAATGGGTTAATAGTTGTGGTTCTTAATTATGGCAAAGAATTACAAGGTAAGGAAAGACAATTATCTTATTTTCCTACTGCAGAACAGAAAAGATGAAGCTTCTCACATTGCAGGTGAAATTTAAAGGACATCCTACTTTGTAGAATTTTTATATCAGTTTGGAGCAGAAAAATGGAGGTTTGAAAATAGGTAATTTTGAAAGTTGTTCAGTGTTTGCTGCATAAAACACGAAAGAAGATCTCTCAATAATGAAATTTGTGATCTTTATTCCTTTAAATTTCATATCTGTTAATCTTCTTTACTGAAGGGAAAACACACAGCTTGTCTTCCCAAACACAACTCTTATAGCCTTGACTTGTTCAAAATTAGGAACTTGGTTTGTGGGATTTTGGCTCGGTTTGGGTTTTTTGGTTTTTTTTTTTTTTTTTTGTTTAATGTTTTGGGGTTTTGGGTGGGTTTTTTTTCCAAAGCAGTTTCTGCATTACAAGTCAGAGCTGAGCAAAGACAATTCAAATTAATCCATAAAATACATATATGAGTTGTATGAACTAAATAGTAATATTATCATTTCAGCTCAAGAGCACACAGTCATTTTCCTGAATGATTTTTTCTTTAACTTCCCCATCTGCGGTGATAAGTATTTTCTGTTTATTCTTCAGCATATATGAACTGGAACACATTCTGAGATAGGATCATCCACAGTGGAGGTATGTGTTCCAGTCCAATTAACCTAAAAACTTCTGATTTCAAGCTTAGAGTGTGCATAAAATAGAAGACACTGGAAGAAAAAAAATATCATTTCTTCCCTTATAAGAGAAGCAAAAGAAAAAATAGTCAGACTGAGATGGTCAGATGCATGTGGGGGAAAAAAAAAAAGTAAGAAATTATTGTCTCTAGAAGAATTTATAAACTGATTTCTTAGCAAGCACAGAGAATAATTTTTGGAAAGGGGTACAAAAATCAGAACTTGAGCATAGACAGAGAAATGACTGTATCAATTTATTAAGGTCATTATATTTCATAAGGACTCTTGGCTGGAGATTTTTATACATTGACACTTGTCAAATATCCAAGTCTCCAGCTCACGGGATCTCTAAAATGGTTCATGGAATTGGCTAGGCTGTTGTCATAGAAGAATACAGTACACAACATCCCTTAACAAGGAAACAGTTTATTTTTACAAGCATGTATGCTTTTATTTTGTAGCACAGCAGTTGATAGATGAAACATGGTGACAGTAGTCAAACAGGTGAGATCTTCCCCAGCCCAGAAGATGCAAAAACAACCAGCAGACAAAACTAGATGAAGGGACCCGTGCCAATAACAACGTTGACTTTCTATAAAAGAAAACTGTACCTATGCCTGGAGGCAATGAATGCAAGAATCCAATCTCTTCATAGAATGTTAATGGGAAGAGAATAGAGAAGAGAAGAATTGAGTGAGAATAAAGCTCTGAAATGTTCAAGCAGCCAATAAAGGCATTTTAAGACTTCTTCTCTCACTGAGGTTCAAGTGTTGCTTTGTGGGTTTTTTTTTGTTTGTTTGTTTCTTTGTTTTCAATTCAAATGAAGAAACAACCCAGAATTAAATTCTCAATTGTCCAATTTAAAATTCTAGAGTTTAGCTATATTCTGAAGAAAGAATTAATGGTGGGACATCTGATGTCACTGTGACAGGAAAGATCTGTTTCTCACAAGAATGTAATACTAAATAAAATATACGGATAGCAAGGGCATCTAAACCAAAGAGGTAAAAGAACAACACGAGAACAGCAATGCAGACAAATACACAGATTGATAACAGGAAACTCAGGACTAAAAAGCTAGAAAACACAAGAAAGCAGAAAACTTAATGTAGAGTTTACTGTGAATTAAGCA
>JAHREE010000279.1:32271697-32501555 GCA_033628505.1 Tringa tobata
ATTGCTGGCTCATGGTCATCCTGTTGTCCACCAGGACTCCCAGGTCTTTCTCCTCAGAGCTGCTCTTGACTTTGTGATCAGAGCAGTGAAAGGTCATTTTGTCAGAAGAGTCTCATTTGAGTATTTGAACGTACTTAGTCTTGAGACAGGCTCCAAGTCTGTCTGCTTTTCCATTGTAGTTACAGTTCAGGGGATATTCATGATGAAGGAACCTAGGGAACTTTATTGCTGAAAAGATGTCACCTATACGCTATAAGCATTACATTCCTGGAATTAAGGATGTACATTCCAAGTTCCACTTCAGGCCTTTTCCTTGGATAAAAGCCAAGTTTTTTCTCTGTATTGTTTGAAGCAAAAATTTTTGACCACGTTTTCCTTTTAAACCCTTTTTCCTTAATTTTACTAAACTTTCAAGAGTTCAAAACAACATTTTCTGGTGAGCTTCAGGAAAATTTTGGAAACCATTACCAAAAATTGCTTTAAATTCTTCCAAGAAATAAATTGGAAAAATACTCTGTCTTTAAAACCTTTTATTAAATTGTATGATAATGAAAAAAAAAATCAACCCAAAACAAAACCCCAAACTATAACCTCTGTATCAACCAGGTACTTGAGAAGGTATAATGACTCTTGTTTTGGAAACAGGATTAAGTATTTGGAAGGAGAATATTAGTGTGCTGGTTTGTGTTTTCCAGGAAGAGGTGTTTAAATTTTTAAGTATACACCTTTGCTTCCTACTTGCTCAACAAAATATTGTTAGACATTTTTCCAAATATTTCTATGTACTTCGTCATAAAAATAATGACTAAAATTTCTTAGCAAGGTGTCCTGGTTTGAGGTTTTTCCATCCCATGTGTTCATCTCAGTGGCCAGTCCAGCCCAAACCACAACACAAGGGCTTCACTACATGAAGAATATTTTTTTCACTCTATGAGGAATATAACAACCTGGTGAAAACCGGTCATATTAGCTGAGGTTAGTTGCCTTAAAATCTAAAAGAGGTGTTTCTTACCATTACTCTTGTCTGCTTGTTTTGGGGCAGGGAAAGAAGAAATAAAATAAAATTAAAAAAAAAAAAAGGTGTGCCTTTTTTTGCCTGAAAAAGTGGAAATAGATATAGTTTTCTGTGGATATTTCATCCTCAAGCCCTCAATTTTTCTTGACCCTGTCAGGTCTTGCTTCCAAAATGCTGAAGCTCTTTATACTACACTAAATCAATGCCTTGATTTTCTAATGGGAACAGTACAATACTTCTTTTTTTTCATATTTTTTTTAAAAGCCTTTGTAGGCCAACAGATTGAAGATCTCTGCTTTTAACACTTAGCTATTATGTAGTTGTTGCAAAGGATTCTTTGGATAAAGAGAGAGTAAAATTTTGTTTGTCAAATCTTGCCAAATAACTAGTGGGAGGAGTGAAAAAGTCACTCACTTTATTTTACAAATACTACAGAAGCACTTCTTCTAATTCTGACAGTTAAAACCAGATTTGACTAATTATACTAAGAAAATCTAGACAAAGACAAAATCACTGGTAGCTTGAACAGATGCAATTTAATTTACTTCAGAAATGTTTTACCTCTCTGCAACAGTGCTAATTAAATGTTACTTAAATCAGAACCTAGAATTCTCATCAAGCAGTTGATAACAGTGGAATTAAGGAAATAATCCCAGTTCCCTTTAATAATGGATTTTTGATTACTGATAGCAACTACAGCATTCCATCTGACTACCAACAAGGGGTGCATCCGTTACACATCTGGGTACCCAATATTCTGGAATCAATGAAGGAGAAAAACACAGCTGCAAAGCTAACTCTCTGTCTCATGTCTGAGTTTCACAGGAGAAATGTCCCCATGTGAAAGTTCATTCAACTTTTGAGCAGAGTGACTAGAAATTCAGAAAGACAACAAAGGTAAATGGTCATATCTGACTAGATCAGGCTGGGTCCCTTCATAATTGATGTAGAGCCTTCTAGGGAACAATTCTTCTCAGACTGAAGTTGGTATCTACTATAGGCCTTAAACGTCAGTGGTTTCCCTGACGAATACTCTGATGTCTGATAGCAATTTCCATGGGTCATAGCTCAGGTGTCATAGAAAACTTCAGCAAAAGGGCAGGGCAATGAAATAGCAGCTGACATGCAGACAGGTCCTCATGTAGACAGTGTGTGGTGGGGTCAAGGTATTACAGTAAGATTTAACTTAGTGTTCTTTTATGCGACAGATGTTATTTTATTATATTATTACATACTGGTAAAAAATTTCCTTTTAGTCTAAAATCATCCCTAACTTTGAAAGTAAGGAAAACCCTCTTAATCTAGATGAAGAATTAAACAGCAGAGCATTTTTTATAAATCCCTATTTACAATATGTTCAAGATGGGCAGTTATCTTTATGCTATTTGATAAAACCTCACCGACTGATAAGAATAAACTCAATACTTGACAAAATGGTACAACAATTAATAAAGCAGATAATTTGTAAGCACCTGGAGGAAAATCACTTGTAAATACTAGGCAACATGGGCTCATCAAAAACGAATCATGCTGAACTAACCTCATTTCTTTCACTGATAGGATAACAAGCTTAGTGAATAAAGGAAATGCTGTGGACATACTACGTCTTGATTTTAATAAAGAATTTGACACAGTTCCACATGACATTCTCATAAGAAAACTAGAGAAATTTTGATTAAATGCAATCACTGCTAAATAAATACAATGCTAGACAGAAGAAAAAAAAGCAATAACAACAACAAAAAACCAACCCACAGAGCAATTATTAATGGTTCAATGTCAGGTTAGGAAGAAGTATCAAGTGTGGCCTACAGAGGTCTGCTCTGGGTCATAAGTCCAACTCTACTTAATATTTTCACTGTGTGCTTGGAAAACAAAGTAGAAAGCATGTTAATCAAAAAAGTAGAAGATATAAAATAAGAAAAAGTTACATTTCATTGGATACTTACAAATAATGCCACAAAGATTTTAAAACAAAACTGAAATCAGCACAAATTGCTGCAAAGGCTTTATTCACTCTGAATTGTCAGCAACGTCATAAGAATGAAAACTGATTTTCCCTGGGCGTGTTCAGTTAGGATGGTTCATTTCCCACATGAGACTCTTCCATACTACTAAAAAATATTTCACATACAAAATTTGGGTTGATTCGGCAACTCAAATTGCTTTTTGGGAAGGAATAATCTTCATGCTGAAGTACATTTTGGAATGTAACCAGACTGGGATCTATTCCTTTCCTTCTTACACTTCTGAGAGTCTTCTCTGGGGCAGAATGCATGGTGCAGATGTGCTTGTTTTTCTGAACTAATGAATTTATAGTATACAATTAATGCTGCTAGGAATGGAGATAGATTCCAAAAAATCGTTGATTTTTTGACGATCGGTCAATTTTAATCTTTAGTTATGTCAAATTTAAATTGGTTTAGATAAGAAAAGTCATAGAAAAAAGGGAAGAAAAACCTAAACTGTCTGAAAACCTTGCAGACCAATGAATATTGTAAAGTAGCGCTGTATGTACAATAAGAAAGTTATTAGACAATTAACTGCTTCATACTGATCAAGTTGCAGAAGAAGTTTTGCATTTGGCTTACACTGAAAAAGAAAAAAGGAAAAAATCAGAGGGAAAACCAATTATTATCTAAAACTATATAAAGAAATACTAAGATGACAGGGACATTTATTCTTATTAATTGATAAAGATAAAATAAAAAGTAATGAGCTAAATCAACAGGGAAAAAATCTTAAACAAAATAGAACATACAAAGCTTCAATTATTATATTTACAATTAAATGTATCACTTGCTTCAATTATATAAATTTATCAATTACATACAAATTATTTCTTTGGTTCTCCAATTCTTCAAACACATAAATTTACTCCAATTACAATTACATTTTTAGTATTCAATTATATACATGCAACTTTACCAGCGCCACAATCTCCATGGTCTGGAATGGTATTATAGGAAAGGATTTAGCCTATGGATATAGTGCAGGCTTGCAAAAAACAAGTAACACTAAATTTGTAGAAGGCCAACCGCAGTATGCTTTTATCAGTTCCATACATATTCAAAGGGCTGCACAGATACACAGGAATTTTAAATAGCAGACAGTAATTGCCCCCTGAGGAGCAGTAGTGATTTCAGAAGGTTTCTTTCCTGAACAAGTACTGATAGGAGGTAGTATGATTTGCCACCTAAGCAGCAGATGTCTGAACAGACATGCTAGGTTAAGAAAGTAATAACATCATCCTTCTTTTACGGGATGGAGAATTAGAGCCCCATTGATGTTAAGAGTCAATCATTTCTGAATTAACAAGTGATTTGTGGGTATTTCTGCTACAGTGCAAATGTTGGCACAGGTAGGCCAGATAACGCTCACTCATCTTCAGCTACCCGAGACATCTAAGACTGGTACTTAAACCTTGCATTGTTGTCTTACAGACAACGTAGATCTTTGTAAACATTTTGTGAGGAAGACCGAGCAATAAGTCATAGTTTTGCCCCCTTTTGCAAAGCAGATGAGGAAGGCGTAGATATTTTAATATTCACAGAGTCCTTTTAACTATATTTTTTAGAGCCAGCGTAGGTGGATAGGGAGGAAAGAGAGAGCAAAAACTGTGAACATGTGTACTTCTGTGCAGGTGATGAAGTGACGATGTTATGTCATTGGTAATGGTTTTAAACTGAAAGAGGGGAGCTTCAGATTAATACTAGGAAGAAATTCTTTACTGTGAGGGTAGTGAGGCACTGGAACAGGTTGCCCAGGGAAGCTGTGGATGCCCCATCCCTGGAAGTGTTCAAGACCAGACTGGATGGGGATTTGAGCAGCCTGGTCTAGTGGGAGGTGTCCCTGCCCATGGCAGGGGACTTAGAACTCGATGATTTTTAAGGTCCCTTCTAACCTAAACCATTCTATGATTCTGTGCTTCTGAGCTAGGAAAGAGGTATGAGAGAAGATTAAATGCTCTATGAAAGACAGAGAGCAGGCCTTCCAATGAAGAAAGAAGGAAAAAAGAGGAAAAAGATCAAAAGAGGAATAGGAGGCAGCAGGGAAAGAGTAAAGGGATAAAGGAAAAAGGGACTGGAAAGAATGGAAAAATTGAAATGCTGCAAAGAAGCACAAATTTATTTATGTAGATAAAAACTACATGTGTACATATAGTTCTGATAAGTTAGTGCTAAGTGCTGTTAAACTAGCAATGACTGTTTAATCACAGCTGTTTCTGCTATTTCATTTTTACTGATGTTGTCTAGCATGGCTGGGATAGCCTTTATGTGAATCAGAGAGTTCTTTTGTCAAGTGAATGAGAAAAAGAGTTTATATTTACCACAGTCTGTCCTGGGGGCTTGCAGAAGATAAATATTTACACCAACACATTTTAAAATCTCTTTTTGAAGTAAACCTATAAGCTGCACAAGATTCCTCCTGATGCTCCTCTCCATCAAATTTTATTAAAGTACTGGCCATTTGAGGAGATGCAGTATGACAACAGGCAAATATATTAACAAGAAAAGGTTTCTGTCGGATACAAAACTTAAAATTCTAAATAGCTATGAGCCAGAATTGCTAATACTAACGAATTAGCCCAGAGTTAGCTCATTTATAAACAAGCAAGCAAAACCTCCCAAACCTTCTAGTTTTGGAAAAAAATAGAATTTGTCTGTTTGAATATTGTTTTTTAGAGCAGACTGCTAGCAGGGCGCATCTTAATGTAATTTTGTGAGACACATTGTTTCGCTTTTTAAAGTGTGTTTTTCAGTAAGTCTACATTTACAGTTTGCTATTCCAGCTTTATTCACTTTAGTCATTAATTTTATTTTAAATTATTTAGCTCTGCAGCAATACGTCTTCAGAATCATCTTTTACCATCTCTATAAAAGAGTGCAGGAAATTTCCTCTCTGTTCTCAGTCATACAGTTTTAGTAAGAGGAAGATGACAGTGTAATCTCCTAATGATAACTCATGTAGAAACATTTTCACAGTCTTAGAAGTGAACTCTCTTTGTTATGAAGTCAGTAAATGAGGAGATGTGCAGAAGTCAGATGTGAGTGAAGCAGTTCTGGGCTTTTCTGCCAGTTATTCTTCATGTTCCGGTATTGTCTCTTTTGTGTACATTACTGCAGAATTAGTTGTATTAATTTAAGTGAAAATCTTATCTTTTCTCCAGTGAGCTAATATAAGGATGGCTGCTTTTTCTGTGTGCATGTGGTTTTATTCCATTAAATGTTTGTTTCTTGTGCATACTCATTATCAGTTACAGATATAAAACAAAGCTCTGAAAAGTAAAAAAAAAAAAAGGAAAATGCCCACTGAAGAAAAGTGTATGGAGACAGATGCAGATGCTGTAAACACTCTAACATTCATACAGCCAAAGGAAATGTGTGCAAGTATGTGTTACCTGCTGCCACATCCCTGCTACTATGTCCACTCTCATCAGATGCTGCATAGCAAAAGCATTTCTTCCAAACAAAAATTACTTTGACAGTGCTGGCCACCAACATGAGAAAATAAACTTTTTCAGCTTTAAAACAAGACCAGTTTATCTTATTTCCTTCTATCCAATGCCACATAATAACTAAATTCAGATGTCTTTTAAGCCAAATTTCCTGTGCAATATGAGAAACTAGATTCACATATTTTTTCAAACTCTATTTGAATGTTTGTCTTTGTATACTTCCCACATCTTAGAGACTACACCAAAAAGGGGAAAAAAAAAGGAAAAAGATTACAGAAGAGAAGAGGAACTTTTGAAACAAAATTGAACAATGATCTTTACATATTGCCTTCCTACATCTCTCCCAGTGAATCCTATATGCCTCAAGAAAAGCTGGAAATTAAATTAATTTTCTGTATATTCCTTAAATACCCGGAATGCAAATCTAGGTGTTAGTGAAGTACTTAGAAAGTATGTTTCAGTATGTAGGTCTGAAGAGTGAGCGCTAATGCCTTATCATCCTGTGAACTTAGCGTGTGTGAAGCAGAGCTCTTAAGCTGTTTCTAACGGTGAAAACACAACAGGAGAAAGTTCGTTTCTCAGGTAACAAGGCACAAAATCATTTAAGGATTTCTAGGTCAGAATCAACACCTACCTGTTATCTGAAAGTCTTTTAGCTGCTTCTGCATGTCAGTGAAGTAGCTATTCATGTCTCTGGGAGAAACTCCAATTGTTAATGAGCAGCTGAAGTTTCCCATTGGAACAATCCTATTCTTAGACACACAGCAAAGATCATCTTTATACTGAAAATACATATTCTAATACTAGTATGGCAAACTATGCTGGAAAAAAAAGACAAATAACAAAGAGCATATTTAGACCTGCTGCAAATACACCTGAAAACATGGGGTTCAAGCTGTGGTCATTTGACACAAATTGTATGATGGCTTCTGGTAGAAAAATTTGGTACATTTGGAGTTAACATTTAATCAATAATGAATTAAATTATTTTAATTTTTTACAGTAAAATATGGTGATTGGGGGGAAGTATTTGAGGGGAGCCTATTTATACGTAAGATATAGGCAAAAAATACTGAAGAACCCCAATTAAGCGAAGTCGTATTTAGTCAGGACACCTTAAAAATGACCAGTCATGTCCTAATCAAATATATATGTTCTTCTCTCAAATTCAGAATTAATGAGCATGTCAAAAGCCTGATAGAAGTGAAGATACTATATGAAAAACTGTAATATCAGGTTAAAAATTCAATAGGAGTGATAGGTCAGATTGTGCTGGCAAGTGGGTGTTACTATACCTTAAGTTACAGAGGTACAGAAATATATGTGCTATATACGATCTCCTAGCTCTGCAGTTCACTGATGAGTTGATGTGCTCTTTGTGTAGAGTGTCAACTACCCAGCTGTTTTTCTAAGGTAAAAAAATTGTAGTATCTGGATTTAGAGTAAATCCAAATGTATGAGAATACATTTGCTCTCCAGGCATACCCTGATGCGTCCACCCACACTATGTTGTCTTCCAATTCCTATTCTGATGTATTGCAGTGTAGTCATCTACCTTTCTCAGGTACTTTGAACTGAAATATCACACACAAAAATAAAAATTGCATATTAAAACCAAAACACATGGACCAGAAAAAATCTTGGCCAAGTTGTAATCCTTGTAAACACATGCATTTTTCTCTGAAGAGGACTAACGTTAAGCTATGTGGTCACAGTCCTCTCTGCATATCCTGATTTGAGGCCCAAGGTTGTTTAATGCTATAGGTGCAGATAAAGTCAAAACAGGTAAAAAAATTAACTGTATCAACAAGAAACTTTCCCTCTGATTTGAATATTTCTTGTCTAAATACAGAGAATATTGTAGGAAGGTTGTGTTGTTAATCACCTGAATAGGATAGGTATATTGACTGGCACATGCTAAGGGAGATGAGAGAGATTACAATGGCAGAAAACTCAGTAATAATGAACAACTCAATTATTCCCATGAAGATTGGTAAAAAGTAATTTTGGGACATGTTCTAAAAACTAATTTTAGATGCTATGATGATTGCCCTTGGAGCAGCTATTTTTTATATAATTCTGAACAGAGCATAAGAACTTACTGAAATTTTTACTACTGAAAAGCCATTCTGAAATCCTGACTACAGTACATTTAAATTCCTCTTCCCTATAGGAATGAAAAAAAAAATTACACACATACACACATGTATACTTATAAATGAGGGGACCTCTATAAAAATGAGAAAGACTAGAAAAAAACCCAAGTAATTTAAAGGAGAATCTTAAAGGATTAAGTTATTGAATGTGTAATGGAAATTCTATAAGGTTTATGGTGATTAACAAAATGATGGCATCAATAAACAGAAGAATGAAGAAACTCTTCAAATCAAAATCTTACTCTTAGAAAGTAGAATTTGTAGCCATGTAAGGAAGATCTGAATATCATGAACTCTGAAAAGGAATGTGGGATCTAAGCTAAGACCAAAAAAAAGGTTTAGATGACAAGCTTGTGAAAGGCATGAAAACTTATAATAAACATTTTTTCTAACCCATCAGAAGCACAATGTCTGCCACAGAGTCTGCAGAGCTGATAGATGATGGAGGTGTAATAGGAGAACTCAAAGGAGATAAGACCACGGTAGCAAAATTAAATGAATTCTTCACATTGATACTCACCACTGAAGAGTTTACAAAGGTCCCCACAGTGGCTGTTTTCTTTGCGAAGGATGAACTGTAGGAACCATCTTAAATTAAAGTGTCAATAGAAGTTATTTTAGACCAAATAGATAAATGAATAGTAACAAATTGCCAAGACAAGATGATATACACCCAAGGGTTTTTAAATAACTCAAATATGACCTTGTCATTTGATCATAGATCTTACACTATTGTAAATGTCAGCTTCTGTATGAGAATAGAGGTTAGCAATTTTTATGCCCTTTTTTTAAAAGGATCCTTAGAAAAATTTGGTAAAGCAGATGTGAGGAAGATGAAGAAAACTAGGAAGTTGTATGTCTTATTCCTTAGACGTAGATTGGTAGAATAATATTCATAGACACATAGTTAAATACAATAAAATGGGGAGGAATAAAAATAAATTTTGTAGAGAAAATTCTTTGGTTTTTTAATTTCTTAGAAAGAATAAATGAATATACAAGCAAGGGTAATCTGTATCTGGTTGATACACTGTGCCTGGACTTTCAGAAAATTTCTGACAAGGTCCTCTATAAAAGACCCTTAAATAAGCAAAACTGTCATTGATTATAAAAAGGAACATCTACCTTTAGATTTATAAATACCTAAAGGACAGGAGATTAATAAATATATAAAGGACAGAAAATAGTAACAGGAGTAAATAGTCAGTTTTAGTGATGAGAGTCCCACTCTTTCTGAAAGGTTGCAAAAAGCTCCTGACAGTACGAACTGGGTGATAAAGAGGCAGAGGCAACGCATAAAAAACTATGCACATGGGAAAAAGACAAATAGAAATTCTCGCTTCCTATAAACAGTGAAAGGTTCTAAACTAGGCATTGTTAATCCAGAAAAGGTAATTGCAGCTACTCTGGATACACCTATGGAAAAGTTAGGTCAGTGTTCACTGACAATCAAACCAAAAGTACCCCAAACAAACACAAACTCCTAAGAATTATTTGGGAAGAAAACAAAACATTAAACTCACTTACATAACAAAATAATTATCAAAGCTATTAGATGAAATTGTAAGGAAATAGGTTTAAAATAATAATTTTATTTTTTTGCATTTAGCATATGACTAAATATCAGAACTCATCATCACAGGATAGCTTGGATGTCAAAATTTTAAGTGAGTTCAAAAAATGATTAGACAAATAAAAGGAAGCTTATGAAGGGATGTTAAACACTGAGATACAAGCTCTAGATACAAGCCATAAGACACACAAAGCTGGAAAAGTATCCAGAGGAGTACGCCACCCTGTGCTTGCTCTATTTTTACATAATTTCAAACATTTTATTACTACTACTACCTTAAGTAGCCATCTTTTGTCACTGGGTTCGGACCTCTGATTGAATCCAGAAGAGCCACTATTCTCCAACGTTCTGCTTCTGTGACACCAGAATTTTAAAAACGGTCATTCTTTCAACATGTGGAGTCAGCTGTTCAGGAAGCTTAAATCAGTATTGTACTGAAGAAGTCAGTGTGTTATCTTGTTTTAAGCCCAACATGACTTAACCGAAGTTCTTTATTTGAGGCATTTACTTTTCTACAGCAAAGCTTTTGATTTGGACTTCAGACAGTATGTAGATGTACAGATATAAATATTAATACAGATTTCAATATTAATGTACATGTATATAATATACATAGAAACAAAAATATAAGTATAAATATAAACATATATGTAATCAGATCTTGTATGCTTCCCAACATGACTTGAACAAGTATATGAAGAACCTAAGGAATGATTCAATAATAATTATGAAACCACACACAACTCAGATAAACCACGCTTCTGTAGGCATAGAATAACTGCATAAGCAGGTTTAGTGTTGATGCTTATAAATACTATATAGCAATAAGCCAATTACTACTACTACTTCTTAGGCCACTGAGCTAGGAAAAAATCAAGTTTTAACCAGAATTAAACAGAAAAATTTTAGAAACAATTACTTGCTTTAGTTTTCTTGCCTGATGAAACCTATTTTAAAACTTTTGTTGCTGTAGGCAACGTAAGCACAATTAGAAGGTAAATGCAAGCTTAACACAATGAATAATGCCAACTAGGCAGAAATAAATACTTCCTATTGGAAGAAGTTTATCATGCATTTGTATGAGATGAGAAATCCTTTTTTTTTACTTTATGGAATTAAATATATTGAGGAAAATCTGAACTCTTTGTGATCCAGCTCGTTTCCAAGACGTTCTTGTCTGACAGAAAATGATAAAGTAATCTCAGACTGCTAGAGAAGAATGTCCCCAGAAGCATGGTACAAGGTGGGCTCGGGGAAATGACCTGATAATAGGATGTTAATATTTATTTTTAGCAGCTTATTTTTTGCTTCTGAAAGAATTTCATGAACAGTGAAAGACTTCCAGTGAGTTTATAAGTTACAACTCTTCATACTGGTCTCCACAGACTGGAAGTCCAAAGCAGCTTCCATTCTCTGAAGATAAGACAATCCTGTAAAAAGAACCAGAAGTTCTGGCACGGGGCTCAGTTGGCTCAGTCAGTTTCATGTGTTGGGAGAAGTTTTTCATTCTTTCAGAAGGCATACTTAAGGGGAATATTTCAACCTCTCAAGGGGCATATGCAAGGTAAGAGCATTCCAGGGACTTGAGCAGTACACAAACCTTGCTATGAATCACTTGTGCCCAATTCCAAACATTGAAATGGTGAATAGGTTCTGAGTTATTCATATTTTGTTGCTGCAATACCTGTAGCTTCTGTTAATGGGATGCCAGCTTTTTCTGGATGGGAAAATGCATGTCTTTTCATGGGAAGGGATTTACTTTGTCATTTATGCATGTCATCTCCAACTGATTTACACTTACTAGAACGTCATATTTTCATTTATACCAGTGAAACTGACCACTTTTTATAGCATTTAAAAGATCACAGCCAAGAAAATACCAGGAAGACTCTTCCAAACTATTTCAAGGGGTAGTAAAACATCTCTCAGATTCAAAATACTTGAATTTAGTATTCAAGTATTGAATTGACTTGAATGCATCAAAAATCCCACTATTCAGATTTCACAACAGGAAGAATTCCCACTAATGGATTTTTAGGACTGGCATGAAGACTAGCCTTAGTAGATACAAAATTTATCAACAAGTTATCTTGCAGGGCCAGACAAAAGAAACTGTTTCAGTCCCATGAACTTCCTATTAATTTCTGGCTGTAGTTGGAGGTGGTAATACTGACCTTTAAAGTTCTGTGTAATTTGAGTCCTGGATAGCTTAGACATCACTTCTGTTCGTGAACACAACTAAAAGAGTTGAAATCAGCAAGTTCATGCCTGGCAGCATATTTGTGAATCTAGGAAATGGTGTTAGGGCTTAGAGAATGACTACTGACCCAGGACTAAGGGCTGCTGATACTGAAATTTGGTTCTCCATTTGTACAACAACCACTGATTTTAGCTTTGAAGCACCGGGTAAGGTTATGTACTTTGCCTTAACTTTTTCTCATATAAACAAGAAAAATGTGTTAATATTTCTGGGGGATCTGGGTTTCATTTTGGTAAAACTTCTTATTTATAATTTTCTTAAGTAGCAGTTGTGCCATTTTCATTATAGGGCAAGCAGATACAGAAACTTAATGGGCATACATTTTAGGAAAAAAAAAACAACAGGTTGTCTACCAAAATAATACAGTTGCTGCAGAATAAGAACTTAAAAAATACATATTCTATTTGAGAAAAGAAGTGATAAACTGAGTTTCTTAGAACAGATCTTCTTAAAGAAAATAATTTAAAACGTCATCTGTTTTAAACTTCATCATACATTTAAAAACACTTAAATTGCGTATGTCATGAAGATGTTGCTCCCTCAAATACCAGAATATCAAGCTGCACAACATTTGTTTCATATGAACACGATTATTGCCATTTCTTAGGCTGTTCAAAAAAGATAGAACAGTGGTGTTTTAACAAAACAGCACATTAAACTAAGGATGTTGAAATCACTGTTTTAGTTACATACATTAAGAATGAATTGCTTATGGCACCAGTTATTGGGCAGTAGGTGTCAGAAAGCCATATAAATGTGCAAATGAAAATTGAGCTGCTTAGAGCTTCAGGAAAGGGTTACAGAAGGTTATAAAGATATGGCTAGACTTTAAATCTTAGTCACCACCTTATAAGTGTCTCACAATTAAATTACACATCTCAGAATTATCTACGCTGAGTGCCTAGAAATAGGTGATTTCACATGATATAGCAGACCACTAATACACAAAATAGATGCACAATACAGCCCACGGCCTGAAAATCTACTGAGATGAAGCATTTAGTATTGCACTAGGAACATGCTGCATGAATCTAGTTGCAGCCAACAAGCTGAACTACACGTGTGATAAATAAATTACTGTAATTTCACTTTTAGATAAGATTCAGGGCAGGGGTGGGGAGGAGGTTAGAGGTGGACAATCACAGGGCCCAGGAAAAGGTTGTGAGGAAAAATCTTCCCAGGCATAAATACAGCATCAGTAAAATGGCACTAGAAAGTGCTCCCTCTCAGTCTGATAGCATGAAAATCAGGCTGAACTGAGTACAGAGTATTTTTATTTACAACGCATATGTGTCATATGTCTCCCATTGGGATAAACCTGTATCTTGAGTTTCTTTTAGTCTGCCTCTCCTATTTATTTCTGAGCTCATGTCAGTGGTGATGCTTCAGTGCTCATATGAGTGCCTCCATATGCCTATGAACAAAAATCTTTCTTAAAACATTTAAAATTCATTTCTCATTCTTTCTAGGAGTCAAGTGATCTGTAGACATAAAGATATGGTAGAGCTTAGAAATCAGAAGCACCGATGGCACTCCGGGATCTACAACTTTTTCTTTTCTTTTTTTTTTTTACCTTGTGTGATAATAGGAGTTTGATTTGATTTCACATGCAGTTTTAGCCAGCTTAGCAATTCCGTTTTTCTTATAATTTGTTTTGAGCTATAAACATAAAGGAGTAGTAATACCTTAAATTCATCCTAACCCCAAAAACATTTCAGTTCTAGTTGAATAAAAATAAGAGATTTATGGGAGAAATTAGTTGAATCTCCCATTCTGTGATGTTGATAGTTTAAGAGTTTTCTCAGATTTGTGTTCTGTCAATGCCAAATGCATTAAGGAAAACTTCATTGTACAGGTTTATTTATTTATTTCATCTGTAGGGAAAAAAAATAAAAAAAAATAAGAGCAGATGAGGATAAATCTGATTGTCCTTAAGGCATCTAATAATGTGCCCAAAGGACATCAAGGAAAATCTGAAGCATTAATAAACTAATGTGTACTGTACGCCCCACTTCATTTATCCAACTTATATGTTCTGCATGCATTATGCATTTGTGCATTTATTCACTTTGTTCTCAAATATGATTAAGTAAAAGAAGTCTAAAATCTAGATCTTTCCTGTCTCAGAGGGTTATTTCTAGAGAAATGTAGTTGTGGCTAATTAATTATTTGCATATTTTGCTCTTTCTTTTCTAATGGGCTGCATGTGACATGAAATTTATTTTTATTTTTTCAATTTTATGATGAAAAACATAGGTAACTAAGACCACTTGATCTTAGGTTTGGTTAGTCTTCTGTCTTCTGATGTGGAATGTAGGACAGGGAAGTAAATCTGTTATTTTATTGTATATTGACCTATTATAGAAGAAATAAGATTCTTGGTTTAGAATCATAAAATAGTTTTGGTTGGAAGGGACCATTAAAAGTCATGTAGTCCAAACCCCCTGCAATGAGTAGGGAAATATTAAACTCGATCACGTTGCTCAGAGCCATGTCCAACCTGACCTTGTATGTTTCTAGGGATGGCGCATCTACGACCTCACTTTTGAATGCACAATTGTATTTCTGTAATACATGCACACATGCATGCACTTGTATGTCTATAATTACTGACTCTCTTCTGTTATAATGCCTTCTTCCTGGTTAAGAATTACAGATGCTTCTGACCTACTGATTTTTGTCTTAGCTGATTGCACACCCATTTATACACATACACACACACGAGTCTTCAGATTTCATTATTTCATACAGCTTTTAAGAAAATGAGGCCTAAAATTTTCAAGCTGACAATAAACCATTTAATTTTTGTTAATTTTATGACATGTCTGGTTTCTGCATTTGCAGCAGCTATAAAACATATGTTAACTTCCTAATAAAACCTGAGCAACGTTTTCTCTGTCACCTTTTTCTCCCCCCGTATATTTTACAGTGGGAAACAGTGCACAAGTTATTACCTAGGGAACAGTTGTTGCTGTCTCCTGTACAGATCCATATCATACTCAAATTTGCATTCTGATGGAGAAGTAACAAATGTTACTTAAATCCCACGAAGTGTGTTAATTACACTGAGCTCCATGAAATTATGGGTGAGAGAGCCAAAAAGAATTCTACAATTGCATCTTGAGTCTCTTGAGCATATCTTGTCAGATTAATGTCTTTGTCACTCACACGATAACCTTAAAATTGCTTTTCTCCCTAAGTGATATTCCCTAAACCTCAGTGATATGGAAAATCTCACACAAAGCTAAATAGCAGATGCAGTTTGTATTGTTTACATAAATAACGCTGGTACTTTTATGAAAATAAATCAAAATTGAATTTCATTAACAAGTGCAGCTTGTTACTTTCCCTTAATTATTCTACAGTCCTTTTTCTGTGCTTCTGCATACAAGCAGCAGTGTGAGTCTCTGAGACAATATGTCTTCATAGTGTGTCCCTGGAACAAAAGCTAAAACCACATAACTCCTGAGGATGTAATGCTGCTTTTTTTTTTCTTCGCTTTTTTTTTTTTCTTCCTACTTATTTTCTAGCCCTGAATAACCATAGCTGCCTCATTATTTGAATCCAGAAGCCACTGCACTGTGTAGCTGTAACAGAAATTAGCCCTGAAGATTTGACCACATGGGTGTCTCCCCACAGCTCAACTGAATGTTTCTTAAAAACAGGAAATACGGAAGATTTGCTGTGCCAGGGATTTAGGTGCATGCTTCAGTTCCCCAGCAGGGGACATACTCCACCCTCAGAAAGCTGCAAGTCTTCTCACAAAGTCACAACTATGACTGGCGAAACTCAACCCATTGGAAATCTATATTAGATGTCAGACCCGTCTAAGAGACAAATCTAATCCTTTTGGCTGAAAAATAGCTCACAGCAGTCTGCTTCTCCTAGTTTACTGATATTTGGAAGAATGGTTAGTTTGGCAATCAATGTCCTAGAGCCACCAAAGACCTTGATATTATCTTTTTTTCTTTAAGCTCATAAAGAGGATTACTGGGGGAAAAAATAATAAAAAAAATTTTGTGATGTTATATGAGCACCATCAGTATTGCTTTAGGTTTTTGCTTTGATAAAAAATAGACTATATTACTAAAGCTTCCTAATAATATTTTAATTATTTAACGCCTTGGAAAGAGTTTTAAGCTTTACTTTGCTAAATGAGTCTGGGAGCACATAATCAGATGTCCCCATACAATAAGAAGAATATTTGAAACATAGCAAGTTTATTTTTTCTTACCAGTATCTCAGAAGTGGTAGCTGATGAGGTCAAAATATAATAAAGTTGAAAAAATTCAAAAGAACCATCACAATTTGCACTGGTAAAGAATGAAGCCAAAAATCTTTGAAAATCAGAACAACTTCATTTTCCACACCTTTATACCATAAGCTGTTTTTCACATTGGTGAATGCTAAACTGTAAAACGTGACTATTTAGGTTCTGTAATTCTATGCTTTTTCTTTGTGCTTACTATACACAGAATAAACACAAGATTCATGGCATTGATAATAAGGCCTATGAACACAATATGGAATTACTTTCATTTTTCCCTACTGAGATTCGGGCTCTTTACATTTAAGCGTCCTTTTTGAAATATAAAATTTTATAATGTAGCTTGAAAAAGAGATGGTGGGAATGAAAGAGTTATGCTTATGGAAGTCCATTCATCCAGTCTCTGCAAGTCTACCAGATCTATAAATAATGGAGAAAGGCCCTCAAGCTAGGGATGCCAAATTTAGTAGCATCTAATGAAAAGATAGGAGTAAAGTCCTGAAATCTCTTTTCAATTATCTTCAGCAGAACTGGGGACCTAGATTGAAAAGTCCCCAAGAAGCCATTGGTAGAGGTTTCTCTGACAATCTTTATATTCTTTGTACAAATAACTTCGTCAAGATGACAATTAAAATGTCTGTTCTAGCTATGCATTTTAAAACCCGGTCTGTTTATTCAAATCAAGGCTTTTCAAGCTTTGCTTTAAGTCACCATAAGAAAGGGAGGGGAGAGACAAATCCTTATCATTACTTTTTAAAATGACTTAAAAGCAACAGACAGCTGAATAAAGGAGTGTCTAGAAGGACCGCTGTGGAAGTCTGTCTACAAAGTAGATTGAAAAAATGTTTTGTTCTAAATCCTAATCTCTTCTGTGGTCTCAAGAAGGCTGACACAAGATGATTGCCACAGAGATGAGTGATATTTGTCACCAGACATCTGCTAAGACACAACCACAGTGTATTTTCCCTGCCGGGTGGCATGTAATGGAGGTTACCAATCCAGTGTTTAGCATGAAAAGTCAAATCCAGTGTTAAGAGATTTTCTTACTGTAGCTCTTAATGAAAAGTGCCTTCTGGATCAGTTATATCAGCAGGATGACAGGAAATGAGTGGGATATCAAGACTTGAAAGTAATAGTTTTTAATCTGCATGATTCCCAGTTCTACTGTACAGCAAA
The DNA here is from genome assembly GCA_033628505.1 of Tringa tobata. NCBI lineage: Eukaryota > Metazoa > Chordata > Aves > Charadriiformes > Scolopacidae > Tringa > Tringa tobata. The sequence goes on from JAHREE010000279.1 coordinate 32,289,603, forward strand.
TAAAGCATAATGGTCACAGCAGCCAGTGACAGGAAGAACAACAGGATGGTGAGAATATCTGTACATAAGTTACCCTGAAATCACTCAAACACAAGTGTCTTCTCTGAGCTCAGTCCCACGTACTCGGTTTTAGGAGCTGTATCACCATCAAAGTAAATGCAGGAGTGATAAACTCCCTAGTTTTAGTGTATTTTGGGGAGATCAAATACCAAAAGGCAGAAAAGAGGTGTTCGGGACTTGAGAACAGATGAGAAAGTACTACGGGGCTGGTTGGAGTCTGGGGAAGGGGTGGAAGTATCTAACCAAATCTTTTGAGTTTTGCCCAATGTTAATTAGTGAAAGTAAGTGAAAGGATATAACACCAACTTTTATAAACAACCAATCTATTATTCCTGTCTTCTCTGCTCCACTGCAGAAAATACCCTGTCTGTTGTATCCTTATATGTGGCTGGGGACACATAGATTGGGACCTGTGAAGAGGGCAGGAAAGCTGTTTCCCATATATCTTCCTTATGCAGGAAACCCTGAAACTCTCTTCTATTTTTCTCTCTCTGTCTTATCATCCAGTTTGCTCCTGGTGAGCTCTGATTCCTCAGCAGCCCCTGGTGTTAGGATGGTTTCTGCCTGTAACCCAGAGTGAGAGCTCATGGGCAGGGTGAGGCAGCTTAAATCACTCCAATCATGAGTCCCTGGTACTGCTGCAATGGACACAAAAAACAAAACCCTTTTTGTGCTGTTAGCTAGGAGACAAAAAGAGCCAGTCCCATCCTTGTGATTACCAAGACTGCTATTTTTAATTTGCTTCTGTACTTTTCTGTCTCCTTTAAAAGCAAAATATTATAAATAAAAATGAAAAGCTATGTAAAACAACCCGCTATAGGCTTTTCTACTTAGTAACTGTAAAAGTTCAGGTGGGGAATACCTGTTTTATTATAAAGAGCATCTGAGTTACACAGTGCTCCGTTAGTTCATTCCAACAAATTGATGTAGCCTGTGTCCATAGCCACACAGGTTTCGTCAAATGACTAATACAGTTCAAGCAGACAAATGTCCCAAAAACTGATTTTGCAAGCAAGGGGGAAAAGAATGTGTAAATCTGGGTGAAAGAAAGCCACAGTACTTCTACAAAATTGCGGTGCTTTCCCTTTATTCCTTTTTCTTACTACTACCATGCAAAGAATGCCACTGATCTTCCTTAATTCTACCGTAAGTGCTAAGCACCAGTAAAATACAGAAACAATCAGATTCCCTGTATATACACTTATACTCTTTCAAAGGGATTTGAAGATGAATGTTTTTCTTTTACACATAATAAATATTCATTTGATTGCAAATGTTCTCTATTTTACCTTTGTTTCTTTAGTAAGAGTGGTGGAAAGATTTGGGCCGTGTTTACAGTTTAGATACCTTCTGGTCTAAAATCACAGCTCTTCCAAATGAGCTAATGAAGTATTGTAATTCCACTAGCTCAGTCTGACAGCCATTACTCCCAGCTCTGCAAACACTGCATTAAATTTCTGTGTATCCTTGGTGACTGTTATTAGTAGGCTTGGGTGTATTTCACTGGGTGTATTTGGAATTCAGCAAAGAAAATTCTCAATCAGAAACAAACCATAATGGAGATAAAGATATTACACTTTCTCAGAAGAAAGCAGTGGGGGAAAACTGTTCTTTCTGCCTAGAATTTTTGATTTTGATAACCAGAAAATTGCTAAAAGATCAATTCCTGTACCACCCCCACCCTGCACCGTCTCCAGCAGCATGCAGTTTTCCTGCATGTTTGGGCATCTGCTGATGCGTGACAACTGCAATTCACATAGAGTTTTAAATAACACCCAGTACTCAGATCCTTTAAAGGATCCGTCTATTTCTTCCAATAACTTAAGTCTAACTGCTGTATAGGTGAAGGCACTACTTCCACCTGTGAGGCCAACACTCAGCTCTAACGTACTCTGATCAACATAAATTCATGTCTGTAAGAAGGCAGGAAACCTCCTATATCTTAATGCTACTTATATTCCCACAAGGAAATACTTTCTAGGCTTGTCTATGTTTTAATTTAGAGGAAGTCCAGAGAGACTGGACCCTGATCTCAGCTGAACACCTGAAATCAAATGGAATTAAGAAGTATTAACATGCTTTGAGGTTTTGGATCGCACTGCCTCCATATCTAACTCAAACTTAATTAATGTCATCCAAGTAGTACAATCCTAGATAAAAGTAGGTAAATAGAATTTACTTGCTTTTTAACATATACATTATAGCAACGATTAACATACCAATGTTTCGTATAAAATACCTTCTTTCTGTACCGAGAGTTTTACTCACCATTATGCCAATAGCGCAATTTTGGTTTGTTGCTTTGTTTTTTCAATATTTAAAAAAAAGAAGTTTGATTTGTTCTTAGTTACTTGGTAAGCTCCTGTTAACTGACCTTGTGGTAATAACTAGTGTTTCTTGGATTTACCTTTATAGAGTTATTGATGTCACTTACTGTAACCAGTTACATATGTGAAGTTATTCACTAACTTACGTTTATTGATATCTCTCTGCTGGCTGACACCGTTGTTCACACTGAATGTCCAAAGTCAGATTCTCAAGGGTACACGTGGGGATTTTTTGTTCAACTGCTAGTGGATTCTGGCTAAAAAGCTTACATGTCTAACAGCAGTGTGATTTCCCAAGCTCTGCAGCAGGCAGGATTGCCATTGGCAATATATGTCTAGACTGGGGGTCAGGCACTGTTGGCCCGTTTTGCAGCACAACATACTGTGCTGAGCCACAGCTGTGGTGTTAGGCCCTTCAACCTGGTGTGACAACCCCTTAATTTTTTTTCTTGAGAACCAGTCTTGCCTCCTTGAATCCTAGCACAGTAAAAGGGTGAGCAAGATATTTTTTAATCTTTCCACCTATATTTTATAATTAAACTATTCAGTTTGGGCTGAGTTGAGACTGTTTTCCCATATATTTCCATGAAATTGAATATAGTGCTAACCAAACAGAAACCTGCTATGAAGTTTTCCTCTAAACAGACTGTACCAATGGCTTCTTACCCAGACAAGGCAACAGCCTTTCTGTCCCTGTCCTGGTCTACTCATAACTCTGAATTAAACCATTCTGAAGAGCAGTGCTTCTTCTAGGAGACATCAAGCAAATTTGAAATGAGATCAAAACATCTTTTTCAGTTGCCTAAACCTTCATTTGAAATCAGAAATTAATAACAGATCCAGACCTCTGCACAATCCAGCCTCTGTTTCCACTCCAAAATATGTCCATGAAATTAATTCTGGCTCAAGTAAGGAGTTCCTGCCTTTCTTGTTGCTAGATATCGTGAGAGGATTTTTGAATAATTTAACTATAAAAAGACCCTATTTTTTTGCCTTCTATAAGCATCTTTTATTTCTCACCATTTAAAACAAAATATTGGGCTAGACAGAGTGACATTATAACCCCATATATCCTGCTTATTTTCTTCTATTCCCTTATGGTTTATTCAGGAGCTGGTCCTGCCTCTAGTGAAACCATCATCAAAACTCAATTTGACTTCTGGGAAATGGGAATACACTTTTAAGTGGCTATTAATTCCAATACTGCACATGTAAGATCATTTCCAGGACATCAGGAGTACCTTGTAACAACTACTTCCCGCTTATTCATATAATAACAATAAATAAATAAATGCTTGTTCAGTAACATTGGTATGATTATGAAACATTTCCTGTGACAATAATGGTAAATGGACCAGTTTGGAATTTGTACTTTATGCTTCAATCTTTCCATTCTCAGAAAGGGTGCTGAGGAAAGAGTACGAGTTTATTTATGAGTGGAGAGTAACAGACCTCCCCCTTTTGACTTTCACATGTAAACAGATGTTTTCTTTTTGCCCAGAGTAATTTTAGTTATCTAGCTGATTTTTGTTGTTTGGGTGTTTTTTTTTTCCCTCTTTTTTTCTGTTAGTGATGGATAGAATTAGAGAACTAGCATCCTGCAACTGACACATCTTTAGATGAAATTCTCTAGAGAAAAATCAAAGGGAGATGTGAAGAAATGCTACATTTGACTCTGGCCAGAGCTCTGTGTAAAGAGCTATGGCTGATCAATACTGGCCCTATTAATTCTCATCCTGGACGGATGATCATTGCTTCTGTTCCCTCCCCAGAGCTAAATTACTTTGAAACAGTATAAAAACTGCTCACAGGAGTTAGTCTGAAGACATACAAAAATATTTTCTACCACACTGTCAAGTATAACTCATAGTTTCACAAACTGAATAGAAGAGAATTTGGTTTTATATTGCACCCTTCATCTGCTCCAAGTACCCCCAAAGCAGTTTGCAATTTTAAATTATCGGAAGCACTGACTGTGCAGTGAGTGTCTGAGCAATAGCTCAACAGTAGTTACACAGAAAATTACGTATTAGGTTTCTAACAGGTACACAGAACCTGTTTAGCTGCAGGATGGAAAAGCTGCGCAGCCTTCCTGTGGGATTCTGCACTTCCACCTGCATTGCTAACTAGCAATGGGCTGCAGGTGGTTCGTTTCAACATCTCATTGAATGGCTCAACACATCCTTTACGCAGCAGTGCCCACATTAGGCATGTGTGAGCATGCCAGTGAGCATGACAAAGGAACCATATTAAAGTAAATCTATAGGTAAATATAAAGAACTAAAGCTTCAGCTGGTGAAAATTGGCATTGCTCCACTGAACTCAACATAGCACTGTTGATTCCACCAGCTGAAGATCTGGCTGTAAGTATTTTGACACTGAGCCAGGCCTCTTTCCCAATTGTGTTAAGTCATTAAGCTTTATACTTAAGTGTGCAGTCTTATAAATTGTATTTAAATAGCTAATTTATCAATTCTTTGGGAGTTCAGTTCTGTGAAGAAGTAAACACGTTTAGGTAGGATTTTCCTGTTAGCTCAGCTTTCAAGCAAGCAAAGAAGAAAGGTAAAGAAGGGAAACCACATTCAGTTACAAATTCTTTTTTCATTTTTTAGAATTCAGAAATCAAAATGAAGAGGAAAAACCAGCAATGAACACACAGTCAGGAGAAAAACATTATATGAGATTCTAGTGTCTACCTTACTATTATTTTTATTATCATTCCTTATAAATATTCATCAGTGCTGTCAATGCACATTTGGAGGATTGCTTACAACCACAAAATCCAATCATGCCTATAAGGTATTGTCATGGTATTGCAGTTAGTGGAAAGCTATTAATGTTCCTCTGGAAAAAAAAAAAAAAAAAAGGCACATCTCTGCCCTAAATACTTTGATGATTAGGGCTTATATCTCTCCTTCTAAGTCTATGCTGCTCTTAAACAGTAGGTCATGGCTGACCTGCCTCCCCTCTAAACATACGGCAATCTACAACAGCAAAGACAACTCTGTCCTAACAGCAAAGATATTCCAAGGGGTTCTCAATGTGAATATATGCATGCATCTCCCAACTCCATCTATCAAACAAAAGCATTTCATTATGTTGTTTGGGATAATACAGGAAGATATTCCCTCTCCTTGCATTTTTTGAGGGTGTGGTGAAGTTGACCTTAGCTGACTGCCAGACACCTACCCAGCTACTCTCTTATTCCCCCTCTTCATCAGGACAGGGACAAAATAAGACAAAAACACTTGTGGGTAAAGATAGGGAGACCACTCAATAACTACCATCGCAGGCAAAGCAGACACAACTTTGTGAAAATTAATTTAACTTATTGGCAATTAAAAATAGAGTAGGAAGGTTAGGAGCGAGGTCAAAGGCTAAAACCACTTACTCCTTCTTTCCAGGCTCAACCTCACTTCTTCATTCTCAGATCCTCTCTCCCTTCCTCTCTACCCTGAGCAGTGCCTCTGCCTTTCCTTCCTCATCATGCTCTTCCCCTGCTCCAGCTCAGTCCTTCATGAACTGCTCCAGCATGAGTCCTTCCCACAGAATGCAGCTCTTTAAGAACTACTCCGGCCTCGGTCCTCTCCATGGGGTACCACCCATCAGGAGCAGACTGATCTGTGAGTTCTCCATGGACTGCAGCTCCTGATAGAAACTCTGCTCCAGACTGGAGCATGTCCACCTTTGCTGGCTTGTGGTACTCCATGGTCTGCAGCATGCATGTCTGCTCCATCATGGTCCTCCACACTCTGTAGGGGGACAACCTGCTCCACCACAGTCTTCTCCACAGGCTGCAGAAGAATCTCTGCTCTAGAGCCTGGAGCACCTTGTCCTTTCACCTTGGTGTCTGGAGGGATGTTTTGCACAGTTTTTCCTCACTCCTCACAGTACTGTGCAGCATTTTTCCCTTTCTTAAATATGTTTTCCCTGAGGTGCCACCATCTTGACTGAGGGACTCAGCTGTGCCCTGTGATGGGTCTATTGGAGCCTTCAGGAACAGGTTGTGTCTGACATGGGGCAGCTCCTAGCCACTCTTCACATAGACTACCCCTGCCACCACCCCCACATATAGTCCCAGTACAAAAATAGGGGCACGTAAACCTAATACAGTGGAAAATCTTACATTTCAGGAACTAATACATTAATCTTGATAAGGAAAAGAGTAACAGCTGTTCTCCCTTCTCGTGTCAGACAAAATTAATGAAGAAGCTTGTATCCACTTGTTGAAGGAAAATCTACTCCAGAAAACAATTGTTTGACCATTTTTTCTAGCTGTTCAAATAATTCGGGAAAAAACTTTCCATATGGGTGTTAATATTAAATCCAGAAAAAATATGGATATTGAAAGTGGGGGAATTTACCTCATCAAACTTTAGACATCTGCAGACCAGTCCCCTACAGCTGAGCTGATCACTCCAGATGCTCTTAACAATTCGAGGGAGAGAAAGGTTCTTTTATGGTGAAATTCCTCTGACCAAGTATAGATGACCACCTGAAGTCAGGCTTCTTTCACTAAGAGTGTTTATTTCTCTCTGACAATAAAGATAGCTTAGCTGCCTATGTTTGGTCACATAAATTCCACCTTAGGTGATTTATGATCAGATTTCTAGATATTTGGATGCTTAATAAAGACCATAAGCTTGATGTGTTAAGACATGCTGAGCAAGCAGAACTGTCTCTTCAGTATGAAATGCTGAATTTAGTCATAGGCTGTTGGTAATTAGTAAGCCAGAGTGAGAGAGAATGAAATTCCAATCCTTGTTCCATAAATATTGCAAAAGTTTTATATAAGCAAAACATTTTTTAACAGATGAACTTGAGAAGACCTTGTTTGAATACCAAATAGCCTGTTGGTTACCAGGTGTTTCTAGTGATATAGATTCAGCTCCCTACAGCAGCGTGAAAACTTAGAGTCTTCCAGGGACATAGGTTCATGCTCTAACCAGTACATTCCTGTGTAAAAATTGGAGGGAGCAAAAGGGAGCGCAACATCTTCCACCAGTAGTTTCTATGAGGTTGCAGCCAATAGGTGTGATTTGAGAAGTCAGACGAAACTCTCTCAAATGGACAGTAAAGAGAGTAAGCTATGTTGTTGTTACATACTGACAGAGCTGAGATATAAACCAAGGCCTTATCTGTTCAGTGCTCCCTAGATCTAGGCAGTTTTGAGTAGACATTTAAGGTTCTTAAGCAGCTTTAAAATATAAATTTAGGGATTTCTAGTGTTAGGCAATAGGTTTTAAATGCATGGTCTATAGTTCTTCAACTGTCATTTAAGATTTTTATTTCTGATGTGAATCTGTTAGTGCTTTTCTGCCTTATATGTTTTTTTTTTAAATGAAAATTTAAAATTAAATATGGTGAAGAAAAATTGGGAAATCAAGTTTTTTAGCGAACCAAATTAGAGGGTCATTGCCAGAGTAAAGTATACTTGTCTGTCTGGCATTGAACTGTATTGGAATAAAGGAGATCTAAATACATAATATTGCTATACTCTTTCCTGTAATTACTTTAATTTCACAAGGTGTGATGAATTGGTCTATGCCATTTCAGTGTGATGTGTGTTGACTGGAACAGGTTCCCCAGAGAAGCTGTGGATGCCCCATCCCTGGAAGTGTTGAAGGCCAGGCTGGATGGGGCTTTGAGCAACCTGCTCTAGTGGGAGGTGTCCCTGCCCATGGCAGGGGGGTTGGAACTCGATGATCTTTAAGGTCCCTTCCAAACCAAACTATTTTATGATTCTATGATTCTATGATGACAAGGTGAAGACTTGGGTACTCTTCTGAGCACCCTGTGCACTTAGATTCCCCAGGTTACTGCTTCCTTACTTGGGCAGTAGCTAAACAGAGCTGTGAGCAGGGTGTTTATCAAGCCATGATAATATGCCGTCCTCAGCATGTCAAATGAGGTGCAGAGCTCAAAGTTCCCCTTATATGTGTCACTTCTGCTGTGGTTATCATTTATAATTTTTACAGTGCCCAGAAGAGTATTCTTAGGCAGGAGTAATTCAGCAGCCCGGCAGTTTCATTAGTGCAGAGTCAGGCTCTCGTGTTCAACACATTTTACCTTGCACTTGCAACACTCTGCAGTTCTTTGGGCAGGATGAATGCTTTTATGTACAAAAGGAAATGTGTTCTCTTTTTTAAACATTTCCTGCCCCTTATTTCCATAATTCCTCACTGTGAACAGACTTAACTGTTATCAAAAACTAACAAAAGCTGCTAAGCTTTAAGGCAAGACAACTTTAACCTCCCATACCAGTAACATCTACAAACTATTTGCCAAGTTATTGCTAACCACTCAAGTATAGGAGCAGGAATCTCTCCTTACAGATTACAACAATCATTATTCCTTTGCCACATGCATAAAAGTATGTCAGGCATAAAATATTTCAGATGCAGAAATCTCATCATTCCCTTTTGCAAACACATCTTCCCTTGGAAGATGCACTCATAGCTGTTTAGCAGAGTCCAAAGTCTGTATAACTGTAGAGACTTCCACTTTCAATTCTGGGTTTGCATTGCCTTGTTTGAAGGTTTTGTTTTATGCTTATTTTAAAGCCTTTCCCCACTTATTTTTTTAATTTTTATTGGTAGCATCTTCAAAAGCTATGCTCTCCCAACCTGCCCTTTCCAGTGTTCTAAATATAAATATAGAAACAAAGAAATGCATATTAATAAGTAAAGAAGCACAGGTGTGCCTTGCAGACAGTAAGTTTTTTAAAGTCCTTTCTGAGTTCTTGAATCATTATCCCTGCATAATTTATACCATGTTACCGTGTGCAAACACTGAACCTGGCCCACAAAGAAGAGATGTGAGCCAGCTCAAAAGGTAGACCTTGGATTTTCACAGTAGAGGGCATAAGCTATTTATTTATGTATCAAATAATTATGGAAATTTCTGGCATATTTTCTATGTGAAAGAAAGGCAGAAATATGTAGTTCATTATTGCCTTTCTGACTCTCTTGCTCAGAGCCAGGGATGCTGATAGTACACAGCTGCTGAGCACTGAGTCCTCTTCATTGTCATTATCCTCCCATGTTTTTAAGACCTTCTCTATGGAGAAAAAAGAGGGAAGAATACCTGGTAAGGTGGCTGCCAGATTCATGTACTGAGGGAAAAAGAAGGACAGTTAGTTCTTTGCGCAAATTGCATTGACTGAAAACACAGCATAGTACACAGCCTGGTCCTGAGAAACAGTACATAGTGTGAACACATATTTTACAGGAAAGCTTTCCCTTCCATGAGTAGTATTTCAAAAATATTTTATTGTTTTTTCTTTCTTGAAGAGTGATGAACCCTTTAAATAGGCCTGAGTGTGATGAGATATCCTTAGCTACCAGATAAATGCCCACCAGGCTGCTCACTTCCCATTCTCAATAGGGCATGGGAAGTAAATAGGAACAGAAGGATTCTGGGTCAAAACGGCTGTGTCTGGGATGGAGTAGCCCTGACCTCTCTTCACAGAGGCTGCCCCGGCAGCTCCACTCCTAAACTCCTCAAATCTTGCAATGTATACACAATATACTAAGCAAGTACTAGAATTATATTTTAATTTTTTTTTTTCAATTATGAAGAACCGTAAAAAAATGAAAATACTTGACTTGGGTTGAAAAAGAGAATTTTGTCAAGTTTTCACAGAGGCAGTAAAGATCACTAAAGTCACATTTGTCAAATGGAAACATTTTGTTTGATCTGCAACAAAACATTTTAGTTTGTGTTTTATTTAGACATTTACCTATTTTCCTCTTTATCTGGAGCAATTTTAAAATAAAGTAATGATATTTTGAAACAAAAAGTTAAAAAGTATGAGATCTAAAAGTTGAAAATGTTGAGATTTTTAACACTATTGATTTGAAGCAGTCCGTTTTGGAAATGTCAAAATGAAATCTGTATGATTTTTTTTTTTCTTTTACTATTTTTATCCCAGACTATGTTGGAGTGTAGGGGGAATTTTATAAAGATTTTTTTTCCCCTCTGCTACATGGAAATGACTCATTCTGTGTTTTTCAGAATAGCAAAAGATTTAAGCATCTGCCTAAAGTCCACATTGTGAAATTGCCTTACAGCTCTAGAGAATCATTTTCACCTGAAAGCTGAGAAGAATATCTGTGAGGAAAGCAGAGAAGTTTTTACTGAGTATCACCCAGTTGTTTAAGATTTTGGTTTTGATGAATCAACAATTTCTGCTAAAGACTTTTTTTTTTTCTCTAAAAATTTTCAGCTAATTTTATTGTTAAGTCATGTCATCTCATTGCTGTATCTTCATTGGCCCTGCTTAATAGAAGTAGTTTTACCTTTTGCATGGTGGAAACAGTTATCGTTTGATAGTTATATGCATAAAGTATCCAGCAGTCAAATGAAGTCAAGTCTAGGCTCATTTACTTTTTCAAGAAGTTATTTTCAACAATGATTCATGGGTTGGGGGAATGTGTTGGATGCCAGCATCGTAAAGCAGTTTCCACAACTTCCACAGCTTGAAATCCTTTGTTGTTTATCCCAGCTCGGATGCTGATGAATAGAAAGAAATGAAGACTCGCTTCTGACTTCAAGATGTGGTAGCAGTGGGGTCACATACACATCTTAAGCATGGTTTTGCGCAAAATGTGGTTATATGTTTCTGGTTCTAAATTTTGACTCTACTAATTCGGGTATTTTCATGACCAAAGAATTAACTTTTTTCCCCTCTGACAGATAGAGGAAGAAAAAAAAAAGAAAAAAAGAAAAAGCAAAGGCAGAGTTTGTGGTACAGGCATACTTATTTAGTATATTTTTATCTATCAAAATCTTGATCAGGTTGCTAGTTTAAACCCATTTTTCTTGGCACAAAGACTTGGTCTCAACTTGTGATTTAGAATACTCATTTCTCTTCATCATCTCACTTTTTAGTTTTCCTTTTTCTTCTGAAATGTGTCAGGATATATTTTGCATCTCATCCAGCTTTTCTTTATCCACTCCTCTTCTACAGTGGTTATGTCTCCAACATGTCAGAATTAAGGGGGAGAGAGCAGAATGACATATAAGAGTATAGGAGTATGCAACTATTTTGTTTAAGCTTTTGAATGAATAGCTATGTGTTCGTTTGTTTTCACACAGTTTTCATCGTAGTAGCCTGAAGCATAGCACTTTAATAACTATTGACTGTTTTTCAGCCATTATCTATTCTGGGATGGAATAGCAATAAGCATTACAGCTTTTCCTAGTGGGCTTAGGGAAACCAGTTCACAATGTGAATAAGTCATCAACAGTCCACTGTAGGTACAGCCAGAATACTTTGTCAGGTGGATAGTTTCCTAGATGCAAACCAAATTATTTTATGCTTGGTTAGTTACACGGTATATTTCTACATTTACTTGTATTGTTATGCTGCATTTAGCTGACTAATGACTCAAGAACTTTATTTGCTAACTTCATCCACAGCACCTGCTCAAGGATTGCAATAATATAAATAATTTCTATGGAATTAACAAAGGAAAAAACCAATTTCACCCAGGGGAAGTTCAATACCACTTACAAAACACACAATGATTGCTTAATAAAATCACTGTAAAGATCTAGCCAGAAGACTGATCTTTAGGGAGAGCAGAACATATTGATGTACAACTCTCAGTGACACTTCAGGACAGTTTTGCTGAGGTAAAGGTAAGATTCTGGGGCTGTAGCCAACCCATCAACATGCCCTCAGGCAGCATGTAGAAATGTGACATGGCAGTAACCTTACAGTTGAGCGGTTGTGCTGACCATATTGAAGCTGGATCTGATCCTGGTGTTATCAATGGATAGATACTATAAGATGGTTTGCCCTGGTCTCAATATTTATGTATTTTGACTTATTTAAGGTATATGCCATGCTGTGATAACGCAGAACAACACTGTTTTCCAATAGCATGTCAGAAGATTTATTAGTATAAATTATTTTTTCTAAATTTTTACCTTCTTAAAAATTTGTCAAATGAAACTTTAATCTTCTCATTCTCAGTTTTGCTCATGTTTCTTCTGTGTGATAATCTATTATTAGTATGTAAACAAATAATTTTATGCAGTGTTAATTTACAATGGAAAGGAAGACAGTAAAAGGACATTATCTTGCATAAAAACATTGACTGAGGCTGTAGGAAAGAATGGCAAAAAGAATCTATATATACATTTCTTGAGAAATTAGAAAGTACTAGTTCCTATACTAGCTTAAAGAAGACATGTACAATGTATTATTATGACACAGTCTACTGGACAAAAATTGTGTATTTGTATTCACACAAAGTCAAGACCATAAAATTGTCCTGTCTTCAGAAGATAGCATTTTATAATAAATGTTTCCTGATTCTTAACAGAAAGCTATCTATGTTAAAATAATAAACTAAGCATACCAAAATTATTAAAGTAGTAAATGAAGAAGTAGAACAAATGATCTAAATCCTCTGCATGATACTGTACCTGATGAGTTTAAAGCTGTCATAATACCTCATCTGTGTAGAGTGACAGCCATGTTAGATTGACACAATTGAAAAGGAAGTGAACCTTATGTGGCCCAGCTGGCATAAATTAAAATAGCTAATTTGATCTTATTTCTCTAATGTACATTAGTTGAACTTCATAATTCATATTGGAAGGAAAGGCTTTTCTTCAATAAAATTCAAACCCACTGCAAATGGTCCCATACGGAAACAAGTTGACTTGACCAGTGAGCAGTTGACATATAATAATATAAAAGAGGTTGTCAAATTTAATGAATGCCTTTGAAAGCAATGTTCATTCCCTCTGATTGTACAGCCTGGACTTAACCACAAAATAACAGAGGATATCACATAAAATAAAAAGTGATTTATGGTATGCCTTCTTTATTGACGACTTCTGCAAGCAGAGAACAGTCAAGTGATAGAGAAAATTCTTTTTCTCATTTGAATTTGAAATACATGCACTTGACAGTTTTCAAGGGTTGTTTTCAGAAAAGCAACAGATTTAAAAGTTAGCCAAGGTTTATCTGAGAGTTGACCAGAGCATTCTGTTCTAAAGGAAAAAAAAAAGAATTATTGTTGAGTTTTCTCAAGGGACCTGGTAATTTGCTGATTTTATTTTATTTTTTCCTTAAATGATTGCCCTTATCAGCACCATTACCATCTTGTAAAAAGTAAGAACAGGCTAGAAAATGTCCTGATTTTAAATTTGTGTTTGAGAGAATAATATCAGTGAACACAACAGAAGATTTATTTTTTTTAATCGGGAATACAAGATCACTCCTTCATTTATTATCCTAAGTCTCTGTTTATTACTCTGCGTTTCCATAAGAGAAAGTGACTCTTGGGCCCAAGGAGTCCCTATTATTTGCTGTTCTTACAGTCTACATTTTATTTTGATAGAAGGCATCACCTTATCTGCATGGAACCCATAACTCAAGGGTTATGTGTATTGTTATCAATCTAAGTCAAAAAGATACCAGTTGGGGAGATTTGCATGGAGACAATCATAAGACCCAGCTTAAATCACTTAGAAGCATTCTAACCTACCTGCTCGTCAGGGTTCCACTCCACTTCTTTACATTTTTGTTGCTGAGAATTAATCCATGGTTTGCTTTCCATTTCCACTGAATAGACAATGCATTGGATAAAATATCACAAAATGCCAGCTTTTACAAAACTCATCCTTAAAGTAGTAAAATAACATCCTCTGAAAAGATGGACAGCAGAATGTTGGTGCATGAACAATGAATAAATTATTTAAATGTATTTAGAAGGTTTAAAAAATATAATAGTTCAGTATTGGACTACTGGCAGCAGAGTTAGACCACATCTATACACTTCTGAAAGTATGCTGTACTATTCATTATTGATATTATAGGTCTTATATATAAAAAAAATAAAGCGTACTAAATTTTAAAAAATCCTCTTAAAGCTACAATTTTGTCTTCAATGAAGATCCAGCTCCTAAAAGTCTTTGAAAACATTTTCTTTGTTAGTAAATGTAAGCGGCTAGACAAGGGGGTTTCTTCCTTTTATTTCTTTTAAATATTTCCAGTTTGTCCTTTTTTTTTTTGCCTGTCCTAATGCATATATTTTCATCCATTTGATAGTATGTCTCTTGTCACTAGAAATAGTGCAGCATTCTGAGAAGTATAACTGATAGGGCAGGATGCAGCTGCTTGGACTGTAATCAGTGCAAAATGGAGTGACCATATTACATTAAATCATGGTTCATCAGCTTGCGTCAGCCCTAAGGTTTTCTTGCTGATGTATGAGAAATTATGAAATCTCTTGGATTCTTTGACCCTTTGCATTCCAGAATTGCAGCTGAAATAATCAAAGAAAGTTTTCATGACACTTGCTTTAAGAATCTGCTTGTCAGCACATAGCTGTCTAGATAAAACTCCTTCCTATGGGATGTTAGAAATGCATTTTACTTTTTACTTGCAATTTATATGGCTTTATTCCATTTCTCATGCTTGGAATTACATATCCAATATGTTGTGTGGTTATGTTTTGGAATTTAATTCCCTCCTAACTAAAGAACTAAACTAACTGTCTGCCAATTCTCTGGCTACTGAAAAGTTAAAAGTTCAAATGTTAGTACTACTGAACTTCAGGGAGATTTTAACTTCATTGAAACAAAATTTCAGGACTGAATCCCAGATGTGAATGCCATTACTTTTTAAAGTATTTAAAATCCCACAATAGTTTTGAATACTTTGACCTAACCTTATATCTGCCTGTTTTTCTTAGTCTCCCCTATTCACACATTTAAACATACACACAAAATCATTGCCTTACCAGTACCATATTTTACCTTTCTGTTTTAATGACACTATTCTCTCTTTTGAATGCAAATTTTGGAGTCATATGAATACACTAAGAACTCCTATAACAGAGATTTATCTTCTCCACAGTGTTTTGCACTGGTTTACAGTATGTACTGCATCATATACATTAGCCTGTGCTAAGATTACATAGGCTAAAGCCAGAGCATATAGAGTATATCTAACCTGGTTTCAAAGCAGCCTATGACAACTAAGCATACCATAAAAATCAAGCTACTACATGTCCTACTTCTTGGGAAAAGACTTACATATATCTATATTTTCACAGTAATCTATCTTTTGCTCTCACTTAAGTTCCATAAGTAGTAGTATGCTTATAGGAGTTTCCTTTGAAAACTAAAAAATGAATAGTAATATGCCACCGTCATCATTTAATATTTGCATTATAGCTCTACTTAAAAATCTATGTCCTGTAATTAAAAAATGTAATCTTACAAAAATGCGTAAACTATGAATCACAGAATCACAGAATCATCATGGTTGGAAGGGACCTCTGAGATCATCAAGTCCAACCACAAAAAAAAAAAAAAAACCACAAAACAAAAAACCAAACCAACCAAACAAAAAAAAACAAAAAACACCACACACAACACCCCACCCCATCACACTCACCCATAAATCAATAATCTTGGGAACTAGAGCATGCTCTGAAGAGCCATGTCTACATGTTTCTTAAATACCTCCAGGGATGGTGACTCCACCACCTCCCTGGGCAGCCTGTTCCAATGCCTGACCACTCTCTCAGTAAAGTAATTCTTCCAAATATCTAATCTAAACCTCCCCTGCCGCAACTTTAGACCATTTCCTCTGGTCCTGTCATTATTCCCTTGGGAGAGGAGGTCAACACCCACCTCTCTCCAACTTCCTTTCAGGTAGTTGTAGAGGGCAATGAGGTCTCCCCTCAGCCTCCTCTTCTCCAAACTAAACATGCCCAGTTCCCTCAGCCTCTCCTCATGCAACTTGTTCTCTAGACCCCTCACCAGCTTGGTGGCTCTCCTCTGGACACGCTCCAGCACTTCAATGTCCTTCCTGTAGTGAAGGGCCCAAAACTGAACACAGTACTCAAGGTGTGGTCTCACCAGTGCCGAATACAGAGGCACGATGACTTTCCTACTCCTGCTGGCCACGTTATTCCTGATACAGGCCAGGATGCCGTTGGCCTTCTTGGCCACACTGCTGGCTCATGTTAAGCCGGCTGTCCACCAACACTCCCAGGTCTTTTTCTGCTGGGCAGCTCTCCAGCCACTCTTCCCCAGGCCTGTAGTATTGCCTGGGGTTGTTGTGGCTGAAATGCAGGACACTTGGCCTTATTAAACCTCATTCCATTGGTCTTGGCCCATTGATCCAGTCTGTCCAGATCCCTCTGTAGAGCCTTCTGACCCTCAAGCAGATCAACACTCCTGCCCAGTTTGGTGTCATCTGCAAACTTAGTGAGGGTGCACTCAATCCCCTTATCTAGATCATCAGTAAAGATATTAAACAAGACTGGGCCCTGAGGGACGCCACTGGTGACCATCCACCAAAAGATTTCACCCCATTAATCACAACTCTCTGGGCATGGCCATCCAACCAGTTTTTCACCCAGTGAAGAGTACACCTGTCTATGCCGTGATTCGCCAGTTTCTCCAGGAGAACGCTGTGGGGGACAGTGTCAAAGTCCTTACCAAAGTCCAGGTAGACAATGTCCACAGCCTTCCCTTCATCGAGAAAGCGGGTCATATGGTCATAGAAAGAGATCAAGTTGGTTAAGCAGGACCTCCCTTTCATGAACCTGTGCTGGCTGGCCCTGATGCCCTGCCTGCACTGCACTTGCCGTGAGAGCTCTCCCAAGATGATCCCCTCCATGATCTTGCCCGGTACCGAGGTCAGGCTGACAGGCCTATGAAGAGATAAAGAAAACAAAATAATATTAAACCCTTTTTTTGGTGGAAATGGAAAGAAAGAAGAGGTAAGGGGGAAGATTACCAGTATTCATCTACTCTGATTTATAAGTTTAAGTATAAATTGATCATCCAGATCCATCAGAAAGCATGTCTGGAAGTCCAATTCTGTCTCCCCTACCATAAACAACTGAAGTACTATACAAAGACCAAATAGCATCAACAACCATCTACTGTTTCAAAGAAAACTAGCATCAGACATGACCATACAATGACTTTTCAGACAGCTCTAGAGACTGAGAAGTCATTAGGTACCTTGATTCTCATTGGATCAGTAGACAGGAGACAGGCACCCAATCCCACTTGTGAGCATCTATGGGCAGTGCTGAAATGACTGCCCAGGGAAAAAGGAGAATCCTAATAAATCTATGCACCTACATGTCCAGATAGTCAGGCTAATTAAGTATGTTGTATGACTGCATGGGACAGACAAGTTTCAGGTGGTTCAAGGCTAGGCAAGGGTAGATAAATTAAGGCTGGATTTCAGTGGAGTGTATCTAGCAGTTAGAAACAAAGCAAATGGATGCAATTATAAAGTGGAAACATAAAATGTTTTCAGAACATGTGCTCACCAAAGGGAAAATTTCCCTGGTAACCTAAGCAATCGGCCTGTGACATTCATCAAAACTGGCTCTGTTTCACATACTATATTGTATTTTTTGAATTAATAAAGCAGGAAAAGTGGGTCACAGAGTGAAACATGTGCTCTGAAAGAAAATGTCATGTAAGTAACAGGAGATTATTTTCTATAGTCTGAGGTCAGCATGCATCTTGCTGAAGCAGCTCAAACTGTTTTATAACTGCTCTGTTACCTGGCATATTTCTATTTTACAATTATATCAATGTACTGCATTGATATGATAATGATTCTTGAACAGCTTTTGTACTTCTAAGCATCATATACCTGTCCAACATTTCCACTTACAGGGAATCTTAATTATTCTATGGAATTAACAAAGATCTAAGTTATCTCATCCAGTGAAAGTTCAATAGCACTTGCAAAGCAGTTCCTGGCAACATCAATTTACAAAATTCAAGTAGTGCAAAATCAGCTTCTGTCTGTGAGGATAGATAAAGCAACAGTTAACACGTTGAAAAGATTAAGTGAGTATATTGGCCAATATTCAGTAATTACAGCTACTTGGGAAAAAAAAAAAAGAAAAAGAAAAAGAAAGAAAGAAAATACCACCACAAAATGAACATGTCCTCTTTAGGTAAAGAATATTTTTCTGAGGCAGGGAATGTTGAAAGGGAAGATGTAAACTAAGGATTCATCTGTCTATAAGCTTGTGACTATTTTGCCAGATGACACCTTTCATCATAGGGATATAGAATAGATAATTTTAATTTTAAACACTAAATAAAAAACAAACTGACTAGAATTGTTGAATGGCTGCACTGATTGCAATCTAACATTCTGATTTATACCTATGTGTGTAGGGAGTATGAGGGGGAGGCTTCCACATTGTTTCTAATCCAGAACTTTGGAAGCTGAAGTTTAGCCATGTGGAAACCCTCCATCACCATAACAAGGTAAAACAGGTCAGACCTGCATGGGGTAAAACTAAAAGACAGCAATTCTCTAGTAGTTTCCTTAGCAAGAAGATGGTCTAAAAGAGCCTGTGACACCAAAAAAGGTGTAATAAATATTGAAAGTCAGAGGAAAAGTAGGTAGACATCTCACAAATAGGAGAGTGTCTTCCAGTTTGTGCAGGCTGTTATAGCTGCAAGGTAACAAAGCCTTTTTGCAACTTGTTTTTCCTTAACAATATTTAGCAGGCATGCATAAGTAAAGAAATATTTGAACTTTTATGTTGCTCAGGAATATTGCCTCTGTCTGTCAATATGAGCTGTAAACACCCAATACTATTATTAGTGTTATGATATGCCAGCAGTGTCTGTATTAATATGGAGGCATTAAAATATTTTGTACTCTGTTTCTTCAAGGAGAATTTGAAGCTTTTGTTTTGCTAGCATTCTTAGTTCACAAATTGGGAGCCCTTCTGAGGAATTTCTGCTTCTTGGTATTGTTCAATCCAAATGGATGGATTGTTTCCCTGAAAGCTCAAAACCAAAGGCTAAGACAAAGAACACTAACATGAAACAGATATAAAGGATATACAGGAAAACCATGACAGAAAGGGCTTAGTTTTGTGGATAAAGGAACAGGGCACAAAAATGACCTCTGAGATACTTCCAAGTATAAGCAGGAAAGATTATAATTGTCAAGGCTAAAGCAATGGATTTTGTGATGACAAACACACCTGTGAATCTGAACAACAAATTCAGCCACATACACATATGGAAAAAAACATAAATAAGACCTTAAAACAAAACAATATGCAAAATGTGGCCTTAGTTTTGACATGAAGATCTCAATGGATATCCAACAGAGGGTGGTTTATGTTAACGGAGCATCCCCCTTTTCTACCCCTTATCCCTCTACCCATGTAAGTTAAGGACACTCCTGTATCATATAACCTTCCAGGTGGGAGGGTTCTTTTTAAATTAATTTACCATACCCTGCCATAGCACTAGAGCTATTGATATACATTGATATTATAGTACAGCAGCTCCGATCCCTTCTGTAAACTTCAGTCTGATAGCTGAGGTTTAAAAAAGTATTCAGGAGCTGTACTGGCAAGTTATGCTTTCCTCAGCCACAGAAAAGGAATAGCAAACAGACTGCTAAAAGACTTAATGACCCCTTTTTTCCTGCCTTCTTCCCTTCATAAATTCATCATAGGAGTGTTCAGGTTTCGCTCCATCATTACAAAAAAACCAAGAAGTAAATTTTTTCTTTTAAACCACAATTATTAGTGGCTACTATTCAGAAATGTACTAAAAAGTAATAATTTGAGCATTAGTGTCAGCTTAAAACAAAAGAATTAAAGAAAGAACAAAAATTTAAAATTTTAATTTATTTTCAGTTTGTAAGTCTGAAGTGAAATCAAAGGAAATCTTTAAAGAAGAATGCTTTAAAAGACGAAAATGTTTCATCTGGAAAGTACTGAAGCATAACATTTATTGTACAGTGAATTTTTTCCTTCATGAAAGGAGAGCTCACTGAAAAATACAATAATAATTCGGTGGTTTTGTAACTGCTCTTCTGTGGATGGAAATGTTACTGCAAGGAAGATGAGTATGGTCAAGTGCTGCTATGGTGAGAGGGTGTCACCACAGTGTGCTGCTGCACTCAAGGACAGCAGCTAAGGAACTTCTCTTCTGATGGAGAAGAAGCAGAACTACACAGAGAAAAGGGTGAGCCACGGGGAAGGAGAAAGTGCAGACAGTTGTGAGAAAATGTATTCAGAGGAAAAATTAGAGCCAGGAGAAAAAGGTCTGAAGGATCAGAAGAGCAGCCAAGGCTGCAGACATGAGATTCAATTAAGCTCAAGAATAAATCTGTGTCAGTAGGAAAATGAGAGGACGGATTTGTACTGGAAGATGTCAGTCAGGTCACAGGATTTGCTTCACACAAAAAATGTATTCTTGCCTACATATGCAAACTATCTGTTGCTCTGGGTCAAAGTACTTTGCTGGTAGCAGATCTTTTTGTAGCAATACAGTAACATTTTGAACAATTGTTTTCTAATTGGCACCTCTTTTGGACATTTTTGTTTGACCATGTAGCCTCCCTGTGAGCTGTAGTCTAAATAGATTTGGCTTTTTCTCACTCTATTGGGCACTTTATCAATCTACCTTAATGATCATGGGAAGACAGGAACTTAATCTTAAATCTTTGGACTGAAAAACAATGGATAGGGATTTAGTACTGATATACAGTTCTAGTGTTCTTAATGGAGAATCTAAGTCTCCCCAATTAATCAGTTGCAAATAACAATATTCAAATTATTCAAAAATAAAAAAAAAGAACCATAGAAATTGATTACACAAAATGTCAAATAATATTAATAGAAATAGTTCCACTAAAGCTGACAAAGATTTCTTGAATGGTGACATTCTCCCTGAAGAGTGTGTCTTCCAATACATATTTTTTCAATAAAATATTATTGCATATGACACATTTGGATGGAAGCATTTGAAAAAGAAAAAGAGTTTTTGTTGCATATTGAATTTTTATTTTATTTTTCCAATTAAAAAATATTTTTACTGTAGTTCTCTCTTATTGTTGGATATAATAATACTACTACTACTAATAATAAAGAATGGCATTTACTTTGGGGGCTGGGAGTTCATCCTTTCCTCTTTATCTTGGTTTCTTAAATAGCCAAGCATTACATATCTAATCAAGGACCAGTATTCTTCATCTTTTTAAAACACTATCAACTTAAGAAAGAGCAACAGAATTTTTTAAAATAAATAAAAAAGGTTGATTTTGCTGTGTTGTAGCACAATTTAAGAAAATTTGAGTCAAAGCTGTAGGAAAACAGTTAAAAAAAACACAAACCAAACCAACCAAACAACCAAACAAACAAACCGAAGAAAGGCAAGCAAAAAGACCCTATGAATACTGTGTTATGGGGCACTTCTGAAATTACAAAGTCTGTAAAATTGCTCCTTTGTTTTTTAGCTGTCAGCAATACATCCATGTTTTGAAAAGAATTCTAAACACACATGAATTTTTTCCTTTGAATGTCAGTATTTTGCTTAAATGAATATATTGGAATCTCTTTTCACTGTATGAAAACAAAGAAATAAAAATGATTAAATTCTAAGTGACTGATTGGTAACTATCCTTTGTCCTAAAAGAAATGTAAAATGGTAAGGTGACATAAATAAAGTGAATAATAAATGTAAAATCCAATCATTTTATTTGAATTAAATAATAATAAAAGGTACGGATGTTATAGTATATTTTAATATATGCTTCTTTAAGGCTGAAAGTTATTTTTATCTTTACGCCATCTCACAGCTTTCAAACAACATTGATTTAGTCATTAATCATATGGATTCAAAGTAGTACAGAAAAAAAATTATGATAAGCTATTTTCAATTGTTTGAGTACTTCTGTCCTCTGTTTCCACCATCCCCACCCTTATCCACTGAATTTTTAATAAAACTGAGACAATGCATTTTACAAGTGATCGGTGTACTAATTGCTCCTTCATTTTGATGTCTGTTATGGTAGTTTTAGAACAAGCTGAGGTTTACAGAGGATGCTCTGAGGTATACCAACCTGCTGGAAACCTGATTGCAATTTACAGTTTTCAGTGAGTCTTGGAAAGTTGAAGAAGAACATGAGAGTCAGATCCACAACAACATATAGCTACACCAAATGGCACTATAAGAGTATTTCGTCTTTTATGTCTAGAAATGGACATACCTTAAGTGTTTAAATATCCTTATATTAAGATATCTTCAGCTGTTTAACCCAAACAATATGAAGATCCTGACATCTATTGACACATACCATTTGCATCCTCTCACAATCTTTTATGAGTACTCCAGGGACCTGAGAAGTTACTGAAACTCTCTGCTAGAGCACTCCGAAGAGAAAGCCAAGTAAGTGACACATCGTTCCCCTCTATTCTTGCTGACTTTTTCATCAAGAAAAGGTCCTCTATCTTGTTCAGCGTGGTAGCTCACATTTTCTCTATTGCCTGTTATGCTTAGGAAGGACTTGCCTTCCTGATGCCTGGAGAAAGTGCTTATACACACAACTGTTGTGAAAACAAACCTATTAACTGTCTCTTCTTTGAGTTTAAGAGTCAGTGAGTGAGTCTGAGGGAACATAAGCTAGTGTAATTGATTCTTTTCTCAAGACCCTTTCCTTTTTAGTTTTGTCTTTTCCTTAATACCTGACATAGATTAGAAAGATTTTGTTTCTGTAAAATAACATCAAACTCAACTACTGTGCTGTTAAGAGGATGGTTTATAAACCTACTGGTGCCAGCAAAATGCTATTCATTAAGTCATCCTTGACTTTAGAGAAGATTTGAAGGGGACTTGACTCTTTATTTCATTGCCCTCTCAGAAGTCATGAAAGCAGTGTATATTGGTGTAAAATGTTTTCCAGAGTCACAGAATTATATGGGGTTGGAAGGGACTTCTAGAGATCATTTAGTCCAAGTCCCCTGCCAAAGCAGGTCCACCTAAAGCAGGTTGCATGGGAACACGTCCAGGCTGGTTTTGAATGTCTCCAGAGACAGAGACTCCACTGCCTCTCTGGGCAGCCTGTCCCAGTGCTCTGCCACCCTCGAATTGAAGAAGTTCCTCCTCATGTTTAGATGGAACTTCTTATATTCAAATTTGTGCCTGTTACCTCCTGTCCTCAGCCAATGTGACACCGTTTCTGCTGTCTTTGATGATGTGGGTTTACATACTTACTTATGTATTTTAGAGAATAAGAAGAGCAATGCAGTTCACAGTAGTGATAAGAAGCTGTGTTTTATGCTTTTGACATGAGACTCTACACAATAGTAAACAACCTGATAGAACGATATTGTCTGCCTCACTTTGGGTGAAGGACTTTGTTATAAATAACAGCAAATTCATCTTTTGTTTGGTTTCTGTGTTTACTAACTTTTTAAATTTAAGCTGGGCTAAGCAACTGTGATCAGTATCAAAATGGAATAAAAAATTTGTATGCTAATATAGCTGACTATAAGGGAGACCTTGCCCAGTGTTTCTCAAGGTCACGTATGGGCTGCTGCACAGAAAATCTAGATCTTTGTGAAGCTAACCCAGAAAACAAATACATATAATACACTTCATGTTTCTAAAGGTAGTACAGAGTATTACTTCTCTAATTTCTAAATTCCTAACATCAAACTGGGATCCTGAAATCATTTTAATAAATATGCATATAAGGTCCCTGGAATCTCTCACAAGTGTTTTCTATGGAAAAACAAAAGAAAAGCTTTTACTGCAAGCTAAAATGTGTTGTAACAACACTAAGGAGTGTTTTGAAAAGGCAGGAGGAAACTCGGTGCCTGGGTTCTGTAGTATAAAATCTTTTTGTGCAATGGTAGTTTATTGAGCAAGATGAGAATCACTTCAGCAAAAGTGGCAAAGAACCAATATACACATACGTGACTCTGCCACTTTACTCACCTCATGGAAGTTGTGCAATCTTTCCAAAACTAAGTAATTGTAACAGGCTACCTGCCAGGCTGCAGTTTCTTGTCCAAACTGAAGGTAGGTGAACCCTGCTGTCCTGCTGTGCATGCAAAACTGATTTGTACTGTTGCTTAGATTTAATGTTGTTTTGGATTTCCGACAGGAAAAGAGGGTGCTCATACTGTGCATTAATATGGGTGAAAAGTTTGCTCTATTATGCTAATCTTTCATCTACAAGGAATTCTAAATAACCCAGCAACACAGCACAACATAAGCATTAATGCACTGTTTAAAAGGCTTTCATAAAAGAATATGTGGATAAAGAAAGAAAGATTGCACTATAGATGACAAACAAAAGTCACTGCTCCTTACTTTTCCAGCACCCACTCCTGACCACCACAAGGCAGTATTCACATATTACATCCAAACAAGGGTAGCGTATGTGGTTATACAGCTCTACTGAAAATTAACTAGGTATGGCTCATGAGGTAAGCCAAAGGCAGCCTACAAATTCAATATTTGATTTATTTAATTTCTGTCATTTTGTATACAATCTTTGCAAATTTCCTTTTTGTTTTATATAAACATATATGTATAGCACTTGCAATATTTCAGTGGTGTTTTCCTTACAATTACTATAGCTGAACATTTAGAAACACTTGTATCGAAAATAAACAAATGGTCTATGTTAGAGGAAAACAGTCTTATGCTAAGAATTTTGTGTTATTCTTTCATAGTGTTTTCAAGGTGTTATAAATGGCAACACAGTAAAAAAAAAAAACAACCAAGCCTGAAAATGAGAAATACATTGACAGAGTCTTTTAAAGTAATAAGTCACAGCAGGGTGTGGGGCTACAGTACTGCCTAATAGTTGTTAATCTGAATAAATAATATGTTTTTAATCATCAAGTGGCATTTAATTAACCTGCAATAACAGGCTTATTAATTCTCAATTAAATCATTATTTGAAACACTTAATTTAAATGTGAATTAATATATTTTCTGCTACCTCCTATAAGGTATCTCACTATTTTTGATGAATTGTAGGTTAAAGTTTGGCATTTGCTCTCCTTCTTCCTCAGTGAACATCAAGGACAGGTTTGAAAAGCTTCATGCTGTTTATTAATTAAAGTAAACCAGAAGAGCAAAAGACAGGGAATTCAGAAAACAAAATAACCCAATTACCATACACTCCGACAGTGCAATATGATTTATTTACACTTAATCCCACACTTAACAAATACTCAGGGCCATATCCTCTGATAGAGTAAACAGATAATATTGACTTCAATTAATTTATTTACTAAGTCATTACGTGTTTTGGTTTGGATTTTTTTTGTTTTGGTTTGGTTTTTTCTTTAATGTTGGCTAAATATCGGCAATCTGCCTAAGATTTTTGCCTAAGAATCAGATATGAAAAGCAATCCCGGTTCCAGGCAGCTTACAGCCAGAGGTGCAGGAAAGTTCCTGTGATGTGATGCTCACCTTGACATTAAAAGAACATTTTTTGCTAATAGTTTGAATATGAGCAATGACCTGTACTGGGAGTAGGAGGTAGAGGAAAATATGCCACTAGGGAGAAAGAAATGGAAATGTAGTGCCCTAAACACTAAAACACACTCCATGCCAAGAAATATTTTAAGAGGAACTTCTTGTAATGAAGTGTGATAAGCCTTTGAAGAGTTAGTCAAAAATCTGACTTTTACTTATGAAGGAGAATCTTCTTAGGCATCCTCAGTGAATGAGGAGACCCTCAGTGATAATTAAGAGCCTCTTTTTATGAAACATCTCCTTTGTGGAACCCGCTCCTCTCCTTTGATTAAAGAAGATACCTGTGGAGACTAGCTTTCCTGTTGTAAATTCCTGTCTTTGCAAATACCTCTTTTTAGCTTCCCTCAAATAGCCAAAGGAATTCCTACACAAGATAAATGCTGACATGGTCCAAGATGGCATTATACTGCATTCCAAGAAAATGCGCCGCCTCCTTCCCTAAACTGCTTAAAGCTCAGCCAACATAAAAAAATAAAAAAAAATTCAGGCACTGAGCAAAAACTTTCAGAACTGATTGTGTTCTGAAAAGATAATAAGGATACTGTGTAACATATAACATAGATTTCACTGGAACAAATGTGTTAAGCAGCTGTGATTATGCACCTGCATAATGGAATCTACTTTTTGCATTGAGAGGACATGAACCCATCACAGGAATTGATGTTCTACATAAAATGCAGTTACTATTTGCAACCAAACTGGAAATGTTTATATTTGTATTTTATCCATGTATTATCAATCCTTTGTTTTCACATTTCTTTTAATTTTCTCATTTTGATGATTTTTTTTTCTTTATTTTTTCTGGCTGCATAAATTATCTTCTTTCACTTTCCATCTAAGATATTCCCCCAAGTTACTTCCCTGGCAGCATAGCATTTTTGCTTCTATAAAAACTACTTATATGGCAGAAAATCTCCTCGTTCTAAATTGAAATGTCCACTTGTTCTTTATGCGGAAAGGCCAAAATAGGTTAGAAACATAGAAAAGATTTTAATGTCCACGGATTAAATAAAAATGATTCAGCAGGTTTCTTCATGGTTATTTATTGAAATAAGGATGAAATTAGACACTGATGAAAAAAACCTAGTGAAATCTATGCCCTTCTCCCTCCTCCCCCAATTTCTCTTCCATCCAGATTCTCTCCCTCCCACCCAGAAGATTGTATTCAGATTCAATTCAAAACACCACCCTTCCTTCTTTAAAACAGGTGGAGGTAGAGTGGTAAAGGATAATATGATGTCAGATGTCAGAAGGTGCACCTTTAGGCCTTCTATTTTCACCTATATTCTTTCCATTTTTATTTCAGTCGTGTTACTGCTGCAGTGAATATCTTCAATTTTTTATTTTTTTTTTTTTTTTTGCTTGTTTCTTTCCATTGGAAGCTTTTCCAAAGTCTTTTGCTTTCAGGCTCCAGCTACAACTACTGAATACTAAACTCCCAATCAGAACTATTCAGTTCTCTGAGGTGACGGGGTTAGAGGAGATACAGAACCTCACCAGAAGAAGCCCGTCTTTTAATTTCCATCAAGGGATACTTTGAAACAAGTTCAGGTATTTTACTACCAGCATATCTCTGCACTAATGTAGCATTTCACAGAGTTTCCGCAATAACCGTCTTTGGGTCTTCTCATAAGAGCTCTATAATAGTCATAAATATTCCTCAGGAGAGCCAGATAGACTCTGAAAGGCATATAATAGCTATCATAAATGAATAATAAAATGTAGAAAGGACAAGCCACCATGAAAATGGCAAATGAATATGATGACGTGTGTGTTGTACATGAGTTAATTGTCTGAGTTTTATATTTACAGAAAATCCCAGCTGTTTTCTGCTGTGTCTGCAATATTTTTGGAAGAGGAAGCATCCTCTTGAAGGTTAAGACTTTTGGCAGAAAGAGTGAAGTACTTACTGACTGGAAAGCTTGCACCATTGTTCTGTGTGTTCTCCTTATGCATCTTCTGAAACTGTTTGCTTCAATGACAAATTCTGGAAGTTACAGTCCAAGCATCATCTTCATCCTGCCAAATGGTGCAGATAAATTTTACTACAGCAGAAAAACTAAATCAGGAATTTAAAAAATGAGTTAACACATGTGGATATTACAATACTGCGCTTCAGAGCATCCCTTTGAGCCTTTTCATGCTTCCCTTTGTCAGAATAAGAATAAGAATGCCTAAGAATACTGGCCTTGTCAGATGCCATGTTCTCTTAATAAGAGTAAAAATGTAATTATCTTGATTTAGAATTACTCCTTTACTTCCTGCATAACTTCATCAATTTCAGTCTAACAATATATGACGTAACGTACCACTCAACTTAGAAAGTGGTACTACTCTGTAAGTAGTCCCATTAAAATCAAACCCATTGCATTCATGATGAAGTCTTTAGTTTTAATTATGCTGTCATAATCAGGCTTTAAAGCTCTTCTTAAGGGGATATTATGGCTTCCCAATGTTTAAAAGACAGCCAAAACACAAATGAACATAAGGCTATATACAGAAAATATACAGAGAAAAGTAGAAAGGGAAGAAAATGGATATGACAGTGTAGAGAACTGAATAGGAGGAGTCTTGAAATTGAGACCTGAAAAAAGTTAATCTCTTTCACTCTGTATTGACCAATATAGGATATTAAAATATCCATGTATACCAGCATAAAAACACTGACAGTAGAGCACATCGCAAAGTGGAAATATACTATGACTACATGACTAGGAGTAACAGGAAGCTTGGTTAACAGTGTCTCAATATTCTCCAAAACACTTTACATCCTCAATGCAGTTCTTTTCTATTTTTGCACAAAATAAAACTTTCCTAAGGCAAGTCAATCAGCTCATAAAAGACAAAAAGATATTCCTTTTTCCTTGGCATTTCCAGAATCCTCTTAACACCTATTAGTAAATTGAGAAGACACTATAACCATTTGAAGTATAGGAAGGCTATAGAGAGCAAGCACTGTGATTTATTGAAGGCTGCTCCTGATATGTTTCAGTTAGATTATTTTATAAGCATGAGTCTCTTTAAATAGACAATGTCACAAAAAGACTGAATGATACAGCCTAGTTCAAAAATTCCAAGGTGTTTTTTTCTGAAGGGGAAGATCTTGAAATCAGAAAACCTGCTCCTTTGATCGTGGGGTGGTTTGTTGTTTTTTTTTTTTTCCTATTTTCCCTGTTCCCGAATATTACTTTCTCTTGAGTATTGTATGTCTTAAAAAATAAGGGTAATTGAAGTCAAATCTGTGTTTAATTATGTGTGTAATTTACTAATATTTAGATATGTTTAACCTCATGCTGTGTCTTTGGCTTGCTTTATGAAATTGAATGCAGAGTTGTACAGAGGTGATTTGTGTTAGATGTGAATTATTTTTTTAATGGTACATTAAGCCATGGCGCTACACTGATTGCAAGTTACATGAACCTGTTTTATAAACTGAAGATTACAGTGGATAGCCATTTTGTTTTCTGTTCCATAGATGTTATTTTTCCTCTTCAAAATTCCATTTTGCTTCATTTGATTGACACAGAAGCTAGGAGGAAAAAAGATACCAGACAGGAATATCCTTATAAGATATCCTTATAGGAACCTCTAAAGTGATGAATGCGCTCACTTCTTATTAAAGAGAATATTTTAACTGTTTACAGGAATGGACTTTAAGATAGACAAGAATGAGTCTCCATGGCAATACTTAACAAGGAACAATCGCAAAAATTAGTCTGAATTTACAGTTACTTTTGTTTTCAGACAGTACAGTAACTGCCCATCTTATATCTAACACTAACAAAGCAGCCCTACATAGGCTGAAAATTTACTTCTAATTAGGCACACTGGAGGGAGAGCCACTAAGATGTAACAACTTAAACTTTAAAAAGAGAAGCCTTAAATTAGATGCCTGTAAGGATATCTGATTTTCAAGAATAACAAATATGTAGGATAAAACCATGAGGCTTCCGTATAAGGCGTTTCCTGTCAGCTCTTCTGATGCTTTCTTCTTGCTCTGCATTCTTATATGCTGGTGAAATCAAGGGCTGCATAATTAGACCAATTAACACAGGTATCAAATCTGTAACTCCCATATAGAATCTCTAAATTATGTACCCTGATTCAGCGGGGGAAAAAAAAAATTCTATGGAGGGAAAAGACAATTATTAGGAAGTCTGACAAGCATTAGACAATAAGATTTGAAACTTTCAGTCAAAATTTACTTCATGATGTCATATCAGAAAGTTTTACTCAAGTATCTAGTAACAACATTTTTAAAATTTAAAAATTAAAGACTAAGCTTAGGCAGCTACATTCTTCTACAGCTTTTAGGCTTACTGTGCATCAAAGAACTTCTATTGAGGCAATTCAGAATCTAAGCAAGATGATCATAAAACTAAACATACTTATTACTCTAGCAGACAGCATTTCTCTGGAATTACAACTATTGTTATCCATCTGCAGACATGCTTTTCTTTTATTTTGGGCTTTTATGTTTAAATAATATAAAACTACATTATTACTTAGGTTCAGAAAGCTCAGCAAATGAAATCTGTTCTTTCTATGAACTTTTCAGAAATGTCTTGGAAATTTTGCTTGGAAATTTTACCTTAAGCAAATTTTTATCTTAAAGTGAAATAAGGATATTTGCATAATTCTTTTTTATTAGGAATAAAATAATAAGAAGGAATTTCTGTGTGTTTGCATGTATGTTTTCCTACCTTTTTTGTCTTAGGAAATCCCTGCTTTTGTGAGGCAGATAAACTAGTGATGTTCGTATCTAAAAAATTCTAGACAGACATTATTTCAAAAGGTATACCATATACCTTAGAGGAATGAGTGAAGTCATTTGAAAACAATGTTATGCTACTCTATGCACTAAATAACCACACTAATTTTGAAATTTTTGTTTTCTTTTTTTTGGTTCAGGACCTACCTGTTTGGTTTAGGAAAGCTTCAACTTACCCAAATATATCAGTGAATAAAAAGGACTTCACCTCCTAACATTTTGACTTTGACATTATCCTATGTAGTGTTTAGTCATTTCTTGCTCCTTAATTCCCTGTTGTCAAAGGTTTTTAAAGCAGTGATAAAAGACTCTTCCATGCTCCAAAGGCAAAGAATCAGTCTTTGGTGGGGAACTATGTTGGATTCTGCATTGCCTTTTTTCAAAAAGTTTCACAGTTTAATAGTCTTAGATCTGTTAGGAAAAAAGTAAATTCTAAAATGACTGTAAGGTGTTCTATGCAAAAGAAGAAAAAACTTCTTTTTTTGTTCTATAGAATAATATGGGAACACTGCATCTATTAGCCACAGATCCAAAAGGCAATGGCTCTTGTTTTTTTTCTGGAAAAACAATGCCTGTCTGTTATATTAGAGACAGGGTCTCTGACAAAGGGATGTTATAGTGAAAAAGTTCATACAGGTTGTGACTGAGTAGTATTAGATGACGTGCATTATTTATATGATAGGCACAAAAAACTGAAGCCACACTAACTATGTGCAGCTCTAGGACCTCACAAACAGACTTCTTTCAAGGACAGGTAGTAAGGGACCATCAATAACCAGCATTTTCTTGTGATTCAGTTTTCCTTGGCTCTTATTCACCCTGTTGGTTTCCCTTTTTAGAGGGAATTATGCCTTAGACTGAAGAGTAGCTGCGCTTCTCACTTACTTAGGCATATTTCATGTGCAACAGTAGTCAACAGAGTCCTTTTTATTTTTTTTTTCCCAAGTGGTATTTTGCAAGAAGCTTACAAGCATATGCATTATTCACATCCTAGATATGTAGATATTTGTCAGACCAGGAAAGGGGAATGTATTTCCAAAGGCTAATTTTTGTCTATAAAGGTTAATTTCCCTAGAGTCCCTTGTAGTCAGTAGAGGAACATAGTACGATAGTAGCCTCCAGAGAACAGTTCAGAGTAGGAGACTAATTAATCTCAAAGGGGGAGATTAACCACACTAGACTACAGTCAGTCTTGGTGAATGGCTCCCACTCTGGTCATTTACCCAGATTATGCCAATTGCACAGAAATAACCTACCCTTTTCCTCATTTATTATCCCACCAAAGCCTGTCATCTGCAAAACTTGCTAATAAATATTTTTACGTGGTTATCATAGACACAGGAATGAACTGAGATTTAGTCCTAAGGGAACTCTCCCTACTACTCCATTGATACCTATGCACTGGCTGCATATATTGGCTGCTTAATATATTTATCCCATGCAGTTACCTTTGGTCTCCAGATCAAGTTTTGTAGGGTGGTTCACATCCAGGTTCTTCAAGGTTAGTCTATGGTAAGCATCCATAGTAAGCATAGCTTGACACTGACTTTGCTTTTAGTCCCACATGGTGATTCTTTGAACAAAAGACATAATTATATTTTTTATTTTGTTTGAGGGTTTTTTTGTTTGTGTTTGTTTGTTTGTTTTTTCTGTTGAAAATGTAACTAATGAAGTGAAGGCTTTATTACAACCTGTCAGAGCTGTATTCTTATAGGCTGAAATTTGCTGCATGCCCTTGCACCACGGTATGTTCAGGAACTTGTGGATCAAGACCACATTCGGAAAGTATTGGAGAATTGCACAGAGCACACGGTAACAAGCCTACTGTTGTCTAGACCCTTCAGCCTTTTGGAAACTATCTATCAAAGAAGCTACACCCAGAACCACTTTCAGGTAGCATTTCAGAAGCTATTTTGCTCTCTTTAAAAGGAAGTTAAAATAATATCTATGCAGTACAATCAGGAGACTAGATATGGCAGTTATGAGGGGAACTGAATTATTTGACAGTGCAAATGTATCCATTAAGAATTACATTTAAGATTATCTGGAAAGACATATTTCAGATTACATGCTGTGGACCTCTAAATTCCAAGTAATGGTAAATCTTCAATCAAAATATTGTGGGGCACTATGAAAAATCATTCAAAAATTAAGTTTTGTAACACAATTAGTGTTCTGCTTGGTGGGGATTCTTGAGCTGACTAGTGCATGATTCTGATTGTTCACTGATCTCAACTGTTTTATACTAGCAAAAGATATTAAGAATAAAGACTGTTTCATGCAAAATTTATTTAGCATCATAGCATTTGTCAGGGCTCTGATTTATCAAAGTAAACAAGAAGAAAAGTGGGTCTTGTGGTCCTGAATAGAAAGGAACTGTCCATGTAGCAGTTTCTCCCTTTAATAATGGAGAAGAAAAGAAGAAAAAATTGACCCCCATTGCTTTCAAGAAAGGTCTTGTTTTCTCTATGAGTGTAAGAAACTTTAATTTACACACATACCATCTCATTTCTCATGTACTCTACATCCCTATGGCAAACACAGCCATCACTTACATGGAAAAATATCTTGAAAGCTTAACAAACATTCAAGCAAGACATGCACTCTGCAGGAGACAATTCTTCTGTGACAGAGATACAGATAATGGATGTCTTCTCTTTGTTATATCCAGAGTTGAATGAAAATAATAATATTGTTATTTAAATCAGATCTACATGTTTTATTTTGTTGGAGCAATGAACAACCATATACATCAAAAATCAGAATTTTTTAGCCTCATTTTGGACACAGAGCTATGTATGAAGAATTTCTGAAAACATGCAATCTCAAAGAAAAATCTGATATATATTGTTTGAACTGCAGCAGGATCGTGCTGAGAGCAAAAAATGTAATTTAGAGGAAAATTGTTATTTGTACCCCAAAATTTAAGACAGCTAAACCAGAGGAAACTTCGCTTTTGTAATGATGTAGCATGACAAAGTTATTGCTCCAGCTGCTTCTGGCTGAAGTACAGATAAAAGCAGAAACATTATAGACAAAGCCTTACATCAAATCATATAACCTCAGCTGTATTACACAGATGGAGGTGTATCACTACAGTAATTCTCTCTTCTTTAACAAGAAAGAATGCTACTGAAATGTGTGCACTTACAATTTTTGTAGACAGCAGCAATTGTCTCTTACATATTCCAATGACATCAGGAGCATGGATCTCACAAAGGCACCAAGGATTTCATTACCAAGGTATAAAGGCATGTAGAAGAGTTCAATGTCTCTCATCAATCCAAAAAATAAGATGTGCATCAGTGAAAAAGTACAGGCAATTAAGGGTAAGAAAAATTATAAACATCTATAGGACATGATTTCTGTAGCTTTCATGGGGCCAAATGCTTCAATTTTATTTCTATCTGTTTTCTCATCTTTAATGTTGCTTGAAACATCAATCTGGCCTTCTAAATTTACAGCCTAAGTGCTTGTGAAAATCTTTTTCCTGAAACTCCTCAAGTCTTCCCCAGAAATATTCTGCCCCCTTTAATTGCAGTTTATCTCACTGCTGTCTTGTATCTTTATAAATGCATGTGGTGATCCACTTTGGCCTTCGAAGTCCAAAGACTTGTGTTTTTTTCTGGCTCTTAACAATGTCTTGATCAGTGATCTCAATCAAATCCTTTAGAGCTCAAAGCAGCAAAACATAAAACATATGTTTATTTGAATAGGACTTAGCATTTAGCAACCACTTGAGTATTTTGCATTCTGTTGGTCTGTGCCTCCCATCTGCGTAAAGGAAAAGAGAATGCTTATACCTTCCTTTCTTCCCTCACAGATGTTGCAAGATTTAATCAGTTTGAAGAAAGATGGGGTTTAATTGCATTGCAGAGAACTGAATGGCCATGATACATAAGAAAAGATGCAGTCTGACCAACAGCAAGATTTACAGAGAAAAGGTGGGGTTGAGGAACTTGAAGTACAACTCTCAGAGACTAGTGACCATAAAAGAAAAGGCTATCTTGTTTCCAGGCTCCCATTTTAACTATTTTTTTTTTTTCATTTAGGAAAAGTTTCCTCATTTTGTTGTGTATTTGTTTTGAAACTTATTCAAGAAAAAGGAAGTAGCTAAATATCGGAATTCCCTAAAGAAATCCCTCTGCTACTTTTTTTCCCATTAAGCTCCAGAGTTAAGGAATGTCATTAGTATTAGTATTCACAAACAAGGGGGTTGTAAAGATGAAATATGCATAAAATAGATATAGTTTCTTTCATCAGAGAAAGTTCCCAGGGCTATTACTGTTCAGATAAATCATCTTTCTTTATTTCTGAGGAATTCTAAGAAGTAAAAATATTAATAATTAAAGGCAAAACCTACCCAACTCCAAACCATAAAATCCAACAAGCCAGCAACAAACAAAGGAAAGAAGCTATAAGAGTCATTGGGGCTGATTTGGAAGTGCTTCCTGATTTTTTTAAATGCTAAACCTTCTGTACATAACATTGATGCCTTAGGGAATTCAGCTGTTGGGATAAGTTTTTAATAATCTATTTTGGATACTCAGGGAAGTATTCTTCAGTCTTCCTGCTTCCATCTTGCAAGACCTATTTGCCAAGAAGGGTCATGGGTGTCCTTGCAGATGTGACATTCTAGATTTGACCTTTTAGACGAACAATAGAATGAAATATTTCGAACAGATGACAGGAAATACTAAATTTCTTCTCTACAATGCAATTAAAATCCCATATTTCTTCAAACTGAATAACACCATTGTTTATGATCTATATGTTGATCTTGTTCACCATTCATTAAAAAAAAAAAAAGCTGGACTCCTGAGGCAAATTATCTGAGAGCTTTTAATGACCATACTAGTTAAATGTATGTTTTTAAAAAGTACAGATACGAGAAAATGGGTTACTGTAAGTAAAGACTTTATACATCATGTAGTCCACAACTAAAAAAAATAAAAAGGTCATAAAGGTCATGCATCAGGAACTGTAAAATATACAACCCAATAGTGATTTTAACAGTTTGATGCTAAGGAAACTATGAAGTTTCGAAGTTATCAAAGTTCAGATCTGAAAAGTACGTTGTCTTTCCAGTAACAAGGCTTTGTGCTAAAGACAAGACCTGGTGAAATCTCCTGCATGTGTTCTCACTGCATGATCACAGATCTATAAAATTCTAGCTTGCTTCTAAGCTAAGCAGAGAGTAGACCAAAAATGAAGAAATATTCTTGCATTATGAATGTTTAGGTCAGCATATTAGAAGATATCACTTAAGATAAATCTTGTTTCTTTGGGTCTGAGTAGGAAGTTTATATAAAATTCTGGGGTTTGTTCCTAAACGTAAATACTTCTTTTTTAGATCGGCAATGTGTGTTCAAAATACCATTGTGTTTTTCAGAAATAAAGATAAATGGATTTCATGAGCACAAAATTATTTCTTTCCCTTTTTTTCCTTCTTTTTTCTTTTTTTTTTTTTTTCTCCAAGGTGGCACACAGAATAACAAAAAAAGAGCTTTTCATTTATTAAATGAAGGATAGTGGTAAAAATAACCACAAATCACGCTCTTAATCGCTTCTCTGGAAGGATTTTGGCCTTGCTAGCATTTCTTCAGAAAACACAATGGTATGGGTTTTTACTCCTTTTACATTACAGTTCAGAAATTAAGGCATGCAGGAGACCTGTATTTAATACTTCACTATGTCTTCAGGGACATGCTCTTGCCTCATCCATCTTTCAGGTATGAAAGGTATGTAGGTGTTACTCAGTGTCTTAAGCAAATATGCAAAATGACTGCCCAATGGATATGCAACAACTGTTGAGTATTGGGTGTGGGCAGTACTCCAGAATGGAGATCTAGAGTGTCCATTTCAGGGATCCACACCATAAAATGGCTACAGAACTGATCCTGTCTGTCTTCCAGATGCTAATTGTAACTACGGTCATAGAAAATCTGATGTATGGGAAGGGGAAGAGATAAAAAGGATGGAAAGAAAGGAGTTATTTTAGTCCACACTGTAGAAACACCATGGAATAATTAAATATTCATTAGTCCATAGATTGTGAATGTGCTCTGACCGATAGAGCACACAGATGATAGAGGTGTGTCCACGGGAGCTAAGTGTAACTCAACAAAAACTAAAAGAGTTTCCTGTTAAACATATATGAACCCAAAACTACCAAAGAGATTTTCCTTTTCTGAATTCCAATTTAGATCTGAATTTAAAGATCTATCTACTCCTGTGTAATTTGTGTAAAAGAATAAAGTATGGTTGCATTAGTTCAGAACAAAGGTCTGGACCCAAAATGAGGCAGGCATCATGGCACTGGCCAAAAATGAATGCTGAGGAAGACTCCTGGAATGTTTCCAGTCTCTGGATTTTTACAGATCTGGACACTTTTCTGAAAGTGTTTGGTAACCTATCAGAACCCTGGGGGCACTCACAGGCTTCACTGTCTCTGCCCAACCTCCACCAGTGGTATACCCACAGTCCAGGATCCCATTTCAGCCTTCCAGGGCTGCAGCAGAGCCAATCTCCAGCTGTCAAAGGCTCTGCCTTGACTGACCATGGGCCCCTCGCAAGCTAGGCCCACCTGTGGTCCTGTCCCAGCCTTGCCTGTCCGGGTCCCCAGGCAGTTGCCTGATGCCCAGGGCTGAGGTTGCCCTGGTGTCCCCCCAGCTGCCCTGCTCCTGGCTGGGGCTGTGGGACAGCCCCAGGCTGCCATTCTCTGTCCCTGACAGACCCTGTGGAGAATCCCCATAGCTCCCAGCACCCTCGCAGTCAGCCTGCTCTGCACCCTCACAAAACCTTCTGTAGATTTTGCTTTCAAAACTCAGTCTCATTAATTACCCCACAGAAACTTTGAGCATTCACAGCATCCCCTGTAAGCAAGTTCTGACTTAAATATCCATTACATGACTTCTCTTTGGCCCCAGCTTCATCTAGCTTGACTTGTTAACTCTTTCTGCTTATCCCAGGGGAAAAAATGGACCTTTAACACCTTTTTGTCATTTCCATGACATCTAGGATTTTATACATCTTTACTGGAATCATAGAATCATACAATTGTCCAGGTTGGAAGTGACCTTTAAGATCATCTAGTCCAACCATCAACCTAACTCTGATAAAAAAACCTATCACTAAACCATGTCACTAACCACTATGTCAACCCGTCTTTCAAATACCTCCAGGGATGGTGCCTCAACCACTTCCTTGGGAAGCCCATTCCAATGCTTAATAATCCTTTCAGTGTAAAAATTTTTCCTATTTTTTTTTCTGTAAAAATTACACTTCCCTTCCCTATCTTTTATTTTGTAAACTAAAGAGCTTTGGAGTATTTTGGCCAAAACTTTTGTTAAAATCCACTCCATACCTTTGATCATCTTTGTTGCTTTCTGAACTTTTCACAGTCTTCTATAACTCTCCTGGGATGGAAAGACAAGAACTACAGAGTATTTAAGATGTTGACAACAGATAGAAATAGTGTCATAATCATGATCTTAGTTTAATTCCTTATTTAAGTGTTAATATTTCCTAAGAGTTGGGAGATTTTGTTCTGTTTTGTTTTTCAACAATATTGAGCAATGAGCTCTTATTTTCTTGGAATGGGTCATAATCCCAACATCCTGAGTGCCAACAGTCAGCTTGTTCTCAGTATTTTTGTAAGACTTACCATAGGCACCCTGCCATCTAGGTTGCTTGTTTTGAGGATACCTCAGAGTTGGGAGCATCAAATACTTTATGAAGTGAGGTGAAATATGAAAGCTGAGGGACAGTGAATGCCATGCAATAGATAGATGCAGAAAATTACCTTTTTGTTATAATTTTTAATTTGAAGAAACAGCAAATTAAACCTATTCAGAAATTTTTCAGTAAAATGAAACTTTATCAGGAAAAACCTCTTCATTGTACCTAAAATATTTCCTTTTAAAGATCTATAATTCAAGGAGATTCTACTAAATCAAAGACGGGACTATAAGAAAAACCTTACAGAATTCTCATCTCCTGTTAGTGACTGAGAATCCAATGCTCTGAAAGGTATAATATTGTAGATATAATGTGTTTTTCCCCTGCAAATGAAGTCTCATTATCCACGGTTCCAGGGCAGGTTGTTGTGGCAAGGTTTTCAGACTCTTTGATCCCAATTGCTGAGCTCCACCTCTAAAAAGCGTTCAGCTTTTGGCTCTTCGGGAAGATCTTAGTAGCTGTGAGAGCTTTATACCAAGTCTGGGCTCTTGAATTTTCCAGGCTTCTTGGCATGGAAATTTTGAAATTAACAGTCGTGACAATTTCACATGGCTAGGTATCCGCAGTCAACCTGACAAGAATGTTAATTTCACTTTAGCAGCTGCTGGAGATCAATGGCATGTGACCACAGAAAGCCCCACTGGGCAGATTGTCCTTTGGCAAAAGATTCTAAGATGTCCTGACTCCTGAGCCAACTCGTTCCTCAGCCTCTTGATCCCCTCAAGAATGTGATTTTTGCTTTGCAGCTGCAGGTTCCACTGCATTTATTTTACTTGATGGGAACAGAGTGCAGTAGGGGAAAATGCCTCTTTTTCTTCTTCAGAATTTCTGTTCATGGGAAATTTAACAAATTTTGTTTCTGCATGATTTGGTTCAAAACCAAATATAGAAATATCATTATGTAGGTTTTATTACACAAAATAGAGTATCTGGATTTTGGCCAGTTGCTGTGCCAACTATTCCCATCTGCCCTGAAACAGGCATGTAGCAGAAGTAGGCTCTAAGGACAAAAGTAAAAGAGTGGCTGGTGTTCAGGGTGAATCAACTACTTTGGAAAGTTTGTAAAAAAAGACCAACAAACCAAAACTTTTAAAACAGATTCTTTTTGTATTCTTTTTATGAAAAATAGAGATAAAAGATTCTTGATTGAAAAGCTATCTTCCAGAACAATAGTAAGAAAGCAATATAATTTTTTCACACAGCCATCTGGTCTTCCCAGGGCTCCAGCAGTTAGACCCTATTAACCCTGATCTAGGTTTATTTTTTTTATTTAACTTTCTGATGTCAGTGGAAAGTGCTTACACATGCAGTATCAAGCCATTTTATATAAATCTGTACTAATACTCTTAAAACCACACAGCACTCGGAATCCAGGATTAAGGCTTTAAACCAGATGAAATATATATTGGGATTCCCAACAAGTTTTCTTTCTTTTTATAATGCAAATGTGTTAATGCTCTGACCTCAAAACTGAAAGACCAAAGCCCAGATAGCTATCAAGAATCTGGCAAAAGTACTGTTCAACTAGCACAGGCACTGAGAAAAACAGGACTCTCCTATCCTAAATAACAACAAAGAGAGATATCAAAGACTTATATCCCAATAATATTATTTTGTTTCTGTTCTAATCACAACTTGAGACAAGACTATTGAAATACTTTCAGCTTTCTGCCTGTTAAAAAAAAAATCTAATTCCACAAAGTACAGTATTTTTGAAATATGTAGCTTCTTGAAAGAAATTACATTAATAATTTAATTCAAAATACTGAAAAAATGCTGAGGCACTTTTCTGACCTGCATGCAGTTTATAATAAATAAATAATAAATAGTAACAACAATAAATAGTTAAACAGTATCTTCTATTTTTGTGATTTTTAAGCACGTATCTTGTGTCTTTCACAAATATATAACTTTTAGTATTTCTTTCATTAAAGTAATAGTCCAAATTTTTAAAAAATTATGGGATGTACTCAAAAAACAGCACAAGAGTGCTACTCACAGTTTTATGCTCAGCCAAATAAAACACAGCTTGTTGTATATTAGACATTCCAGATTCTTAGAAGCAACAGTCTTCAAATAAAGAACAATATTGATTTTGTTAATCTTTCCTTCACATTTTCTGTTTTATTCAACACCAAAAAAAAAAGATGTTATATAAATCCCCTAAGTGAAATAAATATGATAGGTTTGTCTGAGTGCAGAAAAGAATAAAGATAATACAGAAGTTGTGAATGGTGCCCTAATTTGGTATATAGTGCCATGGTGCAAACATTGTCTCACCGTATTTTTCCTTTTGAAGTTTTTCCAAAAGTTTGATCACCAAAAAGCATGGCAAGCCTGTAGAATTGGCATCTTTGGCCTATGCACGCGGTCTTTTCTCATTGTGGTTAATTTGTTATACTCTACCTGGAGGCTGGTAACAAGCATGGGTCTCTCCTCCAATCTGTCCTGTTTAACATCTTTATCAGTGGCCTAGAGGAGAAAGAGTGTGTTCTCACGGAGTTTGCAGGTGTCACCAAGTTGTGAGGGACCAGTCAATATGCTCAAGGACAGGGCTGCCGTAGGGCAGGCCTAGGCACAGGCTGAAGGAATGGGCCGACCTTACGAAAATCAACAAGTCGTAGGACTTGCAAAGTCGTAGGAAGAATTCCTTTCAAGTTGGCCAGAGAGTAGCCCTGCTGAAAAGGACATGGGGCCGTCAGTGGACCGCAAGCTCAATGTCAGCCAGCAATATGCTCTGGCAGCAAGATGGTAAATGGGAACCTATACTCTATGAACAAGAGAGTAGCTTGTAGATCAAGAGAAGTGATTGTTCTCCTCTACTTGGTCCTCATCAGACCACATGTAATGTGGTCAATGGCCAGCTTGCCCCTGCTATCTCCCCCAACCCCTGTCAAAGACAAGGAAAACATCAATGAACTAGAGTGAATTCAGCTTCTTCAGCAAGAATGTGGAGCCATGTCCTTCACAGTGGTGCAGGGTGGGAGGACAAGGAACAACAGACATACATTGAGTCAAACACATAAATTAAGTACAACATGCTGGTTATAAGAAGAAACATTTTTACTATGAGGACAGTCAAGCAGTGGGACAGTTTCCCAGAGAGACTGTGCAGTCTCCATTCTTGGAGGTTAGCGCCCAATTGGATAAAGACTTAAGCAACCTGGTCTAATCTCATAGCTAAAGCTGGTTTGATGTTGAACTAGAGATTTCCTGAAGTATCTTCCAGCCCCCAATGTTCTATGGTTCTATGTTTCTATTATTTTTTGTATATTTTTAAAAAGTTCCTTACCAGCCAGACTAACTGTCCACTTTGTCCAGCAACCTGTTTCTGAAAGGAATCAATCGTGGCTGCCTACACAGAAGTGTAAGAACATGGCAATTGTAGTAGTATGGCAGTTCCAAGCAAGAATTCATGGACAGACTTTCTGATGGAACTCTCTCTTGGTTAACATCCCACCCATCTGACTCACTCTACCACCCTAAAAGCTTTCCCCATTATTCTGCAGTATCAAAGGGTGAAGGAAGGCCTCAAGTTAGGACAGAATATGTGGGCAGAACAATACTGCATTTGCCTAGTTTCTTATTCTTTCCCTATATATCCATGACAAATCATTTACAATGAAGAGGTATTGGGCTAAACAGACACTCAGTCTGACCTTCTATGGACATTCATGCAGAGAGCATCTGGCTTTGCAGGTAGTTATCAGCTTTCATATTTGTACAGATTTTCGAGTCTCAATGCGACCAGAGCAGTCAAAAGTGAATTGAGACAATGTCTGAAAAGCATGAGCACATGCATTATCTCTCAGGTGGGAAAAAAGTTATTTTCTTAAGGAAAAAATGGGATCCAAACTTTTGTCAGCTAAGTAAAGTGCAAACCCAAGAAATAATAAATTAATAGTGCTAAAATTGATAACCAGGCTTTGCCATTCAGCCAGATGTACATCTATAAAGATCCAGCCAATTTTTTTCTTGTAATGTTGCCAGGGAAGGGAAAAAAATACATTACCAGAATTTAACATGCTGTATGATTTTGAGAATAACCCTTCAAACTGTCAGTCTTGTTGCCAAAACCACTGTGCAACAGTATTAAGCAACAGGAGCATGGACTCATTTCAAGCCCAGGTGCTGAGCAATTTGAAATGCATGAGCTCCTCATTGTGAAACAATCATTCCCTCTGAGGATCTTTGTGTCCTCATCACTCTATGAACTGTGCTCATGGTGAATGTGCATTTACTTGCCTTGTAGCTAGTGCTCACATGCAAATTTCTGAGAGAAAACTCTCTCCTCCTTTCTTTACAGGATGCTGTCCTTATAAGAAAGAGAGCACCATAAACCAGCTGAACTGAAGAATCCAGCATGTAGGACAAGAGTAGTAAAGAAAAGTTAGAGAGCAGATAACCTCTGATCCATGCAAAGCCCGTGTATTAGTATCAGGTAACAGAAGAAAAAACTCTTCATGTTCAAAAAGAAAGTAAGAGCACTGAGAGTCAAAGAGGGCTTAGGAATTCACAATAATTAATGACTCATAGGGTCTTCCAACACCTGAAAATTTTAACTTACAATACTTACAATAGATCTTACAAATCAATTTCAAAAAGAATTAAGAATGAGTAAGGGGTGTGCTAACTGTTTCTGTAGCAAAGATCAGATTCATTTTCAATATTTAAAGCTATGTTTATGTAGCATGTGATTCATCTCATCCAGTTTCAGTTGTCTAAAACTTACATGTTGAGTCAAAGCTGGATCCCTTAATGTCACTAAAAAAAGACACCTCAAGATGAGATAAATCACCTTTAAGGGATGTCTATGACTTTCTCTTGACTATAAAGTAGAATTAAAACAGTAAGCTGAAATTCGGACACTTTATCTGTGATTTCCGAGGTATGTTGTTGGCAATATGTTGACTTAGAGAGTTTCAATCCAGTTGCTTTTATTTTTCTGTAAACTAGGGGGGTAAAGAGTGCAACACAGATTGGGGCACAAAAAATAGGGGTCTGCAAGGGTAAGGAATATTTTAAGGCAATATTGGTAGCAAATAAAGAATCTTATTCTAACTTTTAGATATACACATAAGGTGAGATAAATCCATTCACAGTACCTCGCTTCAATGAAGCTGAAAAATGTGGCACTTATTTACTTCAGAATTGTAATTTCATTATCTATTCAAAACATCTGTTTTCTATTGTCAAGTGAAAATTACCATATAATGGATATTGAGAATGCTTTAACAAGCTCAGAAAGCAGATCTGTGCCAGAACTGGATGCTGATCAGTAAGTTATGCTTGCACTAGCAGTGCTAGCGCTAGTGCTAGAGCTAGTCCATTCACCACACAGTTCAGCACTGTGCTTAGAAAGTAGTCTTCTGGAAAGGTTTTTCTGCATCCCATATCCCATACAAAAATAGCCCATACAATAGCTCAAAGAAATAAAGCAGAGTGAATTAGTATGTAATGTAAACCGTGACAGTGGTCTAAATATAGAAACCAGGTGGACTTATAAGAGGAAGGTAAGATTTTTGTTAGTCCAACTGATACAACTGCTAGAAAAATAGCAAGCTTTTGGGCCCGTAAGCACACTGAACGAGTACTGTGTTTTTCCAACTATACAAATTTGTAAAAGCTATAAACAAGCAATGACAGATTTTATTATATGCAATATCTATTCATTATTCTTAGCTTTCCTAACATAACTTCACAGGAAGAAAAGAATATTAGTGTTGTAAAAACTTAAGTCTTCCAATCGCTCATGAGAAATAGTATCTTATGACTTAAAAACATAAAACTTTTATAAATAACAACACAAGTCCTAGCTTCCTAGCTCAAGGAAAGAAAGTTTTGACATTAGAGCATTGTCCTACCACAAACTTGACATTGGGCA
This sequence comes from Tringa tobata, assembly GCA_033628505.1. Taxonomy (NCBI): domain Eukaryota; kingdom Metazoa; phylum Chordata; class Aves; order Charadriiformes; family Scolopacidae; genus Tringa; species Tringa tobata. The sequence goes on from JAHREE010000279.1 coordinate 32,333,710, forward strand.
ATGGCAAACCAGAAATGAGGGAAAACCTCAATCTATTGCTTGTTGGTAATTCATGAAAAGAACAAAAAAAATCCCAACAACTTTGAGTTCATTAGATTATTAAAAGTAAATTATCTGAGCAGTTTCTCTGGATAACTGTGTTGGGAGTAAATGACAACATTTTGGCTGGGGGAGGGACTGCAGGGGTGGCCTCTGTGAAGAGAGGTTGGTTCTAGTCAACTCCAGCAGACCCACTGCGGGATACAGCTGAGTGTCTCAGCCAAGACGGTGGCACCTCTGGAAAATATACTTAAGAACAGGCAAAATGCTACACGGGCAGTGAGGAGAGAGGAAGAAAGTGTGGGAAAACAGCCCTGAAGATGACAAGGTGAGAGAAGGAGGAGGAAGAGGAGGTGTTTTAAGTGCTGGAGCAGAGATTCCCCTGCAGCCCATGGTGATGCAGGTTGTCCCCATGCAGGCCATGGAGGACCATGGGGGAGCAGACATTGACACTGCAGCCCACGGAGGACCCCACATCAGAGTAGGCAGATATTACCTAAATGAAGCTGCAGCCTGTGGAGAGCCCAGTCTGGAGTAGAAGAAAGGTGTGAGGAGGAAGGAGCAGCATAAAAGAACTTTTACAGGCTGAGGCCAACAGCCATTCCCCATCCCGTTGCCCTGCTCATGGAGCCTCAGGTTGAGGAGGCTCGGGGGAGAGAGGAGTTGGGAATAAAGAAGTGAAATTGTGCCTGGAAAGGTGAAAGTAGGGAGTATTGTTTTAATTTTTGTCTTTGTTTCTCACCATGCAGCTCTATTTTTAACTGGCAATAAATTAAACTCATTTTTCCCAAGGTGAGTCTGTTCTGTCCCTGACAGTTATTGGTGAGTCATCTCCCTTTCTGTCTTGACCTGTAACCTTTATCATTCCTATTATTTCCTCCTGTTCTGATGAGGAGGGGGAGTGAGTGAGCAGTTGGGTGGGGTTGCTGGCCAAGGCTAACCCACCACAATAATTTACAACAGATGAAGGCAAGATTAAAAAGCTTCATCCAAGTTTCCACATACTGACATATGTTACTAGTCAGCACAACGCAAGACAAGACTCATTTACCACTACTAAAACACTTTACAATATAATTTGTCCTGAAATTAACTCTACAGAAAATTTATGAATAGTCATTATAACAGGATGAATTATTCATGTATCTATAAGTAGACAACAACAGAGCAGGTGCAAGTCGGTTAGGTGAGATGCATTAGGCCCCTAAGAGGGTACTTTACACAGAGTTTACATGTGCTCCACTTTCTTCATCCAGCTGCTTTTTCCAATTGTAATTATAAACCTTCAGAGTTCCTTATCCTAGGAGGAACAAGATTTATTTTTTCACATTATTTACTAGAAATTCTGAAATCTCATAAGGGAAAAACTCTGTATGTGTTCCTCTGTAACTTTAGGAAAGGACCATATGAGATTACTTAACTTGCACCTAGCATTGGTCTAACTCAAATGTATTTCCTTGTTCCCAGTAAATCCTCAATCAGCCTCTTTCTAAGGCCCTCTGTATTGCTCTTCAGAAATCTCTTCAAAAGACTTCTCTATCTCCTTTGACTAGGAAAAGGAATTTAAGTTGAATTTAGTCTCTAAATGCTTTAAAAGGCCTGGTCACAGGTATGTTCTTAGAAATAAAGACATCGGCATTCAGGGCAAAAAGAATTTTGTACTGACGTTTCTATTTAGAAGTCCAGAGGAGGTGTCACTCATCCCATTAAGGATGTTCTCAAGGTGTATTATGTTTCACAGACATCATAAAACTACAGTCACTGATACTGTTCTGTATGATATTTGGTACCATGGACTTTTCTAAGCTACTGTTTATATTTTAAAATCCTTTTCCAAAGGTTATCGTTACCTTACAAATATTTTTTTTTTTTAGCTTTGTTCATTTTTAAAAAGTTCTTCATGAAGAGAAGAAATATTTTATATATTTTAGCTATTAACATTTGGTCACATTTTAGTGCCAGCAAGCTACACCAAAAAACTCTGAAACAGGAGCCATATGTGAGTTGTGCTGATGTAGCATCTTGTTACAGAGGAGGATTTTATCTTCATTCATGTTCCTCAGTTCCTCAGAACCCTTGTTTTACATTAAGAAGTCTTAGTCCTGTATTGCTAAAAAAATGCATTTTTTTTGGTGTTAAAGGGTGGCCTAGTGATTGGTGGCCAATTAGATTAGATCAGTCATAATATTCATATGATAGATCTAGTTCTAAAAAAAGCCTGTGAAAAGAAGAATCCCAATTTTTTAATTTTATTTTTCCTGAGTATTTCCAGTCATTGGGTCCAGCACATTGTACTATGCAGGCAGAGGCTTCTGTGCCCCTGAAGGAAGCGAAGCATTTACTATAAAATATACTGAAAAACTACACCTACATACTATCTTCACTGCACACCCATAAGAAAAAATGATCAAACACAAATATTCATGTAGTGTCAGAAGACATAGAAGGAAATTGTGAAAGGGATTGCCATGACTGTAGCTTGAAGCATTCCAAATAAAAATGTAAACTATTAATCATAATAGAAAGGAAGACATAAAAAGCAAGTTGTTAGTGAGAGACTGACAAAAGACTAAATAAAGACTTTCAGGCTGAATGTTCCTTCCAGGCAGTATAGTGGAAACTATAAAATACGAAACATAATATGACAAGAAACATCTTTCACTACAAAAGCCAAGATCTAATCTTGGAAATGTAGAAATGGATGAAGAATAGTTTAAACATTTTAAAATAAAAATAAAAATCACCCTTTCAATCTTGATTGAAAAAAATGTGTTCTTAGTGCTTCCCCATACTACTTTGTGTTTTATGATTAACTTCACTTAGAGCTGTAGGTGTTCATCAACTCTGAAACCTAACCACAGTTTTGGTCCATCAAGATGGATGCGTATAAAATTACTGTGCATCATTTTCTCCATCTGTAAAATATGGACTATGACCCTTTTTCATCTCACAAGAGGTTTTGTGACAATTGAATCATTATTGGTTTTAATAATATCTATAATCTGGTAATTTCTAATTCTATTCTATTCTATTCTATTCTATTCTATTCTATTCTATTCTATTCTATTTCTATTCCATCCTCAAGCTACTGTGTGAACATTGTTTCATAGTTGAGTCATGCTTTCACCAAAAGTGCCATTTTACCATTTCATTCATCTGTGTTTTTTTTATTGACATTTTTATTGTCATGAAGTGTTCTTTTACAATAGTGACTGTTTTCTGTGTTATCTGTTTGATTGACTAGATGTTTATAGAGGCAATAAAAATTAATAAAATTATGAATTAATAACTATGGAAACACATTAAAATTAGTGGCAGTCAGAGCTATGTGAAGATGTTGAATGAAGCCTCTGGGCTAGAATTAAAGTCTACAGTATTTATATTGTTTTTAGGAAATATCAATGGTTACGTAATATGTCCTTGGTAGAAATAAACGTGATCCCTGTTTTTGACCGTCTTATTACTTAAAAACTTCTATAAAGAGCTTTGTGTCCTCACTTTTTATACTCGTTACCCTGATAGATCCAAAAGCCACAGACAATTCTAATCTTATCAATCAATCCTCCTAGCAGAGCTTAGCCTCTTAAGTCTTATAAATTTAGCAGTGCAGGAGTCAAACTCAGTTACACATGGATGCCATAGATTTCATTTATATCAATCTGTCTATAAACTTTAAATGGATCACATATTGTCTTTACAGTGTCTGTTGACAATTTCCTAGAAGTAAAGGTTTGGTGTTATCAAATCTCATAGAACAGACTATTGGTGACCCCTTTGTAAGACCTTGGATTTGAAAGATTTTAACTTTGATTAATCCCATCTTTGCTTTCAGAGTTAACCATTAAAAATATCAATGCCAATCAGTTCAGTCATGTGAAACTAAGAGTGAGCAAGAGGAAGCAAGGAGGGGCCATCTATATTTCTGTATAACTGTGATGTCCCTATCACTGCATAATTTATTTTTAAGTCTGTAAAAAAAAAATCATATCACTGTGCAAGGCTTTATGCAATAGAAAGAAGTGTATTTCTGTACAACTGTGTTTGTGCATGTTCATGCATGCATGTAACTGAATAGGACACAGTCTCAGTGCTTTGGAACCTATTGCTTTGAAATTATATTTAGATTTGTGTAAGAAAGTAATTTCATGTAAATGTAAATAAAGTAAACAGGACTAGCAGGCAGTTCTTTTTCAGAAGTTAAGATTCCCAGACCATTTATCCAGAGATTTTTAGATATTAAAAAACACTACTGTGATGAGAACTTCCTGTGAATATTTCTCATCAGTCTCATCAGGAATAGAAACTAAAATTGGGGTCTTAAGTTAATAATAGGAGCACACATCGTAGCTTATTGACACATCTCTCTCTTAGATGCTGGTGAGGTTCTCAAACTGGTTCATCTCTTTGTTTGTCAGTTCTTGTTTCAGAGTCCACTTTAAGCATGACAAAAAAATACTAAGCTGGCAACCAGGAAAGATTCTGTTTCTTCATATCATATTTCCCTGCGTGATAAGTCCCGAAAAAGAAATGGGAACTGTTATCAGAGGTGGCCAATTTCTCAGGTCCCTACTACTTACCTCCAGATGGATCTCAGGGAACTGTGTTTCATAACCAATGATTCTACTAATGACAGCTCACACATTGGGTGCAGGATATTTTAGGCTGATAATGTTTCACATTTAAGGATATGAAGAGATTTTTTTAAAAAAAAAGAAAATAATTTTTGGAAAAGTTTAAGGTTTCCAAGTTTAATACTAATTCAGTGCTGGAACAAAATCAAGAGTTTTAAACAGTGTAGCAAAAAGACCTCTCTTCTAAGGTAGAGAGGCCAATATATCCAAGAAAGACTTGCCACTAGCTTTCTGTTTAGACTTGAGTGAGAAGCAGAAGGGCCAAGTTGAACCACATAAAGGTAAGTGTCTTCAGTGTGTCTTTCATTTCTCAGGAAAATGGTCAAACTTTAGGACCATAAAATCCAGCTTTTTCATAACATTCTCTTTGGCATACTTTGGCAGTTCAGAGACTAAAGTATATACTCATCGTCTAAGAGATTCATAATCATTGTATATTTTACTTGATTTTGAAAGAAAGACCAGAACCTAACCTTCCAAATCTCTTTCAGTTCTAAATAATGATTATTCAGGGCTGGACTTCTCTCAAGTTTCACCATTTTTTTTCATGTGAAAAACCCTCTTAATGAAATCTTATCTAGACTGATGAATATTGCTGGGAAAAAGAACAGAAAGTGCTGTCAAGTAAATCACAACTGCCTCTCCCAGTGAGTATCTGTGTGCAACTTTAAGGGAAATAATAGACGATTGGACATTAGATATGCCATCAGCCTTCTTGAGATCATTCAGGGCTTATGTTTACTTTTTCATTATATTTAGATTCCAGAGTTTCAGTACACTCACAATATATGAATCAGAGCACAGTCTCAGTGAAAACTAGATGTGACTCATTGAGAAAATACTTGTCAAAGTAAGAAACTCTTTGCCTAAAGCTGCGCTGGCATACATGTATCTCTGTGAAGTGTATGGTCACCTTTAGCTCACTGGCTACAGAGGTCTTACCAGTACTCTTGACAGCCTTGGATTTTCAGATAGGAGATAAGGTTCATAATGCTTCTTATCATTTTAAGACACCCAGATGTTGCAGCTGCTCCCCCTCAGGCTACATGTGAAAGCTGAAAATTTCAAAATCCTCAGTGCAAAGAACTGACATGTTCAAATAGCACTGGTGCGTAAACCTCTGCACTGTCTCCATGTCACCTGCGATGGGCAGATCAGCTTATTCCTGAACATCTCTAAAGCCTCAAGCAAGTTAGAATCATAACAGACCTATGCAACAAGATTGGAAAGTGACTGAAAAAAATTTCAGGTAGAACCAGACAAAAAGTAGGAAGTTCTTTGAATCATTTGTGTTACTCTTAGTACTCTAGACTGTCAACATGCCCAACATGGCCAGACTGGCCACTGAGGTAAACTCATAAGTCTCTTTCCCTCCTCCTCTTGGAGAGAGAGCTGGGGGGAGCATCTGTCATTTGTCTCAGTGTCAGTCCAAGGCAAACCACGACAACAAACTTTAAAATAATTTGGGAGCTGTAATAGGTAAACATGTCAGCATAGAGATCAACCTCAGTGAATGAATCCTAATTCTCAGTTATAGGAGTTTCCAGATGATGCTTTCAATTTCACTCTTCAGAGTTTGGCTGATAAACTCTGATCCACCTCTGTTTTATGTCAGTGTGCAGTATACAGCAGTTACATGGTTAGACATTTGGTCAATGTTTTTGTTTCATATTTTGATTGAATTTACTGAAGATTTCTTTTGTTTTATGGGAAAGAGTACTATACTGGTAAGCAGGGGGACTTAACATTTGGGCAGCTGTTATTAATCTTCAATATGTTCATTTCATCACTTAGAAATAGTGACTAGTGTTTTGTACACCTCCATAACAAAAACACTACCTATGCTGTCAGCTAACTGACATCTCCAAAGAAATTTTATCTAATACACATTATGCAGTAATTGAAATATAATAGATATGATACAAATTATAGTAAAATATGTTAATAAAATAATATAATATTATTACATGCAATATGCTACAAATATGTCATGACTTAGAATCACAGAATCATAGAATCGTCTAGGTTGGAAGAGACCCTTGGGATCATCGAGTCCATACAACAATATGATTTATTATATATTACATATTTATATTATATATTTATATTACATATTTACAAATGCTTGTTATTTTCATTCAGATTTATTTGACAGCAAAAAGCATTGCCCAAAGTATGTTTCTATTTTAAACTTTAGTTTGACTAGCTAGAACTTTTTTTCCAGACTTTGAAGTAGTCTGGATCTTTTGTATGCTGTGCATGTATATGCTGATTGCTGTACATTTTACTGGATCTAAAATAATACATTGTGTATGAAGACAATCCATATATCTAACCTTGCACAAAAGCTGGAATATTGACTCAAGTACTCAACTATCACTACTCCCTGAGAGTATGGTTATTGAGCCACAGGGCTTGTTTAGAGCGCTGTCTTTATAGGGCAAATGGTCAAGAAAAGAATTTTGTCAAAAGGCTTGTCTGCATTATGGATTTTTTCTACAGGCATGTTTGCACCAATGTACAGTGTATTTACTTTGTTTAAAACACAATCTGCACCCATATACCTTTACTTTGGTTTCTAATAGGACTGAATACTGCATCAGTGGAAATCCCTGTTTCATTAAAGAAGACTTCACTAGGAGACAGAAGCTACAGTGTTAACAGAAAGTTAGTGGTAGAAAAACCTTTTCTGTTGGGAAAGATGGACCTAATTTAAATACTCCTGCTCCTCTCTCACATGAAATTTTCTGTAGCAAATGCAAATCTGGTATAAATACTGCCACATGCTAAGGAAACTGAGAAGTACATCAGAGTCTGAATTCTTCATGTGACATTCTCCTTAGTTGCGTCTATAGTGAGCAGTCATCTGCATTGCTGTGTGCAGTCCACATATGTCAGCTCCCTTTCACAGAAACCAAGGAACAAGTGAAAGAGGCCCAATACAAGTTCACGTCTCATCCAAAAATGTTGTTCACAGTACAGCTTCACTCAGCAAGTGCTTAAGAAGGTTAGGTTCAGGTGTCCACAGGCATAACTTATATACTTGCTCTCCATATGAGATAGTTTACAAAGCGCCTGTGCAGATATTTCCCTGCCTGTGCAGGGAAATTCATGCAGTAAGGAATCACCTGACCAGCCCAATTCCAATGTAATAATTTAATAGACTTCTTCTAAAATAAATATAAACAAATAAATACTTTGAGCATGATTTTAAAATACATTTTAAAAGAATTCAGCTGAATCTTGCCCTAAAAATGGCTATGTGTCCCCTCTGACAGTAACTGGAACAAAAGATTAGGTTCATACCTAAACATAGATGGAAGGAATCCCACTCTTAAAGCATTATTTAGAAATATAAATCAGTATAGAAAAGAGGTTCACATCATCACTAAATTCTTCAAAGAAGAATAAGATCTAGAATGATGCATTGATTTGCCATGAAAAAAACAGGGCTAAAATCTGAGATGCTGTGATTGGAGACTGTGACAAAGCACTCCATGACCAGACTATGTTTTCAGTAAAGAAGATGAAAAACACGTCTTCATGAGTTTTAAAAACAGGGGAGATTGTTGTTACTTATGTTACAGCCTCAATATTTTCTAGTCTTATTTTTCATTTTCATTTTGTTTTATGTTATTCATTTCTGATAGACAACTTCAAATTAGTTAAGAGTGCTAGATAACTTGAGTACAGTTCTGAAGGACTGCATAACCCTGAAGATCATAAATCAATCAATTTATGATGATCATAAATCAATCTAATGTTTGACCTTTGCTCCAAAATGGGCCATACAGACGTGTGTTGAATGATTTTGCATTCATCAGGGCCTCTGTTTGTAACAAAATAGTTAAGAAATTGTCCATATTTTTCTTACCAGTCCTTTTTCAGGTTTGGATATGTTAGACATTAGGTCTAGGAGAGAAATTTCTCAGTCCGTTACAAATGAAGTAAATATTTTGTATTAATAATTGCTTCAACTTGTACTATTACTTTGGCAAAGTTTGCACTCTTTTTCATTTACCTTTGGTGAATGCTTGGTGAATTTGGACTCAAATTTTACTAGTGAGGATGGTTCCAAAGTTCCATCACACCAACGTTTGTGGCTACTAAGTGTCAAGTTCCAAACTTTTAGTTTGTATCATGCAGGCCAGAGCCCTAGTGAAATGCAGAAACAGCCTGAGTAAATTGCACAGCCAACCAAAAAAACCAAACCCATAACTGATTTTTTAGTCTTGTCATAATTAAGCAATGTCATGTCACTATTGACTGTATGGCAGTTGCTTAGGGTTAAAAACAAGAAAGGAAAAAAGATAAAAAGAGAAGGAAGGAGAAAAGGAGAAGGAGAAGAAGAAGGGGAAAAAAGGCAAAAGAGAAAAGGAAAAGGACAAGGGAAAAAAGGAAAAGGAAAATAAAAAAGAAAAAGAAAAAAGGAAAAGATGCATGATTCTTTTAAAAAGCTGTTTTATATTTTTATTGGATTTACATGGCAAGGTTTCGGTAGCAGGGGGATGGGGGGTGAAGGGTGCTGCAGGGGTGGTTTCTGTATACCTCAGAAGCTTCCTCCATGTTGGGCAGAGCCAGTTTCACTTTGCTCCAAGATGGACCCCAAGCTAGCCAAAGCGGAGCCAGCCAGCAATGTTGGTAGCACCTCTGTGACAACATATTTAGGAAAGGGAAAAAAAACACTGTGCAACAGCAGTTCGGAAAGGAGTGAGACAATGAGAGAGAAACAGCTCTGCAGACACCAAGGTCAGTTACAAAGGAGAGTGAGGAGGTGCTCCAGATGCCTGGATGCATGGTGAAGCAGGTTGTCCCTCTGCAGCCCACGGAGGACCACATCGGAGCAGATATCCTTACTGCAGCCCATGGAGAATCCCACACCAGAGCAGGTAGATGTGTCTAGAAAGAAGCTGCAGCCTATGGAGAACCCATCCTGGAGTAGGCTCCTAGCAGGAACTGTGGCCTGTGGGGAATCCACACCGGAGCAGTCCATTCCTGAAGTACTACACCAGAATGGAAAGGACCTATGCCGGAGCAGTTCTGAAAGAACTGCAGCTTGTGTGAAGGAACCATGTTAGAGAAGTTAATGAAAGATTGTCTCTTGTGGGAGCACCCAACACTGGAGCCAGGGAAAAGTGTGAGGAAAAAGGAGTGGCGGAGACAAAACGTTATGGACTGACCACAGTCCCCGTTCACCATCCACCTGAGCTGCTCACGGGGAGGAAGTAAGAGAGTCAGGAGTGAAGCTGAACCTGGGAAGGAGGGAGAGGTAGGAGGGGAAAGTGCTTTTAGATTTTTTCTTATTATGCTACTCTGTTTAATTAGTAATAAATTAAAGTAATTTCCCCCAACTGAGTCTGTTTTGCCCATGACAGTAATTTTTGAGTGATCTCCCTGTCTTTATCTAAACTCATGAGCTTTCCATTGTATTTTCTTCCCCTATCCTGTTGATGGAGAGGGAGTGAAAATGTGGCTTGGTGGCCACCTGGCAACCAGCCAAAGTCAACCCACCACCATATTCTATAAAAAAGAGGAAAAATGAGTTTTCTGAGGATCTAGAGCATACTGTAGTGCATCTTTGGAGGGTGGTAAAACTTTTCGCACAGGCCTGCCTCAAAGTTAGTGTATTAGTGACAGCTGCATGATTTCCTGAACTTCCTCTTGAATTGCTTCTGGCACTCCTATCAGAAAGCCGTAGTTATTCAGCACTGCACCCTATTTAGTGTGCAAGGTCCTTTCTGTTGTCCTAAACTAATTGCTTTGCATCTGGTTTAGTTGAAATTCTGAAAATATAGTCTGTATTTCTACTAAAGACTGAGATATATTTTGTGTGGTATGTATTTGCTAGAAATCTAGGCTAAATTCTTCAGCAAGTTATTCATCGCACTCATTTTAGGTGCCTAGCCTATGAATGTTCTTCCAAATTGTTCTCTGGAGGTACTTTTCTCTGTCCATTTCATAAAGAAAAAAAATTAAACAAGAGTTTCAGATTGGAGGCATAGCTTTCAGACACGAAGATGAAGCAATTATGACCTTTTCGTACAAAATTATAGAAAGACATGTGGTCATTAAATGAGAGAGTTAAGTTTTACCTTTGGAGGTTTTTTTGCACTTTGACATTAGGAAAAATCAAAAAACGACACAAAAAAAAACTTTCTTAAAGGTTCTTGAAGCCTGTGAAAATGAAGTTAGTTCAATCTTTAAGGGAAAATTTGAATACCACATCTGTCCCTTGTGTATGCTAATGATTTTGGCACTTATAAATAAAATGAACAGTGCAGTGCAGAATAATTGCTTATTTCCAAAAACTTCATAAAGATTTTTATTATGTATAGTTACCCTCTGTGCTTGGATGAGTGCTTTAAAGTGTCCCTCAGTAGGCATTGATACAGTAGACCATAGCAGCACTAAAAAAAACATTATAGTCTATTATGTCAATGAGCTGTGCATGAAGAATTTCCTTAGTAGTATTTATTGTCACAATACACTATGACAACTGTAGAACGTATGATTATGCTATTGATGGAGGAATCATAGCAGTTACATTAAGATAGCATGAAAATTAAGTAGCAGTGTCCCGTGCACTTCAACCAAAATCATAATAGCTTTAAAGGGTCTCCTATGATCACCATGGATGAAATGGAGAGTAATTGTCGCTATAATAAGACCAGATCCTTTCACTTTGCCGTCTTCTTTGTTCTCTTCTACATTTTTTTCCCTGTTAATGTTAAAAAATATGGAAAGAACCTTGTTAAAATTTGCAACAAGTTTTCATTTAAAACTCCAAAAGCCGTGAGGCTCAAACTGGCTTTTCTCTCCATATTTAACTCATTTCATTGCACCTTGAAGTATTATAGGGGTCTAAAAAGACTGTGTGATCTTATTGACCATGTGTGCCATAATCCTCCCTAAATACAAAAGCTGTGTAAAAATAATCCAACAAAAGCCAGGAACTACAGAGTTAAGGCTTCTTATTCCATCCGCAATACAATCCACGTGTCTGGGGATTGTATTTGATGTTCTTTCGTTCTGGACAGATTGACTAGTAAAACACTGGGCTGATTCAAGATGAGATGCTGCTATGCATCTCCTGTTCCCCCGCTTCATGGGGAGGTGCACACAGTTTTTCTATTGCTAATTAGCAATGTGTAAACTCACCACAGGTTGTCAACACAAACTCCTTCAATACAATCTGTTTTTAAAAGAACTGTTGAAGTCTCAATGTTCACTGTCTCCATAGATGCTTTACGCAGAGTTCCTATTTTTTTTTAGTTTTTACTCAGGGTTCCTAAATCTCTAGTCACCTCTGAAGCTTTCTGAAATCTATACTGCTGTAGGCAAAAGTCAACAAACATAAAATGGTTATATAGTTTTTCCTCATAGCCAGAGCAAGAGCTGTTACAGGTGTTAAGACTATAACAAGTCTTACAGAAGACTGCTGTAAAGGCTGAATTCCATGGGTTTCTGTCAATATAGACTATTATTCAGTGAGACTGAATTTAGGAAAATTAATAACTTATCTGACAGCCTAAAGTTCCATGAGTATACAGTACCAGCACATAAAAAAGTCTTGTCATGTTGTGATTTTGTCACGTCAATGTTTTCTTTCAGAGAATGGAAAAAAAACCAAACCAGTAAACACTAATTGGCATCTTCTTTCTACTCATATAAGGCTTCAAATAAAACAGTGAGGTAGAGTTACTCTTCACCTTTTTTGGGGTGTTCGGTTATGTTTGGGGGGGGAGTTGTTTTGCTTGGGTTTTTCGGCATGGCCTTCATATCTTTTTTTTTTTTTTTGGCTTCTGCTATCTAAGGCCATTTACATATCTGCAAAGTGGGTGGAAAATACTTTCATAGTTTGGTAGGTTATAAACTGTGAGCAGTCTGTGCATGATCATCCAATGGATGATCGGGGGTGAAAATTTATTTTCAAAAAGAACAATTCACTAACTTTTTAAAATCATAAATTATACATCAGAAAACAAGAAAAAGCTATGAAGCAGGGAAGTGTGTACAAAATAGTTTGCAAAATTGACTGCTCCTCTCTTGTTAGTAAAGTTAATCTGGGAATAAATTTGTTCCCCAAATTAACACAACAAGTGACATTTTTCTTTGATACAACAAAAGGCCCTTGTAGGGAAACTATTGCTGAAAGCCTCTGTTTATTAACCAGAAGACGGTGCCTTGTTAATCCAGTGATACAGTTTTCCATTCAGAAGTTGATAGCTCCCTATAACCAGGCTTGTAGAAGTAGTTCAGGCCCATTTTTACAATGGAGTGTAGAAAAGAAACAGTGGAGGAACAGAACCTTTTTGTAATACGGTCATAGAATCATAGCATAGATTGGGTTAGAAGGGACCTTTAAAGGTCATCTAGTACAACTCCCCTCAATGAGCAGGGACATTTTCAACTAGATCGGGTTGCTCAGAGCCCTATCCAACCTCACCTTGAATGTTTCCAGGGATGGGGCATCTACCACCTCTCTGGGCAATCTGTTCCAATGTTTCATCAACCCCATTGTAAAAAATTTCTTCCTTATATCTAGTCTGAATCTACCCTCTTTTAGTTCAAAACCATTACCTTTTGTGCTATCACTACAGGCCCTACTAAAAGGTCTGTCTCTATCTTTCCTAGCCCCCCCTTAAGTATTGAAAGGATTTTTAAGTATTGAAAGGTCCTTTTATAAAATAGACTTTCCCCAACATTAATTGAAGCTACTTCTGTCATTGGCTAAAAGAAATAATTTGGGTTTTTTTTCATTAATATATGTTTTGATTACAAAACTTCTAAACCAAAATGAATCCAAACTTTTTAATTCATTCCTTCTAAGCAAAATCAAGCTGTATGTAATTTATAGTGCTAGTCAAAATAGCATCCAGCATTTGAAAATACAATATAAAAACTAAAATGAAAAGAAAGTAATTTTTTCAGTGGTGGCCTCCCCCTCATCTTCTTAATTATAGGCCCTAAACGGACTTTTCAAAGGCTGACAATAATCCTATATAACCCCTTTTGTAGAACATTAAATAGGATCAAAATATTATATTAAAGAATGAAAAAGATAAAAGTAGCAATTACAGTTTAATCTCCCCAGTTACAGAGCTTCTACTTGCTTATTTCCACACACTGCACTTATTGCCCACCACACAACTGTTTCTTACACCGTCACAGTAAAAATAAATGCAAAATGTATGCAGTTGGCATACAGACGTGATTTTGAAAGACTTACAGCTTTCATGGTTTTCACAAAAGACGTAGGGGAGAAAATGGTTCTGCACTGTTTGTGAACTCCTTAAAGAGTCCTTGAAGAAAATGTAATGCAAATTTTATTCTATTTTTATGTCACATACTGTGCTCATAATAAGTGAACAAATTATTGATTTTCAATAGGGAGATTATTTAAAACACTTATTTTATGTTTTCTGTTTCAGTATTAACTACAAGCATGGACATAAACTTGTGTGTGGCATGTTGGAACATAGTTTAAAGAATGCGGAACTAAATCTATGCTAGTTTTTTCCCCAATTTTAGCTCTATTTTTTCAAAATAATTGTGGAATGTTCTGAGAGGTGAGAAGATACTACATGGAAGTTTAATTCTTAACTTCAAAAAAATATATCCAGTTAATCATCCTGACATATGCCACTTATGAATATGTAAGGTGTATATATATATACCTATATATATGGCCTCCAAGTGTTTCTCCAGAAGGTCATAAGTGTCCAATGTATCCTTAATACCTTTTATGTAGTCTGGGCTACTAAATCAAGAGTTTGAAGGTGTCATTCCCTTCAAGATTAAGACACTTTTTCTTGCTCAATAGAATTAATGAAGTCAAGAGAATGAGTCATGTAAACAGTCAAAACGGTGAGATTCAGCAACGTCAGTGTTTACTGCCAACTGAGCACCAAAGAATATGCCTTCCTAAGTTATATGTCATCTCTACTACCCCATTCAGGATATCTCAAATATTCACACGAATGCTGGCCCCATCACTAAGCCTACAGCCACATTTGTCTCAAAATTGTTACTCTTGTCCATAGCAAATTCTACAATCTCCTTCCCTATTCTCTAGTAACTGAACTGCATATGATTCCAAGGAAAAAGAATTCAAATGGAAATATGGAGGAAACACAGAAGATCTTTTCCCTGCTCTGGGACTCCATTACAGCTCTTCCAAAACACTCTAGTGAATCCCTCTGCCTTTTAACTGCTGAATACAGTTAGGCTATTTACAGACAGTTTACTACTCCAGGGGACAAAGGTAAGGTGATCTGAGTATATACTGAAGATTCTCTCTTTCTATTTTCGGATGTATGAATGTTTCTGAATCCACATGAATAGTACAAATTCATGTCAGTGAAGTTATATCCAGATTATATTGTATTTATTAGTAATATCTCAACATGAGGAAAATCTTTACTTTGAGGGTGGAGCACTGGAACAGGCTGCCCAGAGAGGTTGTGGAGTCTCCTTCTCTGGAGATATTCAAAACCTGCCTGGATGTGTTCCTGTCCAGCCCGCTCTAGGTGAAACTGCTTTAGCGGGCAGTTGGACTAGATCATCTCCAAAGGTCACTTCTAACCCCTACCATTCTGTGATTAATATTTTAATTACCTTATGCAACCTAGAAACTACAGATTTATTTTGTCATTGTCTTTTTCAATATGATGGCTAGGCTTTTGGTTTTTCTTTTCTTTTTCTTGTGCAGAATGAGTTGGCATTTCTGAAGATGTGATTTTAGTTCTTGCAGCAGTGAGTCTCACAGCTGAAGCTGTAATTGAGACAGTTAATTCTGCTGCACTCTTAAACCACGTCTTTTGGTTAACATAGGAAGCTAGCATTCCATTTTCCATAGGAATGCCTCTGTCACAACAGACCAAGTCGAAAGAAGTAGTGTAATATTTGAAACAGTGATCCAAGAACAACTGAATGTGAGACAACATTTATTTAATGACCTGGAAATACTGTAATTTTAAACTGCATTACTGTAAAATTTTACTTAGAAATCTTATAAATATTTCAATTGTTTTAAGTATAAGGGCCAGTGCACAGATACCAAATGGTAGTACCATGGTACTGCAAACTCGGGAGTTACTCCATAACAAGTTACATGGCATGTATTTATCTCAGAGCCTGCATTCAGGCAGAAAATAAAACCCCAAACAAACAGAGGAAGAAAATGTTTCTTGATTCTCCCCTGAACATGAGAAACACTCCAGGTCGCAAGTTTTCGGAACTTATGCATGCATAACCATTTTTTTTCTTTTTCTGATACGCTGTATCTCAAAACCTTAAAACATTAGTTTCTGTTTGACAAATTAAATCAATGTATTTTACTTTGTATCATTTCAATAATGATGCAAAAAAAAGTCAGCCTGGAGTTACATCTTTAAAAAACTAGAATCTTTAAATTAAGCCAGATATGGATCACTGAATGGGCCCAAATCACTGTGAAGAATACCAAATCAAGACAATCCAAGCAAGCGATGAAGTCTGATTGGAAGCATCCCAATACTGAAGACAGAACATAGGAAAACTGTTCACCCATGTCTGTCTCCATAGTTGAGCCGGGGGAATCTGTAATGTAGACTGAAATGGCAACCTCCCTCATCTTACAAGTCCTGCTTTCTGAGATACAAGTATTCCAATTTATGTAAGGAGGATTGAGTGTCTCAGAAAACATGTGTGATACCCTGGAGACATATGAAACAAGTAGGATGCAACAAATTCCCTGGGTATCAGTTTGCATGGAAAAGCAGGAGGAGGGACCTATTTCCCAAGATAGACAGGCTCTGAAATCCCAAAACAAAGGGGATGATGAAGCATATGGACACCTTCCCCTTCAGCATTTCATCTGTTTTGCTGCCTTCACAGAGTCACACTTTCCCTTCTTCTAGTCCCATAGTCTCAGCTCCATCTCAGCTCATATAGGTAGACTCAGATAGAGTGTGTCAGTCTCAGATAGATCTGCAATGTGGCAGAACCACCTTTGAACAATGACAATGATGCTTGAGACCTTCACCCAGGGGATCCGAGTACCAAGGCAACATAACTGTGGCTATACTCCTTACCTTTTCCTAAGCTGTTCAGAAGTCAAGCAGGAGGTCAAAAGAAATCAAATTTCACACAGTGTTTCCATTTCAAGCATTCAGTTCTGTCCAGAAAAAAAAAAAAAGCAAACAAAACAAACAAGAGTTGTTTACCTTTCCTCTTTTATTATCTTGTAGCAGAGATGCTATGTGATGGTTGACCTGGAACCTATCATAATGAATAAGTGCAATGACCAAGAGGTTTTTTTACCTGAACCTAACTCATAGTTCAGCTGCCAGTTCTTCTAGGCAGTCCCAGGGCTTTATGGACCTGCAAAATTAGCATAGGCAGCAGTTTCACTAAGGAGGACAGCTAAAAAAGAATGAAAAACTCCAAGCATTGTTTTGCCTAAAACAAGAGCAAGATCACATTATAGCAGAAACAAAACCTACATTACTGGTAACATTGTCAGCACAGAAACAATCATTTTGGGAGATATGACTTAATATCTCTTTCCTAACCAGCTCCAAAGGAATAAGCAGGGAGAATAGGTACTTCCTCATTCCTTATCTCTTGTGACAGAAAGCTTTATGAGCATCTATGCTGTGCCTACTGTCCTCCAGACTTTGTCAGTATTGGTGAGACAGTAGAGGTGGAAAGTACACAACAGAGTGTTGACAGCTCTGCTTGGCTGTGATATTTTCCCCCATGTGTAATATCTGCGATGTCTCATTGATAAAACTTTCTTTTCGTGGGACTACTCTGCCTCCTGAGTTATACTGACTGCCATTCAAAACCACGGCCTGAAGGTAAATTAGCAGTGCCTACTGGGCCTGCTCTAAACAAAACTACCAGAAAGATGTTTCAAGAAAGCATCCTGTATTCTATCCACCTGTATACAGGATGTATACCATCCTGTATGGTATCACACTGCCAAAAATGGGTTATCCTGCTCAAGAAATGAGCTCAGTCAAGCCTGGCTATATTTCAAGACTACAGAATTATGATATTGCCCTCCTTTATGGTAAATTCTACTTATTGCAATCATTGTTTAGTGAGGTGTTCCACATTCTGTGATCCAAATGCTCAGAACCAGTACTGTGGTATATTAAACCATAATCTAAATTATAACGGCCTCAGGGATCACTTCAGACTCTGATTACAGGTTGCACTACCAAAAATCAGCAATACAGGTGTTAAATTATCATGATAATGGTCTCCTGGTGCAGAGAAACAGCCCAGAATAGATTTCAGTTACCACTATAGTTTCATAACGCTCAGGTAGATCCTTTACAATGGAATTGAGTGAATTCTTCCTGTTTTCAGAAGCACAGACAGCTGGTCACCTCCTCTCTCTCTGCAGCATTCTAACTTTAGTGGAGAATGCAAATAATTATCATAATAATTATATTTATTACACCAATGCAGATCTGCTTTGGAACTTAGGTAATATGAGTTACTTTTAAAAATAAAGACTTATGAATAAGCCAACAGAAAAAAAAAAATGTGAAAGCCATCTAACCAAAGTTTAGATAGCTGCATTGTACATCTGCTTCTGAACTAGTCACACTTGGGTCTTTTATATATATCAGTTGGGAAAAAAAGTGAATTTACTGAGCACTAGTCTCCTGACCTATTTTAGACAATTACTTTACTGTGAAATGAATTGCATCCAAGAGTTTCTATTTCCTTCTAGTGACTACAAATGAAGTTGAAGGTGACTGCTCTGGATGCAGATGTATTCGTCAGGCCAGATGAATCTCATCCACACTGCCAGCGTATCAGTGTTTTTAAATGGTAGGTTCCACTGCAGGGTCAATCCAGCCCAGCTGTGGGGAAAGGAGTGCTGTTGTGAGACCACTAAAACATCACAAAATTGGAAGTATTTAATCTGCACTGGATGGTTTTAATGGGAAGGAAAGGAGACAGATTAAAACCCTTTAGTCTGATAAATCCGTGCTAAGAGTTAGGTGACTCCACACTGTTTCAGCTAAACTGCTTTCAACACCTGAAGCACCATTGCCTGCACAGAGCACTGCCATCACCAGTTCAGATATGTCCTAACACAGCTGTGCTTTATCTGCGCTGGTAAGTGTCTCTGAGTTTGTTCTTCAGCACTGAGGAAACCAGCATGGGACAACTCCAGTTTTCATGCTATTATCCATATAACTACAGTGTTGCTTTCTAAACAAACTGACTGTATGCAAACAATCTGAAACCCTTGGCCCACTCTAATTCCCCAACCTGGTGAAAATACAGGGGACAGTATCAACTGCCTGGTAAAATCGTGGAGAAAGTTTTTCTGGAAGTTATTGAAAGACATCTAAGAGCCAATGCAGTCACTGGCCATAGCCAGCATGGGTTCACAAGTGAAAAGTCCTGCTTAACCAACTTAATGTCATTTTATAGCAAGGTCACCCACCTAGTTGACCAAGGAAATCCAGTAGGGCTCAAAAAGTTGCAGTAAATGGGATTACATCAGTCTGGTGGCCAGTCATCAGTCCCCCCAACTCAATTTTAGGGCAAATGCTCTTTAATGCTTTTATAAATGATCCAGGTGCAGGAATCAAATGTACATTAAATTTGCTCCTGGTACTAAATTAGGAGGAGCTGTGGACTCCCCCGAGGTTAGAGAGGCCTTATAGAGAAATCTGGATAGACTAGACAGCTGAGCAATCACCAGCTGTATGAAATTTAACAAAACCAAGTACTGTATTATGCAGCTGGGACAGGGTAATCCTGGTTATATGTACAAACTGGCAGACAAGAGGCAGAGAGCAACCCCACAGAAAGAGATCTGGGGGGGGTTGAGTTGAAGGCAAGTTGACTATCAGTCAACAGTGTGCCCTGGTACCCAGAAGGGCCAACTGTATCTTGGGCTGCATCAAGCACAGCATAGCAAGCCAGTCAAGGGAGGTGATTGTCCCACTCCACACTGCACTGGTGTGCCCCCACCTCGAGTTCTGTGTGCATTTTTGGGCATCTCAATCTAAGGAGGATATCATATTTTTACAGTGTGTCCAGAGGAGGGCAACCAAGGTGGTGAAAGGTCTCGAGGCCAAGACCTCCTTATGAGAAATGACTGACGTCCCTTGTTTTGTTCAGCTTAGAGAAGAGAAGGCTGAGGGGTGACATCATCCCAGTCTACAACTTCCTCAAGGGAGGCAGCAGAGGGGGATATGCTGATTTCCTCTCTCTGGTGACCAGCAACAGGACACGAGGAAATGGAATGGAGCTGTACCAGCGGAAGTTCAGACTGGACGTTAGGAAAAGGTTCTTCACTGAGAGGGTGGTGAGTCACTGCAACAGGCTCCCTAGGGAAGTGGTCATGGCATCAAGCCTGTCAGAGTTCAAGGAATGTTTGGATGACAGTTTTAGCCATATGATTAAGTTTTGGGTAGTACTATGAGGAGCAGGGAGTTGGAGTCAATGGTCCTTATGGGTTCCTTTTAACTTGAGACATACTATGCTTCTATGAATTAGAAACCAAAATGGAAACTATATATATGTACCAAGACTTAGGTGTTAATGAGCCCCTAATGTAAAAATTATTTTCATTCTAACCAGGAATTATTATAAGCCATTTACTCCTAGCTTCTTTCCAATGTGAATTTCCAGCAATATAATGCCCTTTCCTAACGGGGTATTATATGTAATACTGCATTTGTAATACGATGTATTTACATATTTGCCAGGAAGGTGTTCTCCTTGCCTATTTTTGGCATTGAAATTTTAAGTGCCTGCATTATCCATGATCAAGGTGGTCTAACAATATCAATTTCATCTTCAGAAGATGGACACAAAATTGAGTATGTCGCTGTGTATTGAAGTGTTTATCCAATTTAAGCTCATTCTCATTGGGGTCACCTCAGTCTATTGAAATAGCCCATAATGCGCAGAGCATACAGACTCAACAGGGAAAAGAAAGAAGATTAAGCAGAAAGAGAAGAAAAGGATTACTTAAAGAGGATGTTCTGTCGTGAAGAGAAAGCTTTGAACCTTGTAAACAGTGAAGTTTGACTTACAACAGCACACGACACCCATGTATCACACATATACATGTACAAATATTGGTAGCACTGTCGTACTGGCCATCAATATTTTCTGACTTCACAGGACACTCAGGAGTAGAATTTCTAATTCAGTTCTTTTCAGAATAATAACTAAAGAAATCGAAACTTTAATTAAAGAATATCCAAGTACATATTTTCTTCTAATAGGCAGCACCTGCAACACACGAAAATGATTTGTTAGGATTGCTAGATTTTTCTAATGTTATAGCGGCAACTGACTGCACCTATATGCCCATTTACTGAGTCTCCTGATGAACAACTACCTAGGATCTCCAAGATGATTCATTCATGAAAATGGACTGAAAATGATTCATCCCTTGAAAAAGAAAACTGTTTATAATATTCAATAGTGCATTATAAACATTAGTTAATGATCTCAGAAGAGATGTACATCAGTGCTGGACAAGATAATTAAGGTTGCAGTTTTAATGGCTTTGGCCTTAAGAATATTTAACATAAAACCATTTTGTAAAAATTACCTCAATGACACATCTAGATGATACTTTATCTTGAGCTGAATATCATAAATTACATTCTTCCATTTCTATGAGTATATGGCTATGCCACTGAATACAAAATTATTACAGCCGTTTTCTCACACCTGCAGAAATAAAATACAGTATTCACCATTCTTATTCTGTTATGAAGAAACCTTTTGGGTTTATTCCAGGTTTCTAGATCTAAATCTATCCACTGACATAAAATATAGCTTTTGGAAACAACTGCTACAGAATATTTCCTCAGACTGCATCCAACGTAAGGGTCTGGTTACTGTTAAGGATAATTCACATTCGTAAGACTTTGAAAACAGAGAAACTCCCATGACAAAGAAGACAAATGGGAACAATAGTGTGTTACAACTTACACAACATCTACCATCCAATGCACCCAAGTGCCATTAAAACTCATAATTAAACCTTCCAAAAATTTCCCATGAAGTAAATAATTTTAGAATTCCTGTTTTACAAATGAGCAAAATGAGGCACAAAAATAACAATTAATTTGCTCAATGCCACAGACATATTAGTGTAGCAAATCAATACAGACCTATAGCTTGAGTCCTATTTCAATACCTTGAGCAATAAATCTAACATTTCCTTCCATTATATTACATTTTGCATTATTATTATTGTTGTTGTTATTGTTGTTGTTAGAGGGAAAGGAAAGTTTTCTCAATTATAAATGAAAAATTCTCCAGAGAACCAATATGATAAAACTGAAGTTTCGACACAGGACTGAAAACCCTGAAGCTATTTCCAAAGAGAAATTCCAGCATACTGCTTGTTCCATCCTGTAATAAATTACCAGCATGACACGCTGTGATAAGAGCCAGAGTTTATAACCTAATTTCCATTTTTCAAAATATTTTTGTAGGTCATCCAACAAATGGTTGAAAGCTAAGTTAACAATTCCTGTAGGTCAGTACAGTTAAGCAAGGAGAGAAAAAGATAGAATTGGAACACGGAAACCATTCACAGTTACTGATTTCTCACCTTCAGAGGAGGATGCTGGTGGCCAGAAGCACTGCTCAGAGAAGAGATGATCTGCTACACAATATTCTGTGAAGCCTGGTTGACTCTCTGTTTGCAGTGAGAAGGAAACATTAGAAACTGATCCTCTAGATCAACAACTGTGACTCAGAAGCTGCAATAACCTGGGGGGTCTGATGCTTTCTAGGATCAGTTAGCTCACTCTTCCAAGGACAGACATTGGACTTTGGATGAAATGTCAGGTAAAGTCCTGCTTTAAAATTCCATAGAAAGAGCAGCACAAGTTAAAGACAAACATAATGTAAACAAGCACTGTACAAGCTCCCAGCACAAGCCTGCCGATATATCTTATTCCTGATTTGCAGAAGTCTTTGTATTCCAGCACTTCTCCTCAATGTAGATTGCCAGACATTCTCTACTACACAAAAGAAAATTAAAACTTAAAATACAAAATCTGTATCTGGATTCTTTCTGAGGACCTTCAAAGTCTGAGTACGGATGTCAATCAACTCTTCACATGAAATCACATGGAAGTCTATTGTTTATAATAAAAATTCTAAATCAGGTTATATTTGAAAGATAATCATGTAACTTTTCTCTAGAAGGCCTTCTGCTATCTCTGAATGCAACAGCACATAGCAAAGAGAATGTTCCTCAATAAATTAAAATAAATATTTGATTATACAATGTATTTAAGATTAAGAGAATACCAATCATCTAAAGTGTTTGAACAAGAACTTTTAACTTTACAAGAAGAGAATGTTGTGGCTTTCATTTCTTCCTGGTGAAAATCATGGTGAGGTTACTGGGCATTTCTGGCATGACCTGTCATACAAATTCCAGCTGAATTTAATGGCTTTATCTGTGGGTAAGTGAAAGCAAAGTTTATCAAAATATGACTATTTCAATCATTCAACATTATTCAGCATGACTTTTTTTGTCTAAATAATTAGTCAGAATTCTGTCTGCACTCATAAAACATAGATGCATCTTACATATTTTTTTGCTGATTCATACTTTCTGAATGCTCTACTTTGAACCTTCTCTTGATGAGTATCTATGTGCAGTTACTAATTGTTTCTTCATTGGAGTACTTCAGCTGAGAAGGCAATCGGATACGTTTTGTGATTGACACATTCCCCTCTGCCATTCATCTCCATTTATTTACCCCATCTTTTCTGTTCTTTTCCTAATAAATATTTTTATAACAGCCTCTGTTTACCTAAATGCTTCCTGCTTTTATTCTATTCCATTTCTTTTATTAATGTGTCCCCTCCATTCATTTAGGGTGCTTTATAAGGGTGGTTTTTGTAATAGTTTTATATTGTTTGGTTGGTTTTTTTTAATTTATTTTATATTTCCTTTATGAGGAAATACCAGGGATAAGGTCATGCATTATGAAAGCTATTGGTACTGCTAACAATTATTAACATTATCATCACTGTTATATACATATAACTTGCTACATATGTTTATTCAAAGGGCACTGATACTTTCTGCTGTATACAGGAAATTTTTTTATATATATAAATAAGCTTAAAAAAAGTTCTGGCTTATGTGTTTCTGTGTTTGGTATTCCTCAACCAGTTTACATGGGTTTCCTGTATGTGAAAATATGAATATTGCATGATATCTGGCTCACCACCTCCAAGAAAAATGCGTTACACATCAAATAGTCTGCAACAATAATATAGTAGTTTACAACCCGTGTCAACAAATAGTGCCTGAATCCAGCACTAATGTATTCCTCGGGGCATGAATGTCAAAGCTAGAACACAAGCAGTCTTCTATTCTGCAAAGCAAATGCTTTTAAGCATATCTTGCATTCTTTTTTACATAATTAAGAGAAACAAAGCAACCAGAAATCCTGAACATTCTGTAATGCTAATTAAAAGTAATAGACACACAATAACAAATCAGCAATTCAAGACCATTGTTGTGTTTTTGTCTAGTTGCTGTTGTCCCTCTAATTAATACCATGTCATGTTTTCATGCCTCACGTATTCAACTGCTATGCCAAGTAGTCTTTGTCCATTCAACCACTTCCCCCAGGGGTTAACAATTTTAGTTTCAGTGTGTTTTGAATGATAGTGTTCATATTCTGAATTCAAAGGGCATTTTCTTTTTGCTTTGATAGTTATATGAGCTTTTTTTTTTTAACAAGGCAAAAGTATACCTGTGCTTTTACTGAAATTATGCAAACTCGAGAAACCTCTTATTTCTAAGTCATTGGGATGTTGGGTTTTTTTTGGATACTAGCAAGTGCTATGGTCAGAGACAAAAATATTTTCAGCCTCAAATGGAAACTTGTTCTAAAAATAGCATTTCATCAGCTAGTACAGTATTACCTTTCTTAGACATAAAACAGTTTAATTTCACATAAACTGGTGGAATCTTTGTCTGCCCTTAAAGCTGTACGAGAAGGTAAGTTTTCAAGGACATAAACACTCAGTGTGATAAAGATGCAACAGTTTATAGTTATCTCGGAAGCATCATAAGATAGAAGAGATAGGAATTTGAGCAGAGAGATTGCAGAGGGCAATGTGGAACTAAGATCGTATCATTATACTAACAAATTTATTATAATCTCTACATGAAAGCTTATGAATATAATTCCCAGCAGAAAAAATTCTGACCCTTATAGTATACTTGCACAGAAGGAAAAGTGTGTTTAGCATGTTTTCAGTGTGACAATGCAAAATACTACCCATTCTCAATTGAGAAACCTCTGATTAACAATTATTTTAAGAGCATATACTATTTTAGTCAAGCTTCTAATACTGAATTTAACATATGAATGACACTTGAAGCACATTTTTATATCTACTTACCACAGACTACAGTATTAACCACAAAGACATTCTGAGGCTGTTACAGACAATAAAAAACATTTTCACTTGTGTCAGTGCAGCACATACACAAGCACTCATTGCACTGTTTTCTGCAGCATTGCCAAGTCTTAAATTATTTTATTTTTAAATTCTGTAATGTTTTTACTTCTGGAAAATTTCATAGTATGATGAGGTTGATTCATGAACCACAGGAGCTGATAACATCAGGCTGATACAGTTCCCGTCTACATTGATAGAGCTATACAGCACTCTGTACGTTATGCATCCTGGGAATAGGTGCTGTCCTGCACAGCTCGAGTTGGATGAAAGATGGATTTTCATGGGGGAGGAAACCCCTTTAGACATGTTCATTAGCCCTGCAAATGGGTAATGCATTGTCAGCACAGCTTCTCATAACTTCAGTGCTGTGGTTCCATCCCCCAAAAGGTTTTACATTGTGTTTTTGATTCAACAGTGGAAAGGGAGTGCATGATATAGCAAGCAATATCAAACTGAGTAAGAACACAGTTTGTCTTGTTTGTGCTTTAGAAAGTTCAAGATAAAAGAAAAAGTCACCTGGAGGAAGGGGACAGGTAGATATACAAGAGGAAGAAAGACAGCTGAGGGGAAAGAAATAGCAGAACAAGGACACCCAGAGGGAGAGTCTGGTCCACACAATTCTAGGCATCACACCAATGTGAAATATCAAAGTAGACTTCCCTTTATACACTACAACAGCAAGTCTCCCAGTATTCGTGGCTTTTAAGGTGGCACTGTCAGGTTGGAAAGAGTGTTAGGATGTATATGTCACTTTGTAGTCTACTCTGTGAGTGCATGTGAATGCGTATATGTATAAAAATATCTCTCTCTCCCTCTCTTTCTCTGTCTAAATATATACAGGTATATATCTGTGCATGGATATCCATTTCTATCACAGCTTCTGCAGAGAACATTTCCCAATATGAGAGATATCTAAGAGATTAGAAAAGCACCTATCTCTCTTCATGGACTGTGGTAAGGCTAGATGTCTAGTTTTAACTAAATACCTAAGCATTTCATAGCTAAAATTAGTTGTGAGCTCATAAACTGATCTCAGACTCCTAACTAGACAAAGCTCTACATCTGTGTATTTATTTAAACAGTTGTGAAAGAAAAATTCTGAATTTCTGCTCAATAGCTAGGAATAATTGTTATGGATTAATTAATCTGCACTAATGTAAAAAATAAACCAGAAATCAGAAGCAGAAGTTAGTTTTTCCATTTTTTTACTGTTCACAAATGGATTTTTTTGTTGCAATAAATTGCTTTTGTATTAAAAAAGTAAAAGATCCGTCAGAGTGGCTTTTAGCATTAGTTACTGGAAATGAGATTAATACCTGGTACAGTTATTTTTCCCCTTTTATGTCTTTGTAATAAAGCTGCTTTTTTTTTTTTTAATTTCTATTTCTGAATATAGTACAGAAGTCTAAGTGCATTTCTTCCATAATACACATGAAGAAATGAACCTAAAAAGAACTCATGGTATCATAGGAAAAAATATGTTGAAACTGGATTGTGTTAATATTGCTGGATTATGATAACATTGCCAGTAGAAACTGCATTGCGATAATATTGCTATCAATTCTTCCATGCAATACATCTGATTTTGTGATGATGGCTGTATTAGACATCAATTATCAAATGCTCTAGATTGTCTAATGTGGACACATAAATTATAGTTAAAAAGAAGAACAAAAAAACTGGAAACTGAACAGAAAGAACAAGGTAAAACTTCCTGCTTGAACTGACCATTGCTACTATCACCTTAAAAAAGTTATGTCTGATAGCAGGGATTCTGCCTCCTGTTCTTTTTTACCAACTTGGTTTTAGACACCTTTATATAGGAGCTCTATGGAGAGCTGTGCCCTTTTCTGAGGACCGAGAGGGATAAAAGGAAGTGATAGGTTTTTACTGGCTTGACACAGACAACCTCAAAGAACACAGAAGAAAAAAATAATGAAAAAACAAATCACGCACATGCTGCACATAAAGAGCCCTCCCAAAGGCATTTGAAAGACTAAAAATTCACAGAGATTTTAACTTGATGCTTACCAGACAATGACATCCAAGAGCTGACAGCATAATGCAATAGGCAGGACAGTGTATTTCTAAGATTCACTAATGTGCATTAGAAGTAAAGCTATGTAATACTTTTGTATCAAAATCTAGCACCCGACAACACAGCTTGGCTATAGCAAACAGCTAAGTGTGATGCAGTTAATTCCAAACAGCTTCTGGAGGGTCCAAAAGTCCACATAGTGCAGAGCTGAAGCGGACAGCAATGCCAAATTGGGTCCCCAAAATAGAATAGGGCTGTACCTGCAGTGGCTAGCCTGGCCTCAGCTCAGATAGAACACCAAAAATATGCTAGATTAGATCCAGAGCTGAAAACTTTAATTTTAATTATTAAAAAATAGAAATATTTTACCTGAAAAATTGAAATGCTTGGCATGATGAAGTACTTCATTCAAAAGTGTTTTAACACTGAACCAGTCTTGAGCCACTGAAATAATTCAGATATAACAAAGCTGCTTTTTTTCCATTTTGGCTTGGCTGTACTGCACCATTATATTCCCATGGCCACTATGGTATAATGCTATCATAGTGAAAGGCAAAACTGAAAATGCAATAAAAATAGGAGTGAATAATAGCTTGAGACACCTATATTTCAACTGGCAGGGGCTGGTCAGAAACGCGTATGCCACATCCTCACAGAAACAATTTTTTTTTCTTTAGATTTTAGTGTGATGTTCTTTTCTTAGTTTATTTTGTAATAGCTAACCATAAAAACATAAGCTAAAGTAAGTGTGTTATTCAAAGCCATAGAGAGATCAAAACAAAATGGAAGTTGTTTATATAACAACAGCAGCAAAATTGAGAATACATGTTGAGTCAAATGTACCAGAGCAGGAGACAATTCTTTTATGTGTGCAGAGAGGCTTGAAAATTTTTTTGAGTTAAATGTTCCAGCATTTACAAAACAATAAATGATTCCAGATTTTAGAAATGTCTGAAGCTATTATTCTCAGTTCTGCCCCTAAAATTACCCCAAATCTTCTCTGTTCCATATATGCACATCACTGCCCTGCACATCGATAGGGACAAAAATAGCCTTATATCCTGCTGTTCTTGCCAGCCTCACTGCAACCAGATAAGGAAAACTTAAACCCAAAGGAAACTGAGAACAGAAGTTTCTGCAGAAGCTTTAACTGTGACCCTTCATGCTCATTAACTGGGGTTTCTCTCACCTGGTTAAAAACCCTTAGACAAGTAGAAATGAGTTTTGTGGATTTGGGTCTATGCTTATCTTTTCACACTTATCTACACTTATCTTTTACATCTCTGTGTATCTTAGCTTTTTGCAGGTTAAGAAACACAGTCTAGAAGAGTGAATGCTGCACTCAGAGTCACAATGACTCAGGTAGAAGATCACTGCTAGAACTTGCAGATACTTATTTTAAAAATGGGGATTCACTATATAACAACACAGAAACATGTCCTGTAGCAAATTTCTTTGTATGCACTTACCTTAAATAGGAAAACTGTCAGGAGAGCTTCCCAAAAAGCTATAAAGCAAGATATTGAACTGAAAATGCTTTTCTTGAAGATAAAAAAGCCACCACTGCTCATTCAAAGCTACTTTGGCTAGAATTTTATTTGTATTCAACAGTTTAAAAGTTCCTGGGAAGAGATTTTAAACAATCAGCGCCACTTTCATATTGAAGATTTAAACATACTAGTAGTCTCATTTTCAATAAAGTCCATTCATCTAGCCACACTAGTAATCAATAGAAAAGCAAAGAATAATTAATTGTGACAAAGAGAAAAATAATAGATCTTCACAGAAAGAAATAAAAAAAAATACAGAAAATCAACATGTGGAATCAGGTTATCTTTGTCCTCTACTAGGCCATTCCAGGGTCAAGTACAGTTGATTAGCTTTACCTTTGTTTGTGATAGCAGACTTTTGAGCAAATCATGTGTAAGGGTCCCAAAGGACTGCTATTCTCTCTGGTACTATCTATTATCTGGCAGTCCATGGCCCTGATGTGAACTTTTTCTCAGTGTTGTGGCGTAGAAAGAGACATAAGAGCTGAATTGTGATGTCAAAGGGACATCCACACTCAAAGGTAGACTCCCCAGTTACCCCCAGGTGATTCTGACTGTTTCTTTTTCCTGCATAACAAGAATCACGGGGACACAGAAAATCTGTATTTCTAATAAGAATTCAAGCATTGTAAAAACTGGTTTTTTTTTTCTTTAATCTTAAATTGCCTTTTAAACAGTTTGGAAATTCTTATGGTTCGGTCAATGTATTTGGGCTTAAACCTAAACTCACAGCAGTTTTGCATGTACACACTCGTCCTGATAATATTCCTTCTCACCACTCCAAAAAAAAGATTATAGCAAAGGTGCATCCTAACTGTCTAACTCCAACAAATTCCTTACCATAAAGATAAGGACATTCACAATGAACCGAGTACAAAAAGTGTGTGACTGCTGACAGACACGCTAACCCTGTAGATTGATCAAAAGCTTGGTCATATTTTCCTGGGAAAGGGTGGAGATGTTGAGAAAAGCATGGTAGAGAAAAAACGCAACTTGCCCATCCCTGTGACAGACTGATTCGGAGAAAACCCTGTGAGGGGAATCTTGCAGACATTCCCATCTCCAGCACAGCCATCTGTGCTTCTTTTTACTTACAGCTATTCCTGTTTCACTCACTGTAATGTAGTTTCTGAGCCTATTATTTTATCAATAGCAAGGGTCTTAAATTTTAAATTTTGGTTTAAATTTTCCCAACATGTGGACTATATTTTCAGAAAGCGATACTTTCCGTAGCTGTGGTCAATAACAACCTTAGGACAAATGCAGAAATTGCTTACAAGGATAAGGCATGTTAACCAAACTAATACGCAATTGAGCTATAATAAGTGTTTTGTCGTTACAAAACAAGTTAGTCATACTGTCTGATTCTGTTCATTGTTTAATCTCTTACTCCCGTCTGCTCTATTTCCCTCTATTTCCTTGCTCCCTATATCCTGAATCTTCACCGTGTTTCCCTAGTCACTTTCTCAACATCTTTTGTTTTTTTCTCTTTGGTTGCAGCAGTGGAATAAAAATACCACATTTCCCCCCTCCACCACTTCTATTAATTCTTCTGTGTTATCCCACTGCTTCTAAGAAATAAACTACCTGAATAAATGGGAAAGAAAGGCTTAAAGGAGACCTTCTGACCATACAGCCCTCTGGATAAATATGCTTTAGAGCACATTTTCTCTGAGTGTTTATTTAAAGATATTTTAGCATGTTATTAGGGAAACGAAGCTATCAAACCTGCATTTTCATTACTCTCTCTTAGTGATTTTACATCTTCAGGGATTCAGTATATTTAGACTATAGGTAAGTACTATGGTAACTCTAAGTATATAATGAAGCAACTCAAGGAAAATACAGTAAGGATTCTCTTGCAGTTGAAAACGAGCTTCTCCTGAGGAAAATCAGAGCAGTAGTCTATCTCAGTTGCTCTGGAGGAACTAACCTCTCTTCACTGGTACTGTAGGGAGCCTTGTCAGATCAGCTCTCTAAGCTAGATGCTGGTTGGAATGAAACTGGTTCTGCCCAAGGCATGAATGAGCTCATGGGATCAAGCCCTGGAGCTATAAATTGTGCAGTGTATGAAAACAGAAGTATGAAAGCAGAGGGACACATGACATGTCCTTCCATCCTAAAGAAGGGGTTATCATTTAAACTCACAGATAATTAAAATGAGGAGAGCACAAAGGAGTTCATACATGGTAAAAGAAATGTAAACCAAGCAGAAAAGATGTCATGCAAGCCCATTGCCATTACTAAGCAAAAGATAGAGCACCGAAACAACTGCAGTGAGAATGATGAAGAATTTCTCAGCTGTGTGGTGCATATAGAACAGGCCTGATGCATTTTCATCCTTGCACCTTCTTCGTGCTGGCTCTGCAAATTCTAGCCTCAGGGCGTGTCCCTGTGAGTTCAGGCTTTAGGAAGCACACTTCCTGTGAACACAAAGACTAAAAAAATAGTGAAGAGAGTATAAAATATATCTTATGGACAATTAAAGAAACAAAATAAAAATATATTACAGCAGCTATTAGGCATAGATCAATATTTGCAGAATCCTTGTATTGAACAGTTAGAAAGGCTGCATTTATGACTACAGATGTGTTCATAAGAAACTTCTATTCAAATATTATATTTCAATTTAAAATGCTGCTCTTTTCTGTCTAATTTAATTGTATGTGAGTAGCCAGGGGACAATAAATTGTTGATCACTTTCATTCAAAGACAAGTACTTTTCCATAATCACTGTACAACAGGTCATTTCCCACTCATTTGCAACACAGTATGTTACCATGTTCTGGGAATTATTTATACATGACTATATTTTATGGCAGTATGCATTCTTCAGCAGTTATTCAACAAAAATTTTTCCTCCGTTACATCTGTGTGACTTCAGTCAAAGAATTTTCACCTGGTTAAATAAGAGAAGAATCTAATTTAGTGTATTTGCTGTTGTGACCAACATCAATATTAAGGCTATCTAGAGCTTATATTTAACTTCACTTCTACATTAAAAGGCTTTCTGAGAGACTCTTTTGTTTTTCCTTTGGGTAGTCCTGTAGATGGTAGTCACAAAATTTTCATAGTTTTCTTCTTGCCGTCTTGCCTTGAGGTCTGGTTGATGTGTTTTGCATGCCTCTATAGTAAATAGTAAAGTCAGTTGGCAAGGACAAGGATACGGTTAGAGCACAGATACTTAATGTGGCATCAGACAAATAGACACCTATGAGATAGCTGTGAAAACTACTACATGGATTGCTGTTACATACAACAGACGTGTGAATCTATAGACTTGTCCATCAAGTATGTGCTGTCATATCCAGAAAGGTTTACATACCTAAAATCCATTATATGTATACCTCCTGATGCACAGATATGTAAGAGAGAAACCACCACATCTGTAATTTCATCCTAAAAGAATATTTTGTGTAATACCAGAAACCTGCAAAATTTCCTATGGAAAGAGAAGAGAAAGTGTGGCAAATATGATTTGCAGATTTTTTTTCATAAATTTGGAAACTTTTGTCCAGAAAACTAATTAGCCTCTCATCCCTATGCAACACACAGAATTTAATATACTTATTCTTGTACAGATATCAATAAGTTACATTTGTCTACTCTGTCTTCTCCATAATGGAATGGGGTTTTGATCTAGGACTAAAAAGAGTTGGATGTCACACCTTTGGAGTTTATTCTGATGGGAATGTCTTCAAAAGCTGTCACTTCACAAGTCCTGGGAGAACTATCTACAGGAATGAGAGGAGCTCAGAGCCCTCTGAGAACTCTAGGCAGACAAAAGTGTTCCCTTTTTTCAAGTAAGGGAAGTTGTGCTAGGTGTCATTTACAGAAGTGTTGTAGTTTGGAACGTTTTGTTCAAAACATCGTGAAATGTTGGAGTGGTGTTCCTTCCCAGAGTACCGTGACTCGTGTCACTACAGCAATCCATGGCATTGAGATGAGGAAAGGTAAAGAAAAGAACAAATGTCTCCATTCAGGAATAGAGTGGTAAGGCCTTAGTGGGAGGGACAGTTCTGGTCCCATATATCATGATTCCTCTCCCAGGTGCCTTTCAGAAACAGTTTTCAGAAAAATACAGGAAAGGAAGCACTATAATTTACAGGGCAGCAGTTACAAGAAATAGCCCTGAAAAATATGGGTTGTTTATCTGAGAAAGAGTGAATACAGCATGGAAGCAGTTATGACAATGAAAACTTGAGAGAAAACAGCAAAAACTAGGAGCCTAGACCGAGCCCTACATCAACACGGAAAATCAGCAACATTCGTATGTCCACAGACATGTCCTTCTCTATGAGAGGGAGCCAAATCTCTGGAAGGTGCTCTCATAGACAGATGAGCCCACCCAAGAGTTGAATGGTGTCCTCGTGACATGGATACTCAACAGAGATCTCACCAGCAGGAAAGATAGCAGATGAGTACCTCATTCTCAACAGATGTATTGTTGCTGAAACAGACTACAGGTGATATCCTTGCCTACTGTCAATTTCTATTAATCTTTTCCAAATTTGCTTTATTTTACTGTATGCCTTTTCTTTCCAGGAAAGTTTGGCTTTTAAAATGTATGCTGTCATTTCTTGTGGATAAAGAAATAGTTTCCCTCTTAAAAAAAAAAAAAAAAAAAAAGTTATTCTATTTTCCTACTATTCTTGGGGAGGGTTTGGGTTACTCTTACTGAAGTTTTTCTACTATAGTCTCCTGGAAACAGGCTATTTAGTATTGAGCAACACCTGGCAGAATTGTTGAAATGTTTAAATTTTCATTTTTTCCCCTTAATTTGTCTAGTGTTACCTTCAGGCTTTGGTTCTTGTTAAGAATTTCTCCACTAGTTTAAAGAACCTCTTGACACTTTATATATTCTACTTGTGTAGGAATTTATAAAGAAGGATGCTGCTGCTTTTCAACTGGTAATACATGTATTTCATACGCAGGATGATCTTCTAGGTTGAAGGGTTGAGGACAGATTTCACAGTCGTTTGCAATTTAAATGACACAGAATGCTGCTATGGAGAGTCAACCCACAATAATTATATGAGGGAGCTTGAGACCGCCGCAGAGATCCAGATCCTGTTCTACATACATTTGCTGTTGCGGTAAAGGTGGGCTTAAGATCTCCCCACCTCCAGCAGCTTGTTCATGCCTTCTCATTATTTACCGTTCTTTCAGTCATGATGTCAGTACCACTTTTTGTGGAACTGAAATATAATTGGAGTCAATTTAATAACCTTGGTTAAAAAAGAAGAGATTAGCATAGATATAAAAATGAGTAATTGGAAGGAAACAGATCTCTTTTAAACTTATTTAAATTCCCAAAGTATTATTAGTTAGGTGACACCCCAAGATATAGATCCCTGTTCCAGTGGCATTGAAGATTCCAGGGTCACATTGCCATGTGAATACTTCAAATTTTACTGTGAGAAATATTTAGTGATGAAGGTACAAAAAGAGCAAAGTACATTATTGCAAATCATATTACATGCTGTTGTGGTGGGTTGACCTTGGCTGGCTGCCAGATGCCCACCCAGCTGCTCTCTCACTTCCCTTCTTCAACAGGATGGGGGGAGCAAATAATATTTAAAAGCTCGTGGGTTGAGATGAAGACGGGAAGGTCACTCATCAATTACCATCAAAGGCAAAACAGACTCGACTTGAGGAAAATAAATTTAATTTATTGCCAATTTAAAATAGAGTTAGATGGTGAGCAAAAAGGACAAAAATTTAAAAACCTCTCTCCCCCCTCTCCCCTTCCTCCTCCCGATTTTCCCAGGCTCAACCTTGCTGCTTCCTTCCTGAATCCTCTACCTTCTTCTCCTATGAGCAGCAGAGGGGCATGAGAAATGGGCTCAGTCCATAATAACTCCTCTCTGCTGCTCTTCATACCTTTTCCCTGCTCCTGCATGGGCTTTCCACAGGCTGTAGTTCCTTAAAGGAACATCAGCCTGCTCTGGTTTGGGGTATTCCACAGGCTGCAACGTGGATATCTAGTTCAATATGGTGCTCTTTGTGGGCTGCAGGGGGACAATCTGCTCCACTATGGTCTTCTCCATGGACTTTGGGGGAATCTCTGCTCCAGCACTTGGAGCACCTCCCCTTCCTCCTTCTTATCTCATCTTGGTAACTGCAAGGTTTTTTCTCACACCCTTTTCCTCACTCTTCATATCACTGTGCAACCTTTTGCCCTTTCTTAAATAAGTTTTCCCTGAGGTTCCATCACCTTGGTTGAGGGGCGCAGCTGTGCTGGGCAGTGGGTTCATTGGAGCTGACTGGAACCGATGGTGTTCAGCACAAGGCAGCTCCGGCCTCTCCTCACAGAGGATGCCCCTGCAGCCCCAGTGCTGCCTGCACTTTGTCAGCAACACATAATACAGCTATCCATAAGCTAATGGGGAAAAAACAAACAGAAAAATAGTAGGAAAATTGGTTTGGGGAAATTTTCATTGTTATTGCAAATTAATGCTCAGCACTAGATTGTCAAAAATACTTAAAATGGCGAACTAAAAGTAAGGACCTGACACGCATTTTTTCCCACTCAATGTTTTCAGTAATGCTTCCATTTTGTTTCTTGTGCAGTGCTAATATACCACCAATTCCTCATAAAAAAAGATTCCTTTCCTCATCACAAGCTTTAATGGGCTTTAGGCACAATTGTAGTCCCTGTCCTGTGTAATTCTGCCCTGTGTTAGTTGGGGGGTATGAGAGCCACTGCATGATCTGTGCTCTGTCATCAGTAACTCATGAGCAAGATTAATAAATTTCACTTTTGCAAGTAAATTCTGACTCTTGATTGCAATAGGCACAGTTATTTTAATGCAATCACAAGGCCAGAGGAATAGGGATTATGACAGTTCCTCTGGACTTTGTAAGATAAGTTGTGTTTTAATTATTTAGAGTAGTATACATTTAACCTCTTTCCATTATTAAGCTCCAGACATTGTAACTCTTCAAATCACCTGGGGTAAGTTGAGGACTTTATCTAAGGGACAGTGGGAAAGTGGCTGCCACCTATTGTTCTGATTTTACTAATTCTCTAGACTTTTACTATCAGTCTTAGCTTTGCAAAAACGTATTCTTCCTCCTTCCAATTTAATGTGTTTTGCATTTCCAATTCCTTTTACCATAAAAATATATTTTGCATTACAGAGCTCTTATTTTCACCTTTATGGATCAATTAGGTTGTGTCTCTTCTGTGTTCCCAGACAAGTGCCAGTGAAGTAATTTCCAAGTGAACACAGTAGTTAAGAGAGCTTGGCATTTTCCCCAATTGTAGCTAAAAAGAAAAAGACACAGAGGGCCTTAAGAGAGATGAAGCTGGGTTAAATGTGATCTGCCTACAATGAAGTATTTTGAAGATAATGAAGGGAGAAAACTGGTGTAAAAAATTTACTATTGATTATCCCAATGAAGAATTATGTCAGACTCTGAATTAAAAAAACAGCATAATAATAAGAAGACTTTCTGTACTGTAAAATAAATCAAGTAATCAGGAAAATCCCAGGGCTGAAACAAAGATGATAACACATAAGAAATTGACTCCAATCTACTCTAATATTCACTGGGGCCAACACAAAAGAGGTCCCAGCTTGGCGCATATTTGCACTTGAACTGTGAGAGCTGGCCAATTTAATACACTGGGACTATTTATTAGAGCTGTGTGGAATTTGTCAGTCAATTTTCAGAAAGCTCTGTATTGCCAAAACTGTAGTTCCATTCCAATGATCATTTAATTATCCATACAGAAAGGAACAAGCTAGTATAAATGAACAGAGGATAGTGACCCCAAAATAGCTAATAAAAATCTGGCTAAAGTGTTCACTGGGCTGTGGAAAAAATTGCAGAAAAAAATGGCTTTAACTTGAATTTCAGATAAATACCCAGATACACTGAGTATTGGGTATTTTACAGTGAATCTCCATTTCACCATAAAATCCAGTCTGCACTGGAGGAGTTTCATAAATTGACAATTCCTAATGAGAGCCTTTTTCACTGTGAAACTCCTAGTGTATTTTTCTTTAGAGCATTAAGCAAGAACACGTGATTTGCAGCATCAAGGACTACTTGTAAGAATATATCAGTTGCTTGTGGAATACCTCACCATTTACAGAACTAGCTTGGATTTTAGATTCTTACTCTACTTCATATATTATCAGCAGCAAGTTTCTCAGAAAAGCTCTTAAGAAGTATTTACGTGCCTGACTTCTAAATCCAACCTTCCTAGATCCATTTACTATACTATTCAGAGCTTCTCAGGTCAGCTTCAAGACCGAAATAACCTCATGTTTTTACTGTCAGTGCCAGAACATACTCCAGGCTGGGTTTAGTTAATTTTCTGTGCAAGGTCTCACTTAGCTGCTACCCCTAGGTGTAACTCCCCTATAACCGAATTCATCTGTATTTAGAATCATAGAATTGTTTTGATTGGAAGAGACCTTTAAGATTATCAAGTCCAACCATTCACTTAACACTGCCAAGTTACCACTAACCCATGTCCCTCAGCACTACATCTTCACGTCTTTTAAATAACTCCAGGGGTGGCAACTCAATCACTTCCCTGGGCAGCCTGTTCCAATGCTTGATAACCCTTTCAGTGAAGAAATTTTTCCTAATATCCAATCTAAACCTCCCATGGCACAACTTGAGGCCATTTCCTCCTGTCTTATTGACTGCTACTTAGGAGAGGAGGCTCACACCTACCTTGCTACAACCTCCTTTCAGGTAGCTGTAGAGAGCATTAACAGAGATTTGCAATACTTGCTGGACCTTCAAAAATGATGTAGTAATAAATGTTTTAAACTTGTTCACTCCTTAGTAGGTGCTAGTGAACTATACCTCCCATACTGTCCCACATAAACCCACCCATACAGGTGGGTTTATCTCCAGCACAGGAAAGAGAAGAACCAATGGAAAGGGCCTGTTTCAGAGGAGTTTTAGAGGGTTGAGGGGGTACAAGTGGACTAAGAGCTGTCACAAACAGGGCAAGGAAGGAGGCTGGGTTCGTCAAGAGTTGCATTGGCAAGTCAGGGTCTTTGAAGAATTGCATCAGGTGGGTTGTCCTCAATTTTGGGGGTATTGTAAAACTGCTCAGGGGAAAATGTGGCCTGGAACGATTATGCCTAATGCTAAGCCAGAGAAATCCTCTCTTCACGCCACTGCACTGGAGTGTCCTTAGGGGCTGCATTAAGAACTGACTGTTGCTGGGTAATTTATAGATGTAGTTTGGTATGACCTTAATATCAAAAGAGAACTAGAATATGCAATCTAATTTCAGTTTGTATCTTGTAGCAGACTTCACTGTAGACAAAGAAGTGTAGTATTTAGCTAGCAAATGAAGCCTAAACCTGTGGAAAATCAAGTCAGTGAATCTCTTAATGACATTTTCCACTTCCCCAGTGACCTTTATCTGATGGTCTAAAAGCACTTTACAAAAACATACATTTGTTACAACCAAAACTAGTTGGAAGATTATGTTATTTTGTTTATTTCCCTGTGGAAAATGTTGAATTCTCTCTGAAAAATTAAAAACTAGAAAAACTCCAATCCAAAAACTTTTGACTTGAAACAAAAACTCTCCATTCAAAAATGCTGCTGTAGATTTTGGTGGGAGTCATATCTGTGACTCCTCATTCTCCAGTTCTCTTGTATGAACTGTGCTTGGTGTTAAAACTGCATCTTCTGTTGTGCTCCAAGTTCCCCTCGTCCTCAGAATGAAGCTCTAGAAGGCTCTTGGGCATCTCTGACTATGCTGCATATGAACAGAAGTGATAAGCCAGGTGTGGATCCGCTATTTCATACTCAGAACCATTTTTCACTTTTTCATAAGCACAACTTCCAGATAGTTATCTAAGTTATTAGAAAAATTCCTTATAGTTTTATAGTTGGAGGAGATTGGTGGTGGTGGTCAACATGACTATAGCGACCCACCCTAAACACTTCCAGAGCGTCTGGGAAGCATTCTTCAGAAAAGTTAGACAGTTTTATAAACCATGCTATGTATGTTTCTCTGATAAGCGTTACAGAACCTCGTCCGTGACTCTGAGAGAATGAGGTGCAATGACTGCCACGAACTACCATTTTACTAAAGTCTGCCAGCCCACTCTCTCACTTTCACCATTTTGCCACTCACATTCTGGCTTATGTCTAGTCCACAGGATTTTTTTTTCAAGATCACAGCAATTCAGTGGTGAAGCTAGAAATAGCCTCCGTAAGCTTAAACATCGGATGTGCACATCTTGCTATTTCCACCATGCAGGTTTTGAGATTCCTATTTCGTTCTGTGCAATGAAATGAAATAAGACAATAGAAAAAATAACAATACAGAGGTGGAAAGCATAGAATAGAATAGAATAGAATAGAATAGAATAGAATAGAATAGAACAGAAAATATTCAGTTGGAAGAGACCTACAATGATCATGCAGTCCAACTGCCGACCAATTCAGGGCTGACCAGAATCACAGAACCATAGAATCACAGAATGATGTGGGGTTGGAAGGAACCTCTGGAGATCATCTAGTCCAACCCCACTGCCAAATCAGGTCCATCTAGAGCAGGTTGCAGATTGCACAGGAACATGTCCAGGCAGGTTTTGAATGTCTCCAGAGATGGAGACTCCACCACCTCTCTGGGCAGCCTGTTCCAGTGCTCTGGCACCCTCAAAGGTGGTCTTTTCAATGACCAAAAGCTAAAGCATGTTATTAAGTATATTGTCCAAATGCCTCTTAAACACTGACAGGCTTGCAGCATCAACCACTTCTCTAGGAAGCCTCTTCCAGTGTTTGACCACCCTCTTGGTAAAGAAATGCTTCCTAACGTCCAGTCGGAATATCCCTCCCCTGCTGCAGCTTTGAACCACTCCCTTCTGTCCTATCACTGGATCCCAGGGATAAGAGCTCAGCACCTTCCTCTCCAATCCTCCTCCTCAGGAAGCTGTAGAGAACAATGAGGTCATCCCTCAGCCTCCTTTTCTCCAAACTAGACAAGCTCAAAGTTCCTAGCTTATCCCCATAGGACATTTCTTCTGGCCCTTTCACCAGCTTTGTTGACCTTCTCTGGACATATTCAAGGACCTTCACATCTTCCTTAAACTGTGGGCCCAGAACTGCACACAGTACTCACACTGTGGGCTCTGTGATTTTCAGAATTATCCAAACATTAAGCCAGCCTCTAAAAGGAAAACTTGAAGGACTTAGCACAGAAGTTATTCAGAGATCACAAAGAGGACAATGTGAGGTATTAAAAGAATAAAGATAACTGAAGAGATGACATAACACAGTAGAAAACACAGCAATCTGCTACGAATAGTAAAGATGTGAAATGAAAGGAAAATTGTAGAAGAGGTTAAGATAAATAAAAAGTTTTCGTTTTTTTCAAGAACACATTGAACAAGAGGTCACTGGAAGAGACAGTGGAAATTCTAAGAGCTGGCCTAGGTAATTTACTGACTGAAGAGAGAGACATAACTAAAGCACAATCAAATGAATTCTTTGCCTCTGTGTTCACACAGAAGGTTTCGGGACAGATGTCAGAAACAGACATAAATTTCCCAGGAGAGCAAGAAAAAATATCGAAGGAGGTAAAATTCAGCCAGAACAGGTGATCAAGGAATTAGAACATCTGAAGCTTAACAGAACTCCAAGACCTGAAAGTATCCCTTGAGGTTTATAAAAAGAGTTGCAAAAAGGGATGGGAGAAACATTTCCAGATGGAGCTGAAACCTTTTTGAAAACAAGGACAACATGACTAGACTACATGAACAAATACAATTTGGACTAAATAAGGACAAAACCTGTTTCATTCTGCTCCACTGAGTGTGGAAAGTGCAATCACAGCTGAATCAGCATGGCAATCCCACAGCATAAACTCTGTGAAACCACTGTGGAAGGGAATTTACCTAGTCAGAGTACAAAAAAACGTTCAAAATGTTTAATGTTTTATTGTCTTCGTTTTTAGGAGAAATCATACATTACAAGCCAGTAAGTCATCTGACCAAGGGTAGATTTATTCACCTGGGCTAGTTTCTTATTTCTCAGTAAACCTTTTGTTCAAACATGAAGGGAGAGTTAATCAGACTGTGTTTTATGTCTCTTCAATCAGTAAATTGCATCTTAGCTTGCTGCTGTGTCTGAAATAGTCTATTCTTATAGTCAGTGAAAAAGGCAGGCACTTTCAGGGCTTGAGCTGCTCAGCCCAAAGCAGGTAGGTAAAACTGGGCAGTTAAAGCACACCTGAAGACTATGCCTATTTCTCTTTTGTCACTGAAGAAATTTTCAGATAGTAGCTCACATGCACATATTCACATTGTAGATAACTAAAGGTGGGTAAAGTGACTCCTACTGCAAATATTTTGAAGCTACAAAGTACTTTTTGACCAAAAGTTAATGCAGCCAAAAGCTATTCTTTCATTCTTAGATCTTGCTGATATGCTGCCTCACCCTATTCTATCTGGTCTGGGAAAAAGATCACAAATCTCAGAAGTGATACTAACATGTAAGAAAAGATTTTCCTAGGGAAGCTATTTCTCATTACAGATCAGAACTGTTTCAAGAAGAACCAGTGACCACATCTATCCCAGTCATTTTGTGTCCATCTGGTAATATGTCCGGAAGCTGCTCATTATCATCTGTGGTACTAAATTTTAGAACATTCTCTGGGATGAGTTTGGTCTTCTCTATCTAGCACTTTTCCTGAAAAATCAATTAATTTACCTGCAATGTCTACAGAACCACCTGAACTCACTTTATGAGTACAGATAGACAGAAAAATCAAAGGTGAAGTTACATTGTGGAAAATGACACTTAAACAATGCCAATATTATTTCATTTGGATGGAGGTATACGTGAAGACTCTGCTTGGTTCTTATTTTATTTGAACCAGCAAGAGCAGTCTCTTTAGAAGACAACAATGACAATGCACCCTTCTGTTATGCAGCACGAGCTGGCATCTGCTGTGCTTGCAAACTCCAAAAGGGTCACTGTGATTGGGTCACTCCAAAGGGCATAGGCAATGACAAGAATAAAGGCAAAATCCAGATTATAGTGGACAAAGTTGAGAGAGTGAAGACAAAGCAGTGGGAGTTGGCAGCTAGTGTCTCTTTTGTTTTTTCCCCCTGCAGTTTTCTTTCTTATATTCTCTGTGTTATGTATTCACCCTGCCGGCTCCTCACTTCAGCCACTCTATAAAAGGCTCTCCATTGTCCACCTTCTGTATGGAAGTGAGTGGAAAAGGATTTCCACGGTCCATAGTTCACACTGCAACCCTTCTGTGTGTGCCTCAAACAAAGATCAGTGTACCACAGAATCTGCATAATGATGTCCTCTTTGACGGTAGGTTAGGGAGACAAGGCAAGTTTTCCTTGTCTCAGAGGAGCAGCCCGGATGCAGTGCATCACAAGTATGGAAACAACTACAGGTTGTGTATGTATTTTTTATGTACACACACAATAAACTATGCAAATTAGATTTTACCTGATGTGCCACCAAAGGAAAGAGAAAAACTTCAGAGACAAACAAACAAAAAAGCTGCAGTGATACTTTTCATAAAATCATACACTACCATTCCCTGCTGTTTCAAAATTTTAAGAAAACAAAACTGTAGTTTTTATTTTTGTGAAACTTGCTCCTTTATTTTCCATATTTTATGCTTTTTCTCTTTCAGATACACAACTAGAAGAGAAAGGGATTGGATGTAGAGAAAAAACTATTGTTCTTGCTCAGTACCTTTTTTAAAAAATACAGACAAAGGAAAGATTTCACTGTATGCTGTCACAATAAAATACTATAAAAGATCATAACCAGGATATTCATATTGATAGGAGGAGTACTAGGGCCAGGAAGTGCATCTCCATATAATCTTGAAAGCACCATTTTCCTCTAGTTGCTAGCGTTTACCTACAAAAAAGTAAGTTTGTTGAATTGCCTTCAAATAGAAGCTGAAAGGTAAATACTTATCCTAAGTATAGTCAGGCTTGTAAGGCAGAAAAATGATGCAATAAATGAGAGTTAAAAAAACTCAGATTCCTTCAAGATCATTGTTCAAGTGCTTGTGGTGTCAATTCATCCATCATCCCTCTCAAGTATAGCTGAGTTTTCGTATAGCATGGGGTTACAGGACTATGACGTGAAACCCTAACAGCTCCTGACTTCTCTGCATGAACTCTGGGGACAGAAAAAGGTTTTTTCATAAGAAAGAAATTATCATTTAGCTAAAATTTGCCATCCTACTCATCTTCTCTAATAGATTGGATGTCATGTCCTGTTTAGTTAGGAACCAGACTTCATCCTTTGAATGTGTAGGGAAGTTTTACAACTGCAGAGAGTTGAAATAAAATATAATTGGGACCTCATTCTTTCCCCTCCACCTCTCCTTATGAAGCAAAAGTATTCTTAGTGAAATCCTGTCTTCACCGAAGTCAATAACAAAGTCCTTGTTGACATCACAGGGGGATATTTTTGTCCTTTGACAATATGAAAGTGTCAGAAAATCACTTGACATTTCTACCATTCATCTCTCTTTATATAAAAATAGGTACTAATAAACATTTCTTAGCATTGACTTAGAGAATGATTTCATGCCACCTATTGCAAGCTTTAGTTGGTAGCGCTGGAGTGTTGATCTTTTTCCAGCTCTTGCAGCTATTCAAAATCTTGGGTACTGGACATCAAAGAGGAAATGTTTCTAGTAAATGTAATAAATAAAGGAAATGGTGCAAAGCTGTGAGAGGGTCATAACATTAGTCTTGAGGAATGTACACCAGCAAAAAAACACTTGAAAAAAAAAATCAATAGAAAGGTCTCACCTTTCTTCAGACATCTAAGTGAGCAATACTTTGGAGAGAAAGTACATAATTTGGAAAAGTCACTGTGACAGTCCTGTGGTTCTTTCAAATGGAGGAATAAAATAATATACCTTATTTTGAAGCAGATTTTTCAAAATCCAAAGGCATTTTCCTGTTTTCTGTTGCTTGCACAGACATGTTTAAGCACTTACAGCAAATACTTGACGGATTTTGTAGTCAGAGTCTGCTATCAGTTCATATATTTTTAGTAAAGTACACTGGAGATAGCAAACTGTGCATAAACTATTACAAACAAGACTGCTTCTCTGTGCTTGTGACTCTGCTTTCTCTTGCCTCACAATATTAATTTTAGGGCTTTGTTCCATCTTTAATTGTTACAATAAATCAAGGAGTTTATACAGCAAGTTAGCCTCACGTAATAACCAATTTTATCTCCTTATTTGTTTTTTATCATTTTGGTTGTAATTGATTTTTCTTTTTCCCCAAAAATTACACATTTATTAAAACAGTAATGCTTATAATGATATTGGGACTGATGCTCCACCACCGAGCAATAAGGTAAAGTGAGACAACTCACACTATGTGTTGGCTTCAGCAGGAAAATGTCATGCAAAGCATTTTACAAAAGCAAGTTCAGAACCTCTCAATTTTGAATCTTTAGCCACTTATGGGAGAAAAAAAAATATTTTCAAAGTTATTTAGGCATCTAAGTTCCTGAGATATCAAGTAGAATGTAAAGATTATTAGTTCTGAACTACCTTTGAGTCTTTGTGCAGAAGCTTTTAAGAAAATCACACAACAGAAGGACCGTAAAAAGCCAGAAAAAATATTTTCATGAAGCCTTATCTCACATTTCATTTATCTTGTTAGTTCCATCTTGCGTTTTTCTTCCCTTTTCTTTCATAATATATATTAAAATCTTAAACATTATCTTATCTCAAACTTGAAGTATTTATGAGAGGTCCTACCAACTAGGCTCCTGTGGGAGACCACAGAATCATGAAATTAT
This sequence comes from Tringa tobata, assembly GCA_033628505.1. Classification (NCBI taxonomy): domain Eukaryota; kingdom Metazoa; phylum Chordata; class Aves; order Charadriiformes; family Scolopacidae; genus Tringa; species Tringa tobata. The sequence continues at coordinate 32,378,256 of JAHREE010000279.1, forward strand.
TTGGGTTTGAAGGGACCTTAAAGATCAAATAATTCCAACACCCCTGCCATGGTCAGGGACACCTCCCACTAAACCAGGTTACTCAAAGCCCATCCAGCCTGGTCTTGAACACCTCCTGGCATGGGGCATCCACAGCTTCCCTGGGCAACTTGTTCCAGTGTCTCACCACCCTCACAGTAAAGAATTTTGTCCTAATATCTAGTCTAAATCTTCCTTCTTTCAGTTTAAAACCATTACCCCTCATCCTATCACTGCAGTCCCTCATAAAGAGTCCCTCACCATCTTTCCTCTAGGTCCCCTTTAGGTACTGGAAGGCTGCCTCCCTGGAGCCTTCTCTTCTCCAGACTGAACAACCCCAACTGTCTCATTCTGTTTTCATGGGTGAGGTGCTCCAGCCCTCTCATCATTTTCATGGGCCTTCTCCGGACTTGCTCTAACAGGTCCATGTCCTTCTTAAGTTGGGGGTTTCAAAGCTGGATGCTGTACTCCAGGTGGGGTCTCACCAGAACAGAGTAGAAGGGGAGAATCACCTCCCTCGACCTGCTGGCCACATTGAGGTATGAAATGAGAGTTTACAATCTTTAAGGTATTTTCTTTCACAGCACATGGAAGAAAGATACATTTTACATTTCACACATGAAAAACTAAAGCAATGAGAAACTAATGAATAGACCAAAAAGATAACTCAGGCATCTAGCTTGGAATACACATGTAACTTAGAAAGCAAAATCCCAAAATCATTATCCTTAAGTATATCTTAGCAATTCCCAAATTCCAATGATCCTTTATTTTGTGGCCCTAAAATAAATCTCCCTAGGTAACTGCAGCTGAATTATGGCACATGTGCTTTATGCACCTAAACTCTAACAAGTTTGAGCAACTCGGCACCTAGCCATTAAATAAAGCTATTTAGAGACACCAGCCATTCCTTTGCTTAAATTCCCTGGGGGATTTGATCTTACAGACACTTTCAGAGCATGCCAAATGTGCATGTTACAGTTCTAGCAAAGAGGACAGAACTTAAAAACAAATGTAGCTGAAAGACCAACGGATTAATTTAAACACTGGGAATTTGGATGCCTTAAATTGTTGATGCCTATTTCACAGAGGTATCCAAACCCTACCAAAGTGACTGCAGTCAGGTGGAGTGCAATCTCTCCAGTATATTGCTTGTCTAATATGGCGCCATACGAAAATAGCTAACAAATAAACAAGAGGATTTACCACCCCACCTGATGACTTGCATGGCTCTGAGGAGGTGTCTGTCTGTTCTAGGGATGCCTAGCCCAGGTTGCTCCTCTGCACACAGATAACTACAACTGTTTTTCAAAATAGGCTCTGAATCTTGAGTCTCAGTGATCCACACATCTCTCAGATCAAAAGAGAGGTGGGATCTCTGACATTCCCTTCTTTCAGTGTCTCCCAGGGTGTACTTCATTCATTGTGCTCCCCAACATGCTGGATGTTATGCCTTTCATTCCTACAAACCTAATCATTTAAATGGTACAGCAAGTTTATGGGTGAAAATGAATTCATGCTATACTTAGCATTTGGAGCTCTGTAGATGATGAACAAATATATGATTGGTTCTGAGGTGGTGGTGGTTTTGCGTTTTTTGGGTTTTTTTTCAGAGCTGGCCCTCAGATCTTGTTTTCTGACTTTATAAATAAATAAAAACAAATCATGAAGTGTTAAGTTAGGCTCATGAGGTTTAAGCACTTACATTTGTCAATCCTTTTGTTAATAAGAGCAAGATGCATCTCAGTATATTACCAGTTAAATTTTTAAACCGCAGTTTTAATTAGCTCACAATATCTTTTATTACTTTAAAGCAATATGCCATAAGGTAGGAGTGAAGGGGGGGCACATTTAATAGTGAAAAATCAGTGATATAAATGGGATTTCAGAGGGCTTTTTCCTCAGTGAGGTAGCATCTATGTATTATTTTCCTCGTGTTTTGTGGAGGTTTTTTTCTCTCTTTCTAACATGATCCTAAAGTCTCACATGCTGTAATACAGTAATCCCCACTTTGTCATTTATCCCTTTATAATGTGAACATGCTGTTCTGAAAAGTTTGTTGTTTTTTTTCTAGGAATATTAATTTACAATTACAGAGGCAATAATAGTGCTTCTTAATTTTTTCTTCCATATTGTACATATTTCACAATCTTTCTGATCTTATAAGGCTGCACACCTATACCTAATAAAATCTGAATCAGTGGTAGAATATATGTCTGCTTTTGCTTTGCTGAATTTTGCAGTTTTGCAACTGATTTCCACAAGAAAACAGTCTAAGGCCTAGCTGCAGATAAAAGAGATCATTCTTTAGCCAGTACATCTTAACCAGTGCATAATAACCTGTTGGGGTGGGAAGAGTTCAAGCCAAAAGCTGTTGATTTCCCTAGAGCCAATCAAAATGATAGATGCAGTGGTAGAAGATCACAGCTGACTGGGTTTAGTCCTCTCATCACTAGCTGCAGATGGCATGCAATTTAGGGATGCCCATTTGGTAAAACTTACCAGTTTCTCTTGAGATCACACATATGGGTTTGCATTTAAAAAACAATTGTACCAGGAATAGCATTTTAAGCAACAGATGTAAGTATTGACAGTGAAAGGACGCCCAAAATCAGAATATATCCACACCAGAGAACGGAAAGAACTTGTGTTGTGCTTTACAGCACTCCATGTGACATTTTAACTTTCAAAAAAAAAAAAAAAAGAGACAGAAAATAACCATAAAATCAATAAATACAACACTTGCCAAACCTCCTAAATTAGATAAGAGCTTCTGTCTTTACAGTCTATGGCTTTCAAGCATTTAACATCTTTTTTTTGGTCCCAGTTTCGTATTTCAAAACCAGAATCTCAAATCCCCTCATAGCAAAGAACCATCTTTAAAAGAATTATGAGCTGGGCTGGTGTCTTTTCTTGCTTTGAAATCTAGATTTAGCTAAAAGGAAACACACAACCAGATTATTTACTGTAATCTGTCCTTAATTCAGAGCAGATATTTTTTGTATTGTTTAGACTTTGACCAAACAACTGTGATAGATTTTCAGCCAGTTCCATGACTAAAATAAAATAAATTAAATGAATAATTAATTCTGCAAAGTTATTATATCAGTAAAAAAGCTGTCAGGGTAAATTATAATACTGAACGAAAACAGGTAAAAGGACATGTCTCTCCACTCTAACATTACATATGAGAAGATAACATAACTAAAAGGTTAGGTTTGAACATGTACCTTTCATAGTGAATAGTTCTTCATTGGACACAACTATATGTTATCTTTTTCTCTGTCTTCTGATTTAAGTAACCTGTGCTACAATGAGACATGTAAATTATGACATTACTAAACAATATCCTATTTTTTCTGCTGCTAGGTCTTATAGTTTAAAAAAATGTGTCAGGATTTAGGCTGATTTTATTTGTGAGGTGGAAAGATGGGGAATGAGTGCTCTGCTACAGATGCAGTCAATGTGAAATTGTTCTACAAAGTAGAAAGCAAACTGATCTCAGTGCCAAAATATTTATAACACAATTATGAAAGCAAGAACCAGCAACAGGGCATTCAATATTCTATTATACACAGGCAGATCAGTTGGTGTCATGCACTTCTGATATGTTATATATAATTTTACCTAGAGAATTTTTACCTTTAGCTATTACATTGAAAAATGCTAACAGGTTTTGAGTGTGCTACTATACAAGTCAGAAGAGTCTGATACGTAGCCATCATGAGCCCAGGCTGAGCAGATAGCTCTTACGCTTTAAAAAAGAAGTGTGCATTAACCTAAGGACATCAAGAAATAATATTTATGACTTTTATTTTTTTTATTGAAAAAAAGCAAATATAAGTGTTAGAAGAGATTATGGCTCAATTCTCAAAACATATGGGCATCTTAATCTCATAAAAAATTGATTCTGAGGACCATTAAAGATACTACAATATAATCTTTACAATCAAGGTGAAAAAAGCAAATGTTCTGAGATAACATAATAAAATTAATTTCATCTTTGTTTTCAGCTTCTTAGAATCATAGAATGTGTTGGGTTGGAAGCAACCTTTAAAGGTCATCTAGTCCAACCCCCCTGTTGGGGGGTTGTGAAGGGAATCGAATAATAAATCCACAAACTACAGACTGAGCTTTCAGTTGCTAGAAGAACTGGGATTACCTCCATTATCTGGTACAGTTACACCAATTAACTTCAATTTACGTTTTGTCCTATTTTCTTGACTGGCCAAATCCACAATAGAACCTAAGTTCTTAAAGCAAGATGTAGATTAAACTTTAGATACTATGACTGCAATCAGTCAGTAGTATCTGATTTCAGGGGTGATCCAACATCTGTAGATGCTCTACTGTTAGGTGCACTACTCTCCTGTTTATCTAGGGACAGGTCCATCCTACCTACTTCCAGACACCAAAATTAGGTACCTACTCACCTTAGATATCCTGTTTATAAGTTGAAGACATGCAGACACCAACAGAAAGCAAGACTCCTAAGCTTTAGGTTCTCTGCATTAAAACAGACCAGTTTTAACATGGCTGAAAAAAATCATCAGGCCTTAGAGCTGGGATTTAGATGTTAGATGTCCTTCTTATTATGTTCCACAAAAGGTTCAATTCAGAAGCTTTCTACAGAGCACATGTAACATATCCCATCAGGATTGGTTTTGTCCCAAAAGGTACTGTCAGAGCTCCAATCTCAGTTCATAAAGGACTAAATACTAGTACCTCTCCTTTCCCTAACAAGTAAGATGTGGGCTCAAATTCTTTCAAGTCTGTTAGCTTTCTAACACAGTTCTGTCATAATCCACCCCAAAGTCCTTAACTAATGGAACATAGTCTATCTGAAATATTGATACAGACATTCTTACTGTTGACACTGATCAGAAAGAGCTTCAAGATTCATTGGCACAGACAGTATTTATTATATGTCACTTACACTTAGACTACCTCTTTTCATACAATTTTCTCCAAAACAAGGCATCAATAATATGAGGCTGCTTAGTACCTTTTCATTGATTAGATCAATATCAGCATCTAGACTCTTGTAGCTGTTTTTGTTAAACCAGGGGAAAGATATTTTAATGAGAAAAAAAAGAAAAAATTGGAAAATTATAGGTGCTAGGTGTAGCACAAATTATTTTTAATATTAGAGATAGACTAAAGAAGAGAAAACTGGCAGAGTTAGCTAAGAAACAAAATGGGAGGATTTTTTTTAAATGCTAGCATGTTAATAGAGAAGTTCTCCAAGGTTTCACATAAAACTCCATGCTTTTTAATACATTTTATTAATGATCTGGAAGAGAGGATTTTGCAGTGAGGTGGAAAGATGACACAAAGTTGTCAATCAAGACCAAAAGGTACTGTGAAGAACATTAGGAAAGAAAAATCACCTGGTATCTAGTTTTAGTTTTGTGATTCACAGATGATAATCGATTCAAAACTACGTAAACCAATAGTGAAGTTGTTTAGAAGTGGATGCAGTCCTAGAGGTCTCATGTAACATCATGGAAAGGGGTGGAAAGACAAAGGCTATACTGGTGGAAATAAGAAGAATATGCTGCAGCACATTCTGTGGTTTGAGATCCGTTTGAGTCCCAGCTGGAACTCAGGAACTCCTGACACCTGGGCACCTTTGTGAATAAGTCAATGAAATACTTGATCAAGAGATTACCAAGGTGTTCGGAGGAACAGTGTAAGAAATAATTAATAATGTGGTAAAAGCTATGAAGCCTTCAGTAGTACGGCTTTACCTAGTGAGTTCTGTACAAATTACTACCCCACAGAAAGATTATTCCAGAATGAGTGTAGAAGAAAGACAACAATAACCATAACTCACATAAAACATAGCTGAAAAAAGTATGTTTGCTAAAGGGACAACAAGATCCAAAACAGGCACAGAATTATCTTAAATATTAAATTTGTGTCATAGATGCACTAACAGATTTTAATGACCTGGGCTAGCCTTTCTTGGCTGCTCCATTGGCACTCTGCCCACATGCCCAGGAGCCAAATTCCATCTCAGCTTTGGGCCTTCAGACACTACTACACAGAAAGTTTTGGTCCCTATCTCAAACAGGGGAGAAGAATTAGAATGATACCTAGTTTAAGAAAGAGAAAGTTACTTCTGAACTTCTGTTGAAGATGGACCCTGTGGCACTCGATGAATGGAAAGATTTAAGTCCTCATTAAAGCAACATTTTGAGTAAGAGACATAGATTGTGACATTAGCCTACTTCTGCATCTTACATTACAGCCACTGAATAAACCCCTGAAATTATCCTGAGAAAACTCAGTCATCCTAGACTGCAGCATCTCTTTCCTCTCTTATACATATCTCATTCAAGATCTGTGTGTCTGATTTGCAGTAGTGCTGGAAGCTGTTCTCTGAATGCATAAAACAAGTTTAATGCCAAGTACTTTGAATAATCAGATACTAGCTGTCTCAAATTGGGCATTTGACTAGAACATTCTTGTTCTGCTGGTCTTCACCTGTAAAATAGTATCCCCAACACAGCTTGGTAGGGGTGAAGACATTGGTTGTTTAGTGTTTGAGACTCTAGAGAAGAAACAGTCCCTGATAAAACAAATAACTCAGTGTCCAGAGCAGGGCCTGAAAATTGTGCACATCATATGTTTTGAATAATAAGAACAATAAATGAGCATCCTCCTCAACTAGGGAGGACTGAGTGACACAGTTAATAATTATGTCAATGAAGACAGTGTTACAGGATCAGTTCCAGTTGCTGTCGATGACAGATACAGCTTGTGCCTCAGTTTTGGGTGTTTAGTGATTCAATTCTCCTGAAATGAATGTTTTATAAATATATAAATTGAGTATCCTTCAGAATATCCAGGAAAATTTTCTTTCCACTTCTAAATAGAACTTTAAGAACCTTATTACTAGCATTTTATAACTTCGTATTGTTTAAGTTTTCAATTCTTAATGATTATCTTTCAGATACTTTTTTTTTTGCTACAACATATTCTGTATGCAGATGAACCACTATCTGTTAACAACCTGAATTGTATTCTAAAAAGTGAAACAGATTTCTTCTTTCTATTATTGTACAGTAAAGAAGGATCCCAGCCATTGCTAATATCCATCACATAATGCATTAAATTTCTTTTTTTCTTTTCTAGTTTCATAAGCTTATCTCTTGATGAAATGTAACAGTTTTGTAAATACAATCCTCCATGGTTGTTTTTTCTGAATTGCTTACATTTATAGTAAAACATTAAGGTCATGTGAGGAGCTACAGTACAGAAAACAATTCGTTCCTTGTTTGCTCCTGGCTTTTTCTTTTATTTTCAGGCTAGTTTATGTGTCTTACACTCTACAACTTGTTTATTTTACAACTCCATTGCATCTTTCACAGCTGTCTCCATGGAAACCACACCCTTAATTGCAGATTTTAAGGTTAAGTTGCTTCTGTTGAAAGCTGCATCTTTGAGTGTTCATTGCTGTGCAGGGTGGGCAACAAATCTCTTTAGGTATCATTCTAGTCATCACCAGACTGGTAGGATTCAACTAAACGCCTTAGCTTTCCTATGCTGACTAGAGTACATTCACCTTTTTACTGAAATTAGTTGGGAAAAATAGCAACAAGACATTATAAATGTTGCAGTTACACAAAAAAAAAAAAAAAAAGAAAAGATATTTTCCTCACAAAAAGTGATGTATTAAGCTTATGTTTTAATTTATAGACAAAGATTGAGTACTTTCTTTCTCATTCCTGCAAGGATCTCTCATTCATTTTCAGCCTTTTATGAGTGGGTGAACTAGTTTACCTTGGCCAAAACCTCAAAAGTGGTTTGGGAAAAGACCATTCCCAAAATGCAGTGTAGATGATTCCAAAATAGTCTACGTTTCTGTCCCAGTCCTCCAAAATCACAACAGTCCCAACATCTCAACATGATCCTGCCCACCAGAGGCCTATCTTCAGATTCAGACAATAGGAATGCCAGCCTAGAAAGCTGAAATACTCACCTTATTTCAGACACTTTCAACTTAAAAATAAGAAAAAAAATATATATGCAGAAGTGAACCAATATACCTTGCCATGGAGTTCAGACAAGACACTGAGCCAAATGCTATGCTGTAAGGATAAGGCATACATAAATCATATGTAGAAGGGACCAGCTCTGGAGAGTTTGGACACAAGGCACTGTACTTGGTCCTGGAGACCAGGGATCACTCCCTTGCAGTGTGTAGCTACTGATGTCTTTTCAAACTGTTTGCATTAGGCTAAGAGAAATTAACTGAAGTCAAATTTAGTGCATTATGATAAATTAAAAAAAAAAAAGACACGAACATTCACTGTGTTCTACTTAGGACAGAACATGTTTGAGTTTTATATAGACAGATGCGTACATCATAAAAACATATATTTATTTATTTATTTAAATGAAACCAGTACCTCACACAAAACATTGCAAAAGTCAAGGTAGTTTTCATTCAAGCAATTTACATGGACACTGTGATAGTACGTGGTTTATTGGATTATGTTTCTTTAAAAAAAATCAAAGGTTCAAAATAAATCTAGCTCAAGTTCTAGTTCAGTGCCAAATTCAGTCTATAAGGCATCAGTTGAGAAAATCCTACAGTCCTAAAAACATTAGAGTGTCCATAGCAGGAAACAACAGGGATTTAGACCAACATCCTGAAGGCTACAATGAAAGATTAGGGGAAGATGACAAGTAGGGCAAGGATGCTTTTTTTCTGGTCTTGCTTTCCTGTTCCAGGCATAAACTGCCTGGGGCTTCCTGAACTGGAAGTTTCATCCAGGCCACTGTCTTTAACAAGTACAAAAGGATCTTTGCTTCCCGAACTTTTTTACTTTTTTGTGAATTTCTGAGATTTTTCAAGTTCCTATGAAAATAAAATTCACTTTTTAATTACCCACTGTCTGAAAAAGGTACTTCTTTTTTGATCATTATAAAGCTGCTGCCTGTTCATCTCCTGAGGTGCTCTTTAGATCTTTTTATGAAAAATAGTGAATAAAAGTTCCCTATTCATTTACTCTATATTTTTTATGATCTTAGCGTATTTGTCTTCCTTTTTTTCTTTTTTTTTGGGGTGTGTGTTTTGGGTTTTTTTACTGATTGTCTTAATTTTCTAACTCAGCTTTTGTGGATACCCATCAGTTTACAATTAGTCATAGAATCATAGAACCATGGAATCGTATAGGTTGGAAGGGACCTTTAAGATCAACTAGCCCAACCATTAACCTAACACTGCCAAAAGCACCACTAAAACATGTTCCTAAACACCACGTCTACCCATCTTTTAAATGCCTCCAGGGATGGTGATTCAACCACTTCCTTGGGCAGCCTGTTTCAATGTTTGATAACCTTTTTGGTGAAGAAATTTTTCCGAATATCCAATCTAAACTGCCTCTGGCAGAACATGAGGCCATTTCCTCTTGGCCTATCACTTTTCACTTGGGAGGAGAGACTGACCCTCACCTTGCTACATCCTCCTTTCAGGTAGTTGTAGAGAGTGATAAGGTCTCCCCTCAGCCCCCTTTTCTCCAGGCTAAACAACCTCAGTTCCCTCAGCCTCTCATCATAAGACACGTTCTTTAGATGCCTCCCCAGCTTCGTTGCCCTTCTCTGGACACTGTGGATGACATTTTCCCATGTTCTTCTAGGGTGGCACTTATGAAGCCTAACTTTTAAAATCTGAGTGTGATATTCTATAACAGGTATCTCCACAGGCTGAACTTTGCTCTGAACTATCTCTCTCACAACATCTGCTTGCTGTCTTGAGAAAGCATAACATAACAATTCATAACAACCAGACAAAATCAGAGAATCAATTTCCCATCGCTTTTATAATCCTGAAGAGTTTGGACATTAGGTCTCTTTCCAGATCCCCATACATACTATCAGCATTGCAATAATCTTTTTAAGACTTTCTTCTGAGACTCAGTATTGCAGCTGTACTGGAACTTGCAGCTCCCACGGAATTTGCAGTTTCAGAGTTCTTTCCAGAGGCTTGTGGGTACCCTGGAATACAGTTTACCTCTTTGAAGGCTCACAGCTGTTAAAGAAAAAGATAAATGTTTCACAGAAATGAACTTTTTAACACAAAAATAGTCACCTATAATCCTTACACCATCAAAGGAAAGCAATGATGGTCAGGTTTCTTCTGAACCCATGTCCATCATCACTAATGAGCACTTTGAGCAGACAGATCAAAGACTTCCATGAGGTAGGGATGGAGAATACATTCCCTCAAATCTCCAGAACAGAACCCCTTTGATAAGTTTTGTCATAGCTGGTCAAGGCAAGGAGGAACACATGCTGTCAATATTCCTTAAGAAGCATAACCTGACTGACAGCATGACTACTGCAGGTGGCACTAGACATAAGACTAATTATTCACAAGGTGAAATAGGGCATAGTAGCTTGAAAGAATATAATGCAACCCTTAACAAAAACAGCTTTAAAACTCTAAAGCTGTTTGTTCTGCAAATTGTGTGCCTTTCGGCTTCTGTGAAGTATCTTGTCCTTATGATTTATATTTTTATGTCGTGGTTTGGGCGGGGTTGGCCAATGACAAAATGACAGATGCTGTCCACCACCTCTAACTCCAAGCAGAGGAGGAAGAGAGATAAAGAGATTTATGAGTTTAGAAAGAAACATAAACTACTTTAATGAAATATTAGTAATAGAATTAGAAAGGAAACAATGAAACAGATACTATATATTTATAAATATATACAAAACTGCATCAAGCTCCCAAGGCAACGTCACTGGCAGGCACTCGGAAAGTTCCACACTGGCCTCAGTGACAGATATGAACTGGTTTCCGGATCTACCTTCAGGAACTCATGGATTCAGATCAAAATTTGACAAACTGACAGGGTCCTCAACAGACATCAGTTATTGAAGAAAAAGAGCCATTAAAGAAGAGCCCTTGAAGAGGACCCAACCTGACCCCTTCCATCTCCCAGCTTTTATGCTGAGCATGCAGACAGAATGGAATTGGACAGTTTGGATCACATGACCTGTCCACATCTCCCCACAGGTGCAACCCCTCCACAGGGTAAACAACCAAGTCAGCTGGCCCTGGTTGCCACGGCAACAAGTATAAGCAAGAGCCTCACTCAGTGAACAGAAAGTTTTTTCTGCTTCACTCCAAACCATTTATAAAGAACAGTGATTGGTATGTTTGAATAATTGCATCATCATTATTATTTTAAATTATAATTTTACTATTTTCTGCTTAATGTTTACTGAATGCTTTCACTGAACATACGTTATGAACACAAATTTTCAAAAGAGAATGGTTGCTTTGCAAGCCTAGAAGTTATTAACTTAGGAAAATCTGTGCCATTTACATTTCTGCAGATAAAATTTCCAGAAGGTAATCCGTCTCCCCAAAATTGTTTTTAAAATGCCATATTCCTGCAGTCTGCAACACCGTCTGTTCCTGAAAGAAGGTGAAAACATCCTGCATGGATCTAAGATTTGGGACAGAAGTTTGAAAGGAAAGGGTAGAGTCAGTTTCTGATAAAGCCTACACTGAAATCTTGCTCTTCATTTGCTGACAGGTTGTACTCTGAAAGCATTAGATGAAATAAAAATGTACATTGTATTGTTAGCTATTAAATTTATTTTGTTCACAAACCATTTCTATCTGTAGTAAAAAGTTAAAGGAAATAAAGGTTCAGCTCACCCCACGTGGCATATCAGGGCCCATTATAGTGCCATACAAAGGAGTTTATGTGATTTTTTTTTCTGGGAATTTGCATCAGGACCAAATATTACAATGTAGTAACCTATGAAGTGCATATTTAGCCACATTCTAGACCTAGTGCTATCCTGAAAGTGATTTAATACACAAGAAAGGGACTACATAAGGGAAGAATTGAAGACCTTATTTCATAGTAGCTGCTTCACTTTATGGCCAAAGAGGAGAACACAAAAGGAGAATGGAAGAAAACAAAGGAATAAATAGCTAAAAAACCTGAAAGGTTGATAAAAAGTTACTAAAGGTTTTTCATAGCTTTTGCCTACAGAAGAAAGAAATTTGATGCTAATGAGTAAGGCAGACAGCAGTTGTCAAATTCTTAAGCACTTGAACTCCTTCCTTGAGTACTAGATGGGAATGTAATTGCACAACTAAAGGGGACATTCTACATAATTAATACAAATAACACATTTGCAAAATATGCCATATTCCCCTCTCTTTTTTTTTTTTTTTTTTTTTGAAAGAAATAACTTATTCCCTGGAAAAAAATCTGTCATTCTGGAGCATCTTTTTCACCATAATGTTAGCACATCTTTTTGACAGTTTATTAAAGTTTCAAGAAGTAGTCATGCAGATTAGCCTAAATATCTTGTTTTGCCTTACCACCAGATTTCTGTTAAAACAGAACAAATCATTACATTCATTCATCATCATTTGGCTGTGAGGTTCCAGGATGCCAAAAATAGTAAACACTTGTGGAATCTACAATAATTGAGAGCAACAGTAAATTACATTTTAAGTGCTCATCAAGGTGAGAACAAGGCACTTCATGATTCTCTGTACATCCTTGTTAGGAATTTTGCCAAGCTAGAGGAATGCACGTGTTCATATAGAAGTTGCTAGCTCAAACCTTCCCATGAGTGTGTTTGTGCTATACAAATCCAGGGATTTTTTTAGAGATACCTAACCTAGTTTAACAAAAACAAAAAAAAAAAAAAAAAAAAGAAAAAGAAAAAAAAGAAAGAAAGAAAGAAAAAGTAGATTGCCTTGGATGGAGAATTGTGCTAAAACCTCTAATATGTGCTGTTTTTTTTACTCCACTTTGATAATTTTAAAATCCAGTGTGGTTACCTGCTTCGTTTTCTCAGAATGAGATGTTGCGTTTAGCTGTATTTTGCTACAAGAAAAGTTCCCACTGCAAGGCACAGCATCAATGTCTTCAAATTGAATACTGCCAATAAAGCAGCTGTTTCTTAGTTTGTCAACATATGCATAAGCTATATAGCTAGTAGAAACACCATCATAGAACAACTGTCTGCTTTAGAAGTTTCACTTTCTTCCCAGTTTTGCCCTTATTCAATACAATTCAAGGAGCTGAAAAAGTTTGCCTTTGGCACTAACAAGACAATTTAGCAAGGTACAATTTTTGGATTATTCTTCAGCTGGAACACCATCCCTTGGTCTTACAAAATTCAATTTCCATTCTAGTTATAAAGTGTATACTTGATCTCCTCCTGCCATAACTTATCCATACAGTGAATTAATTAATTTTGTGTGTTGCTCCTTTCTGTATTCCACGGTAAGTTTTGCAAGTATTCCACTATGCCTGGAACCAGATAATTTGGGCCAGTGAAGTCCCAAAGGGCCCATTTGTGTAGTAACCAAGATGGGAAGGGATTGATCACTCATGCCCACTCTAATTCAGCGTCCATGGAACATGAAGAATGAAAGAGATATCCTGTTTCTAAAAACTCTTGTTCTTGTAGAAAGACATCCTTTTCGTGTGTTTCTTTTTTTTTTTTTTTTTTGCCTTCTGGTTGCTTGTCTCTCTGTATATTCTGCTGCAGGTGGCTCCAAAGCAGTACAGCTCAGTGGGGCTAAGAAGCAGATGGTAATAATTACTGAAAAACTTTATACAGGAGGCATCCAGGGAAAGCACATGCATTAGAATACAATGATTTGTAAAAATGTGTGTGGAACTCTGTGTTACTCCGAATGCAAATTGCATTTCTAAGCTGCACTAGTCCTTGCTGAGTGTGGTCGTGCATTATCAGGTGACTTAGATAAATCTTGGAAAAGCATAATAGACACAGAGATCCACTTTGAGATAGTATGAGTGGAAATTGCTTCCCCTTTCATTCTCTCAGTAAAAGAGACAAACAGCTTCAGAAAAAATTTTGAAAGGTTTCATCCTATATAGATAAAAATCCAAGGCCTCCCACATATCTTGTTTCTTCCCTTTGCTGTTGGCATAGATTTGGTTCCTGAGCTCTAAAGCTATTGAAACTAGACATATCGGGTAGAAATGTTACCACAATATATTTTCGGGAAAGAAAATCTGGTATTCTCTCTCTCTGGAACATCCCATCATTCTTCCTATTGTCTTAAAACACTGATGGACGTCACGTTGGGAGAAAAAAAACGACAGAAGAAAAGGTAATCATGAGACAATGCTAGAGAACATGTGAAATAAGACTGGATACTCGTGTATTTAATTAAATCCACAGGTTTCTAAATGTCAACCATATTCAGTTGAGTGAGACTACTGAGATTTATTTGTAGAAACTGGAGAGTATCCTCAGAAATCTAACTTAGAAAAGGCACCTTTGGTGTCCTGGAAAACACAGCTAAGTCAGAAAAAAAGTTAAATTCAGACATGCTAACCATCTCCTTGATCTAATGCCTAAATTGCTTAGAGTGATGAATGAATATAAACTAGAAATAGGTAAGTTTAGTCATTTCAGGTTTAGAAGAAACCTCTATGTCAAATTTTTGTCTGAATTTTGTTTTGGAGAGGAATTTAAAAGATCAGAAGGTTTCTGCTATCAGTTATTTTCTGTCTTTCTTTGTTGACAATGAGACTAATGCTGCTGTGCCCAGTTTACATTTATTGATTTTTGAAAATGAAATCTGAGACAAAAGTTGTTATAAAGATGCAGAACAGTAGAAATAAACCTAGTAGCTGCTTATTTGTTATCATAGGAGACAACCTGCTTTGAATTTGTACAAAACATTTCCCACAGAGGTATAGAAGATGGGTCCAAAGGCTGTCAACAATCCTGTCATACAGAATGTTACCAGATAGTGATTTTGGTGACAAGTAAGTATAAAGTATATTACACCTTTGAGGCTTTTGATGCATCTGAGATGGATCCTAAGAACACCATGTCCCAGTGGAGCATCAGGATCCTCAGGGGCTGACAGGGCAGCACATCACCAAACATGGCCCATCTCACTGCCCCCACCAAATGCAAAACTTAGGGTGATCCTCTCGGCCATAACTACTACCTACCCATATAATACATCTCTGGCCTCAAGTCCCAGCCCTAGCTCAGAAATTTTACTGGACTCACTTTACCAACACTCACATTTCAGCCAGCTCCTCTTTGTAATGGACAGGGAATTCCACAGAACCACAGAAATGTTGGTTGCAGGAGACTTCAAGTGGCCATCTAGTCCAATCCACTTGGTGGTGCAGGTCTATCAGCAACATTAGGTGAAACACCCTTCATTTTGTCTAGCTAAGTCTTGAACACCTCTAGGGACACAAATTACACAACCTCCTTAGACAACCTGGTCAAGTGTGGTACTACCCCACTCCAGAATTTTACCTTCGTGTCCAATTTTCTTTTACCAGGCTATAACTTGTGGCCATTGCTCCTTGTTATATTGTCTGTCACTAGCAAGGAGACTTTGGCTGCATCACCTTTGCATTACCCTTCAAATACATGTAAGCAGAAGCCCTTACTTTCTTCTACACTGAGCTATGTAACCTTAGTTTCTTCAGATGCCATTCATAGTAAATATTCTGTGGTCCTGATCATCTTTGTAGCCCTCCATTGGATCCTCTCCAATTTCTTCTTATCTTTCTTACACTGTAAAGTCCCAAACTGGATGCAGTATTTTACGTACAACCTCACCAATGCCAAGTTGAAAGGAAGAAAAACTTCCCTTGATCTTGTGGCCAGGATCTCTTAACATAGCTCAGTGTATAGTTTGCCTTATTTGGGAAGAGAGAGTGTTGTTGGCTTATCTCCAACCTGGTATACACCATTAACCTCAAGCTCTTTTCAGCAGGGCTCTAATTCAGCTAGTCCCTTCCTAATGTCTGTTGATGCATGGAATCATTTCTTCCTAAATCCAGAACTTTTCACTTTCTCTTATGGAATGTCATCAGCTTTCTTTTGGTCTAGTGCTGCTAAAGTTTGTTGCAGTCTCTTTGGGAAAAGTTTTGGCATTTGTCATGGCCACAGTTACTCCTTCCAATTTGTTTCATCTGAAAATATTCTAAGTGCAGTTTGTGCTATTATACAGGTCATTGCAGGTCACTAAAGTCAAGGCAAACTTATTACACCACTTTCTCTTATCACATACCTGGTCATTAAATTGCACAAATATAACAGATTTGTCACACACACTTCACTACTGGAAATGCCATGTTGAATATTCCTGATTACTTTTCTTGTCATTCACTTGCTCGGAAGTGGATTTCAAGAGCATGTGATCATCTTCTTGATCTTCCCAGGGACTGAGGAGACACTGACCAGCAAACAGTTTCTCTGATTCTCATTTTTGTCTCTCTTTAAGATTTATGCTTGTTTCATTTTGTTTTGCTTTGTTTTGTTTTTTTCCAGACAATATGACAGGCAGCAGCCTCACAAACACACCAGTCAACTTGTTCAGCACCTGTTAATAAAATTTATCAGCCCCATGATACGGAGTACACCTAACTTCTACAGCTTTTTGTTCTAAAAATGAGAATCCCTTCTCCCTTCCCACATTTTTCCAGTACACACAGAGATCAGTTAGGTCCTTCAGCATTTTCTGTATTGTCCATGACTAGGCTGTCTTTCCCCTATATCAGATTCCTTTAATTTTCCCTTACATTTTCTTTGCAACTGGCATAACTATACAATCCCTACCTGTTAACCTTTATGTCTTTCACCAGTCTCAGCTCCAGCTGGACTTCTGCTTTCCTGATCTTGTCCCTAGCAATTCTTCCATACTTCTTTGTTCCCTTATTGTCTTGTTCCCTATTTTGTTTTTACTGTCTCTTGCGGACTCCCTTTGTCTGTTTAAGTTTATTGAAGAATCGCCCACTTAGCCAAGCAACTAATTTGCCAAAATTACCAGTGTTCCTGTACAGCAGACAGGAGACAGACTTTTTAGTAGGGCCTGTAGTGATAGGACAAGGGGTAATGTTTTTAAACTAAAAGAGAGTAGATTCAGTCCAGATAAAAGAAGGAAATTTTTTTATAGTGAGGTGGAGAAACACTGGAACAGGTTGCCCAGATAGGTGGGAGATGCCCCATCCCTGGAAAGATTCAAGGTCAGGTTGGATGGGGCTCTGAGCAACCTGATCTAGTTGAAGACATCTCTGCCCATTGCAGGATTGTTGGACTAGATGACCTTTAAGGGTCCCTTCTAACCCAAACCGTTCTATGATTCCTGAACTGTCTTTAGTCTCTCCTTGTTTTCCTTCTTCTTCATGGCAGCTTCCCAAAGAGGTCCCAAGGAACATCCTGAACAAGATGAAATATCCAGTTGTAAAGTCCAGAATCCAAAATTTGTTGCTTACTTTCTCATTTCACCTCCAGGTCCTTAACTTAGCAGTGTCGTCAGAGACACTGCAACCCAAGACACCCTCTGAGACTGCCACTAGGTCTTCCCTATTCATGAGTAGAGCTCTAACCCTGGTCATCCCTGCCAGCACTTGCATTAGGACACTGTTACTAGAGTAGTCTGAGCACCTCATGGACTTCCTGCCTAATGCTGTGTTTCCCTCTCAGCAGATGCCTAGCTCATTGAAATCCCGCATAAAGACAAGAATGTCTGAGTGCCACATCTTTGCTAGGTGAGATGAGGGAGAAA
This sequence comes from Tringa tobata, assembly GCA_033628505.1. Classification (NCBI taxonomy): domain Eukaryota; kingdom Metazoa; phylum Chordata; class Aves; order Charadriiformes; family Scolopacidae; genus Tringa; species Tringa tobata. The sequence goes on from JAHREE010000279.1 coordinate 32,395,843, forward strand.
GTCTCCCTCGCTACACCCTCTTGGGTGCTATTTCCACTTCCCTAGTGTTCCTTCCCACTCTGATCTTGAAAGAGATGCTTTCTACAGTCAGGCCTTAAGACTCATACTTGAATTCTGCATAAAGGAGGTCATTAACACAGGGTATCACTCTCCCTCCCCCTGTTCTTCCCAAGTAGCCCTCATCCACCTGTAGAAGTGTTCCAACCATGGGTGCTGCCCTATCAAACTTCTGTGATCTTTACCACACCACAGCCAAACTCAGGGTTCTGGATTTCAGATGCCTTGAGACCATAGTGGGATTTTTATTTTTAATTATAAGCAATAAAAAAGAGGAGGGATTATTCCATACCAGTTTAGTGCACATCAACTGCCAGAACATTCAATGAACTGGACTTCTCTTTAGATTGACTTGGAATAATTTAAAGTGCAGAACTGTGAATTTGTTTGTTTGTTTTGTAAAAATTGAAATTTTTCTCCTTTATTACAAAATATATTAAAAGAAAATACTGAAAACTGTTCTTCTTTGAGATGCATGATTTGCATACATACTTTGGACGTATGTGGGCAAAAGCATTCAAGGTTAAAAGTGGGTTTTTGCTTTTTTTGCTTTATAATATCTATAAAACTTTTTTAGTGACAGATAGTGTGCTTGGCAGCCAAAAGCTAAGACTTCTAGGCCTGTCCTAAGACTATTTCTGAGATTAAAATCAGCTGATCAGTGTTTGGCCACATGATTGCACACCATAAGAATGCATGGCTAATGGCATGGTTATAAACTACTGGTATTCTCTATCCATTACCACAGTTCCTAGAAATACATTTCAGGGAAATTTTTTACCCACCAACTGCTGACACAAGCCAGTGTGTGTATTACAGGAACTCTAGAAATGTCTGTGACAGCTTTTTGATATGCTGTAAATAATTTTCATTCATGTAGTAACTGCACAAATATTAGTTATAATGAAACTACCTGCATGGGTGGAATCAATAATTTTTGCTATTAGCATATAATTTTGTATTCAACTATTTGACTTTTTTGTTTTTTGAACAATGGTAGAAGTACAATTGCACCATTCCTAGAGAGTTTCAGGTTTTCCCTGAGGCTATGAAATCTTTCCTTGGCTAATCTAATAATCCAAACTGGAGTCTAGTCCAAAAATCCCCATGAGTAAATATAGTTTGTCTGCAAGAACTGCTGTTGAGCCATTGATAATCAATGCTGTGTTTTTTACCTCCAATCCAAAGAAAGCTCAGGGCAAGACAAGCTCTCTATTCTTCCCAAAAACAGGATAGCAGTAGAAATATGGCTTTGGACAAGCCCACTTGGAACACTAGTTTCAGTTTTTGCTACCTCTGGCAGCCATATAATACATGTTCAGGGCTGTGCAATACCACAGGTGACAGAACATTTGGAAATGATCCATATAAACTAAGTACAAAATTTTCAGTTTATCATAGGATAAAAGTGGGAGAATGAGAGCAGAGCTCCTGCCATAAACTCTGAAAAGGGAGGGAATTTACCAGGTGAAATAATTTAGATTAATATTGATTAGTTTAATGTTGACATAGAAGAAAAGGACAGTATCACCCAGTAAACAGTCTAGCTTACTTAGTAGATCTTACTATGTTTTCCTTGGAGATGTCCCAATAATTGACTAGGGTGAGCTCCACTTAGTTGATTGGATCTGGCACAACTACATGCCATAGTAAATTAGTTTTGTGTACGCTGAAAATTCAGGCTATATCTAAGCTGTGAAACTCTTGTGGTCATATATAGTTTACAGATTTTCAGTGTCTACCATCCAACAAATTATGGTGCCTTAAACTGAGTAAATCCATATTTTATTTGCCTTGGGAATGTCAGGAAAGTAAGAATGTGACATAAGAGAATAATTTACAAATGGAATTGAATTATTAATACAGAGAAAGACAGAAAGTGTTCTGTTATGTGGAAGTGCTGATTATAATCCAGTCTTTATATTTGGTTAAGATAAAGGCATTCTGACTACTTATCTAGATTTTGCAACTATTTCTTTAATCTGCAAATATAAGCAGAAAACAATCAGGGAAATAAGTAATGTCTAGATACTATTTCAATATTTGCAATTTAATGGACTGTCCAAAATTAGATTATGGATGCACATGAAAATGGAAAACTTTTAATTAGCAAACTGTGTAGTAATATAGAATTACTCCTTTGTTATATGTGAATATGTCTAGGAAAAAGGATTGGCTCAGAATGTAGTTAAGCTGAATCTGTGTGGCTCAGTTTTACATCTTTTACTTTCCTGTGATTATTCTCCTTGTGTGTGTGTGTTGCTAGACTTTTAAAATTTTAATTTCCCCATTCCATTAAAAAATAGGCACCTTTTTCATGATGCCTTTTTCCTTACTTGCTTAGAAACCCAGAAGGGAGAATATTCCCTATTTATTTAAAACAACTTAAAAACCTTGGCTCCTATAGGGGCTTCACTGTCACACTCATTCTTGTTTTACTGTGAGTGTCAGATGCTAGTTTTGTTATGCAGGATGAAATAGAAATCAAGCATAATCAAATGGCTTTTATACAGCTTTTTCAGCGCAACACAATTATAAATGATCTTGGATAATATACATGGAGAGGTCAATTCATTATCTTAAATCAAGAGTAGTAGTTATAGTGATAGACTACCTATTTATTTAAAATTCTATTAAAACAATATTCTTTCTGCCAGAAAATTTGACTTTGAAAAATCCATAGTTTAAGCAACTATCTGAAGCACATAACAAGACTCAATTACACCAGGTGGTATTGACTGATATATTTCATAATGTAATAAAGATGCCAACCCTGACAAAATTTGTTAGTTTGAAAATAGGGCAAAATGCCATTTTATTGCAAAGCTAATGAAAAATATTGCTTAAGGAATGATGAGACCTATCAAGTAGATTTATAGCATACAACGTTTGTATGATCTCAAATATTTCAAAAAGATTGGAAAGCTTATGCAATGGATGATATGACTATTGTCTCTGCAGTATAATAAACACAAGAAAAAGAAGAGGGGCAAGCTCTGACATTCAGACTTGCACGGTAGAGGGCTAGAAGCTTTCTGTGTAGTAAAACTCTTAAGCAGAGCATGCTGCTCCTGGAGTTTATGCAAGCATTGTCATGGCTGGACCACCACCTGGATGTTTTGCAAGCTCCACAATTCAAAAAGATACTGCTTGGGGGGATTAAAGACTGTGAGTCGGATTCAGTGAATCCAAATCCCAGCAGAAGTTTGGCAGAGGACTGAGTTGGTTCCTGGGATGCCAGCATTAATGGCTGAGGGCCAGACACTAATCTCAGATGCACGGCACGTGTCGCCTCCTATCTCGATTAAGCCACGTCTGTGGCTTGCACACACAGCACATAACAGCAGATTTTCTAAGGCATATGCTGCTTCCAGTGCCATACGTCTTAGTTTAAAATCTGGTCCATAAGGTATGACTATTTCTTCTCTTTTTTTTTCTTCAGCTGTTTGATGAAGAAATAAAAACAAAAGAAAAGGAAAGTAAAAATTTGCTAACAGCACTCACCCTGTTTTACCCCTCTGGCTTTTTCTTCATCTCCTATTCCCCTCCTTCCAAAGGATTCAATCTGTACCACACCAAAGACGCAAAGAAATTAAAGTATAATAGAAACAGCTCAAGAAGATTATTTTCCTTCATTCCTTCTTCAGTATATGCAAGACATGACAGGATTCTATAAACTCACAAGTATTTACTCTTTAAGCTAATTCTGCAGTGTTGTAAAACAACATGCAAACTGCAGGCTAGAGAGAAATAAGAGAGTCAGCATAGCAAAACTCGATTAGAAAGTTTGATTTGATTATCTGTTCCTTATTTGCATCACACTGCTGTTTCACTCAGAAGTACCTGACTGGAATATTTTCACTGCAATCTGAGCATGGAAACTGAAGCTGTCGGCAGAATACCAGGCTGCAGGAAACACAGCGTTTTATGCTCGAACATTCCAGCACTCTAATTGCTGCTTTGAAAATCATACTCCAAACAGTTTCTTGCTTCATTTTGCCTCTTGGTTTCGACAGAAAATGTCCAGAAATTATGTGGTTGAGCTTGAAGATGAGAAATGGAAGACTGAGGGGCTGAAAGGTGCCGTATGAGTGGGTTGATGCAGTGTCTTAATGTACTGGCCTTGAACTGTACGAACTTGATGGTGAATTCAGCCAGACTAAGGAGAGTGAGAATCAATCAGTTTCTGATGGCTCTAAAAGTCACAATAAAAAGGAAGATGGTTGTGTATTTATTGTCTAAGAGCTACACAGAAGACCCTCTTGTGCAATAATAATTAAAAAGGCTCAACTAGCGAGGTTAGCTCGAAAAACATGGAACAAAAACACCTGACCTTTACATTCCTAGAAGAAAGCCCGTTAGTTGAATGATTGATTTTGTGCTTAACTTTTTTCTTTTTTCCTTTTTTCCTCAGCATGTATTTTACCTCTTGGTCTCATTCTCTACATTACAATAAACACCCTAAAGTATTTTTAGCCATTGGATACTTAGCCCAAATTGGGGACTGGTAAGTGGGAGGGTAATTAAAAAGCCCTGTTGTATTGAATTTCACTTTCAATAAGCTACTTTTAGCCCTTCACATTCTAGCAGGACAGGCGCCAGAAAATAAGCTGCTTTTGATTATTTTTTAAATATAAGGAAGAAACTGTATAGATTAGGTTTTTTAAAATATTAACTCATTTTTAAAACCTTATCCCTATTTCACTGATGCATGACCACCAAATATAAATTAAAAATTGCAAGAAAATGACACCCGTCTGCTTCTGAAATGTTGTAGCAAAGAATGCTCTTTTCTGTCACTGTCCCTGACTTTACATAAGCCTCTCTCATGCACACTGGAGTCATATATAATGTAGATGAGATTGGTAGGGCCAGAAATCTTAATTTATTTATTGTATAAGTGTAATGCCAGCCACCTCCTGTTTTCATTTTACCAATCTAATGCCAGCCATTTCCTGTTTTCATTAGACCATTGTAATGCTAGACTCCCACTGTTCTCATTAGTGCAGGACTGTGTAATGGCAACCACCTCATGTTTTCATTATAACAAAACTGTATGGTGCCAGCTGCCACTTATTTTACTTTACAGAATAGCATTTGAATGTAGTCCATACTCTATCCAAGAGAATATATTCAAAGATGTCAATGATCTTTGAAGTCTAAGGCCCCTATGAAAATGTCGGGAAACACCCTTCCTGACTATTTCTTCAGGAAAGCATGGCAGAGAAATTATACAGAATACGCAGAGAAGAGGTTAAGGCTGGAGTTAACCTGTTGTGGAACATGGTTAAATTCTAGCAACTGCATTTCTGATCCATAACCTATCTGGGCTTCCAGAAGAAGATAAAAAGGTGGTTGTAGTAGTTCAAGGTCTGGATTAGAATTCTAGGGAAATCCAAGTTAAATTCCTGGCTCCAGCACGTATTGCCTGTGCAGACTGCAACATGTAAATTCTCAGTCTTACTAGTCCAGCTGTGACTGGTCTGGAGATAGTAAGATTTTTTCTGTCCAAAGCATTAGATTGTTTTGTTTTGCTTTGCTTCTGTATTATCTATGCAATACAAATTTTTTCACCACTTATTAGAAGTGCTTCAAAAGAACTGTGACTCCTTCTTTGGGGTCTTCAAATTCTCTTTTAATGATATTAAATAGTACTAAGAACTGCATGCACAAGAGTCTTCCATTGAGAGATCTTCAAAGATCTTCTTTGAAAGCTGGAAGGGTTCTGTTAATAAAGTGCAGTTAATCCAAGGGATTACAGCTATTTTAGTTTTTGAAGTAGGGACCAGAAGGAAAAAAAAAAAAACAAAAAAAAACAAAAAAAAACACAAAAAACAACCTCTAATTCTAAAAGGAATGAGAAGTTGTGAAAATAATTTTACTAAGATGTTTTCTAGTTATTTACTAAAAGTTTTCATTTAGATGCTTAGGTGTCTGCTGATATTGAACATTGTAGATCTCAAAAAGAAACCCAGTGTTGTTGCTTTGTAAAGACTATGTAACTGCTGTTTGGATGTCCTGTAGTATCATTGCAAATAAATATCTGGTTTACATAAGGAGACTGTGGCCTCAGGTCTATAATGAATGAATGAGCTGTGTTTTAGTCATGAGGCAGACCCACCACTTCTAGTGGTACACATTCATCTGCTGTCTCAATTCTAAAGCCTAGGGAGCTTGAAGTGCTTGCTATCAGGACCAGAAAAAGCACCACAGTGAAGGCCCTTATTCTGTACCTGACCAAAATTATCAGTTCTGCACAGTGACTTTGGTTTTAATTATTCATGTGATTCCAGCTTGTCATGTTTTATCTGTTGTATGTTTTAATGATTTATAGCTTCACTGTAGCTTGTGAGGAGAGGAAAAAAGCTCTATGGACAGGTACCATGAAAGTAAAATTTTACTGTTATTATAAATACTGGTACTTATATTCATTTCTCTGGAAGAAAACAGCTCTTCAAAAGTATTTTTGTTCCACTCTTCCAGTCTTGATGGAAAAGTTGTAGTTTCAAGAAAAGGAAAGTGTTCTTTGTCATTCTCAGATTGCTGTATTATTAACATCACTGAATAGAGTAATTGACAGATGTGTATAAGTTTTGTTAAAATGATTAAAAGCTCTGCAAATCATAACCTGTCAGTGTTCCCCGGGAAACAAAGACCTTTCCATCTGTTAGGGGTCTCTCTAAATGAATGTAATGAGTCACCTTTAAAATGACAGCTGTCACCCATAGGATTTGAGCCTTGAAGGAAGTGCAAAAATATAATGAAATACATATAAACCGTCGATCAAAAAATATCTTTAATTTGTTATTATTTTGATCACCCCACTGTGGGCAGGGCATGATAGGTTGTAATATGTCTGTGATCTCTAGTGTCTGGATTACATCCAAGTCAATAGTAAGATAGTTATGTTTAGTGATGTTACAATTTGATAAGGCACTATATGCCTGCATATATCTTTGCACATTCTCTGTCACAGTCTTCACAATGAATAAAATTTTACGAGGATAGTGGCATGTGATAGCAGCACATTTGAAAATTATTTCTTCTGAGCTGTGGAAACCCAATAAAACGGAAACTGAGGGATGGAACTGAGAAGGGTGGGGCTGGGTACACGTTTGGTTCACCTGGAAAGATGGTACACCTGTATTCCCTTCCTTTTCAATATTTAAATTGTCTTAGTAAAGGTAAGTGATTAATCACTCCTTTGCTTGTACCATTGTTTCCCCTTTCTGATACATTATCTGAACTAAGGCAGGTGGAGTCATAACATTTTCTGTGAAATAAAATGCAAATTCTGCTATGCAAATGGACCATTAAGAACTGAATTAGATTAAGCAGTGGTGGTAAATCAGCAATTATACTGCTTTTTTTTTTCTTTTTACATAGCGAGATTCCAGCACAAATAAAATCCAACAAGTCTGCAACACATGTTGTAGATGGTAATGCTAGTCACCACTAGAAGAGAAATCCTAGGGCTGCTGATATACTTTTCTGAATCTAGTGTACATTTTACTACTGCTTTGATGCAGTCTTTAAAGCTAAGAATGCTGAGCAAAGTGCTTTGAGTTGGCTGGTAACACAGTATATTAATTACAGCTCATAATAACTTCCATTTTTACGTAATTGTTGCATAGTTGTGCATGTTATGCCAAATAAAATCCTGAGTCTGGACTGGTGATTGTGATTAATATTATGCTGCAGTTAAAAATGAGCATGTTTTTAGCTTCATAGATGCTGAAGATTTTCTGGATTATTTAGAAAATAAAACAAACATAATAATGAAAGGAATTTCCAACATGAGCAAACAGGTCATCCTTCAAATACAATTCTAACTGAATTTTACCTGGCTGCAAAAGCGTGTTCCATGCTAACCAATACAGGCATTGAACAAGGATTGGTCTTTCTCCAGACCACCTTTCCAGTCCCTTGGAAACGTGGACTGGCATTCTCTAGTATGCCTTACAAACACTCAGGATGAAGGAAATAAAGGAAGTGAATGAGGAGAGCTGGCATCCACTTACAAGAATCTATACGATTCAAGATTTGGCAGAAGCACATGGTGGCTCCTCACAGTTGAGTGTTGTCATTGCCCATAGAAGCTTGAATTTCTTCCAGGCAGGAGGTGATGTGAACAGCACCTTAGACTAGACAAATTACTGGTTATCAGCAGAGCTGTCTCAGGTTTACATTCTTGATCCCACAGTAAGCTTGGCAAATCTCCATGAAAGCTTTTTGAACAAGAACACTTGATTCAGATGTCCTCCAATTGTTCCCACTTCTCCTACTGTTGCAGTAATATGGTGACTCCCTGATACTTCACCTCTGCTAAAGGGATAAGAAGTAATAGGAACTGAGAGTCTGCCTAAAGCATCATATTCTTGTTCCTCCTCAAGCTTGATTTCTGCCTCCAACCACAATAACTTTTGCAATTGTTGTGGTTTTAAATCTTAGCAGTCCAGAGAAGATTATTAATAAGTACTGGAGAATGAATAATTTTTAAAAGGTAATTTCTTTGGAAATTACAACACTGAAGGTACTTACTGGCATTAAGTACTGGTACTTACAGCACTGGGACTTACAGGCTTCACCTGTGTTTCTAGATCTTCTGTTCCTCTCTCCTATTTCAGTCTATTGGAACAGATGTATTTAGAAAAAGAATGGTAGTGTATTTATAGTGACCAACAGCGCTACATTTTTTTCTTTCCATTTCGGTTCTGGAGACTACTTTTCAAAGCCTGCTACTTTTTCAGAAAGTAATTGTTCTTTCACTTTTAAAGGATTGCTGTATCTTACTTTGACATGTAAAAAAAGATTAAGTCAAACTAAACAAAGTCACTTTCTATCCACATTGCATCCCTAAATGAGTCAAATGAACAGACTCTGCTGAGGTAGCATTGGAGCACCGAGTGGCAGAGAGCTTGGTTCACTAACTTACACTGGTGCATGGAAGCATAAAAGTTATTATGGAAGCATAATTACCAACCTCTGGAGTCTCTTACAGAAGCCCAAAGTCTGGACAATGCTCTTATTCTGGAGCTTGACACTGCTACAGACTTTGAACTGAGGCAAAGCTTCAATGTTTTTAAGAAGCTTATCTTGTGGTCAGTGATAAAGGCTTATTAACAGTTACTAATCTCTATTCTAAATCTCTTTTAGCACAATGGTACCATAAGGTTATTAAAATAGTTTTACATGTATTTTTTTTCGGCTGTATTTACTATATTCACTTGGTGTTATACAAATCCTTATTAAATGGCATAGCAGTGGTTTATATTCATTTTGTTATCAATTTAGAATGAGACACAAGGGAATATAAAATCATTGTTATAGACAATACAACTTTAAGCATAGAAATTTGTAAGGGTATTCAGAGTAAATGCAGTTTCTCATCTGGTCTAAGACAGTCCCTAAGCATGTACTTGTAATGAAATACATTGTTATGAGCCATATTATAGTTAGAAGATATTAAATGTTAGGTATCCAGTTGTCCAGAATATACATATCAGATTATTTTTTTCTCATTACTTCAGTAAAAAAAAATCCTAAAAAAAATCATTTTCACTAAAGATGAAGTAGCTATATGTTTAGTTATCAAGGAAACATCCTGATTTAGAGCAGACTAGTTTCCCAAGTGTGATACTTCTCTCAACAGGATCTCCCACTGAACTCACAATAGCGAATGAAGTATTTGTTCATAAAATGATGTGTTTCATTTGGAAAAGAAAATTCTTTTAATATATTTTAGTAATTTTAATATGATCAAATTTTAAAACAAAGGATTTTAAGAAATAAATTGAGGTCTTATCTACAAATATTATGATAAATATTTTTTTAATTATATGGAACAAAGTGTGGAACTTCTTTGAAGACATGAGAAATCTGCTCTAAATTCTCTACATGAGATACATTTACAATGCAAAGTATTTTAAATGGACACATAAAAAGGAGGGAGTGGTAACTAAGAAAAGGAGCACTTGCAGAAATCACGGACTCACATGGAATCATAAAAGATGTCTGTTGTAAAAGGGTTAAAAAAATAGATGCATGTAACATTTTCCCAAAGACAGTAGTAACAGAAATAGATAAATGTCATTTTCTGTTGGTCAGAGAGATATGGTGTTTCCATTTTAATGTTGATGCCAGCACAGTAATGCATTTTTTATCATTTTTGAATCAAACCACTGAAAACAGCTCTGTCTGCGTTTGCCCCTAAAATGATAGAAAAATTGTAGTTATTACAAAATGTAATTGCAAATTTTTTAAGGAGTATTTCTTCTTGCAAACATATTAGAAATATGTTTTCTGTACTGCACTAGCAATCAACTGATTTCCAGAAGCAACTTCAATGCTGGTTTTGGTTTGGAAAAAGTTGAGGATAAAGGATCCCCTGGTTCTCCAGCAGCAGTGCAGTAGGTGCATTTTAATAACAATTCTGTAGACTTAGTGTTCAAGACACTAAATACGATATGTTTTCAGAAATAGAATTTTAATTATTCCATTTCTCAGTAGGTCAAAATCTAAATTTAGTGTCCAATAATCTATGTTTCAAGCGATGTCTATAGTCTTGCTTCTTACCAAAATCACAGAATGTTTGTGGACATTTTGGAGTCTTGTCTAAATAAAAGGTATTATCTTTAGCCCTAAAGTGTTAGAGGAGCCCTAAATAACCTAAAGGAGGGAACGATGTAAGAACACTATTTTCTTTTTTATGACTAACAAAGGACCCACAATTTGACCAGAATATATTTAGTGGGGAAAAAAAAATTAGAAAATACATATTAAAAAGGAATAGTTCTCCCAGTCAGAGAAAAATGTTTCTCCAAAACATGAACTAAACATTTTTGTGAGGCATTATCAGGAACCATCAGCAATAAATAAACCAAGATACTGTGCTCTCTTCCCTGAATCATAACATATGCATTATGGAATATACATCTCAGAAAATTCTTAGATGGCTCATTAATTCCCTGTTCCATTTCTACATGCGCTACTGATACTAAGGTGACCTTTCACAAATCAACTATACATACAGCAGAGAGCCATCCCTTCTTTCTACTGGAGAAATTTCATTTTTAGGGAAACATTACTAACTGAAGAAATAAGCTTTCAGCTGCTTTCATGTCTTAGACTCAGTAAAGGATAAGGATAGGGTATTTATCCCATGAGTGAACACCCTGAAGCAGTTATACGTGGTTGGCTTAAAGGAGATCTAAAAATCTCTGTCTGACAGACTGGCCATTTTCCAAATGAGAAATCAATGAGTCTGTATTCTGAGTAAAGAAAAGCCAGGATGGTTTATGACTTGTTCTACATATACTGTGGATCCAGCCAAGCTCTGAATTACACACAGTTGAAGACAGCAAGACAGTAACAACCCATGTCCAATGAGGCCTTCAGCAACATAAGGTACATTCTGGCAGGACTGTGCACAGACAGTGGCTTGCTAGATTTTGGAATTCAGCCTGTAGAAAGGCAAATATATGTAGCAGGAAAAAGGGAAGAAAACAATGGGGGGCTTCTGTGCCTAGGATAGCCAGCTATATAGATGCAGCCTGGTTTTGTTTCTGGCAAAGGGACTTGCTGAAAACATGCAATGGGTAAAAGGTAATTCTGCCTGCAGGACTAGTACATATCCTCATAATACCTGTTCTATTTTGAACAAACTAAAATTTTATTTTGCTGTCAAAAGCAATACCAATTTACTTAATTATAGTAAAAAAAAAAAACAAACAGAAGAACCCTAAACCAAGTTCCCCAGTGCCCCCAAAAAATCTGTTGTGGAGGCTTTATACTATTTAGTATGTCATTTCTACAGTCACACAGAAGCAGACAGAAAGGGCCATATAAGCTGAGGGATAGATCATGATGCTCAAACTGAACAAAAAAAACAAAAACCAAAAAACAAAACAAAAACAAAAGGAAGAGGTTAATAAAAGTGTTAAATTATAACAACAAACTCAAAGAACCAGACATAGAACTTAGTCATATTTTTCCCAGCATTTTGTCATGTTGTTTACAGCAACATGAATAAAATTATTTACCTCTTTCACTCAGGCTCTTAAGAAAGACACAATAAAAAAAAAAAAAAAAGAAAACAAAACCCCCAGCCCTTTAAATTTTTCAGATTTTTTTCTCCACTTGTATACTCAAGCAGTGGTTTGATCTTTCATGTTGGGCTGACAGTCTTTGAGAACTTATACCCGCATTTATAATGCTTTTGGTGAACTCGCACCAGTGTATTAAACCAAATTATCCTTTATTCAGCTCCATGTTTGTATGAGCAAGTAACAGCCCGTAGGGATTCGGCACATCAGCTGCTTAAAAGATAAACCTACCCAGCTCGATGAAAACTCTTCACCACCTTCCTGTTGAGAGAAAACGGTTACACATTTCTAATAAATGAAACAGGAACTGTCATTTTTTTGGCAAACTGATAACTAGCTGTAACAGCCGCATTGCCACAAGTTGCTTTTCCAAAGTAATTACCATCAGGCTCCCTGTGGTATGCAGTGTTTAACACATTTCTTCTGTGTTAATGAATGCAAAAGCAGGCAACACCACTATTAGTAATTGCTTTTTATTCGTAGTCCTCATTTTCCAGATAGGTCACATTAAACACAGCCATTAAACAATAGCGGTTGAGATAATCCATACAATGTATGCTGCTTTAGTTTGGTTTTTTTGTGTCATTCACCAGTCATTGGTGCAACTTTGAGCCATATGGGGAGACAGGGGCTGATAAATGCGAATGCCAACCTGTATCACAATTGGGCCAGAGAAGCCAAAACCATAATCAGGTTTCATTCAATTACACTTCAGATCAACAAATCTTGATAGCCAAAACTCCCATTTGAATTAATGCAATAATAATCACTGCTTGATGTTAAAAGAAAGTAATTAAACAATAATGAGTGGATGCACATTATGCTAGGCTTCAGACCCCTTCTTGACCTCAGCAATTTCCTTTCCACTGGACAGCAAGCAGCTTGAAAGTTTATTTGAATGATGTATCTTGCTCCACTATAAGCAATGTTTGTCTTCTAGGGGTTGCTTGGACTGGAAAACCTATACTCTTAAGTGGCAAATCACAGTTCAGGAGAATCTGTTTCCTGATAAATATGACAAGAAAAAAATAACCAAAATTAAACTAAAACAAAACAGAAAAAGAAACTCCTGATTTGAGTGGGCAATTGTTTAAGGAAATCCCAGTTGATGGCTTTCATTAATTAGAAAAAAAAAAAAGATATTGAAAGCCTTATTTGCTATTCACAGTGTACAGTACAATGTTATTAGTTACTTGGCTTGCCTCCCTTAACTCCGCCATTCTTTTTATAATCATGTGGCAGATGTTTTCTTTCAGTCTTATAAAACATGTATGTAAGCAATGAGAGAAATAAACTTTATCTTTCATTGCTGCCTTTTTCTCCAGTGGTGATAGTAGAGATACCATGGAGAAAAAATACTTTTTGAATTCTTGTGTGTGTTGTACTTCCTTCACACAAAATTGTGTTAATTTTAGCTGAACGAGCAAAACTCATGTTGTATAAGCTCTGCAGGTTTATTGGTTCGTTACATATCAAACAGATTTTTTAATGTGGGATATCCTTATTGGAAGCAGTATGCCAGAGATCTGCAACAAAAGGCAGTTGTCAGCCAACTTAAATAAAAGCAAGATTTCCTAAACTCTTCTATAAAGCTGTGAGTCATGAATTCTGAATTACCTCAGAGTGGTAAATAAATAATCACTACTAAATACAGATAATGTGTTAAACAGCTAAAGCTAGTAAATCACTAGTGACAGAGAGCCTTAAGGTAAATTCCTCTTACATTGGCACAGCCCTTTCTCAGAATGTTGTGGTTTTATGTCTTCAGAAACATACATGAATTGTACAATTGGTTACTCACTGTTAAAATAATTTATAAAATACACAAATCTCCATCACTTGACTGCATTTACATACTGGCTTAGATTTTGCTGAATAATGGATCTCACTGGCAGAGCTAAAGACTTGGTGCACAGACACTGAAGTGACGGGCACCACAGAAATACGTATAAAAGACTGATCAAACAATAAGAAATCCTCTCCACTATGGAATTTCAAGCTATCAAGCTATCAAGCAAAACCAATCTTGGGTCTCCTGGCCAAAAAAAAAATATAAAATTATATAACACAGACAACACCACATTTTAGATACATAAATTGTCCAAAATATGGAGAGTAGCTTAAGACATGTACAAGATCCTTTTTTTACATGTAGTTTTAGACTTTTTTAACAGGAGGAGCTAAAAGCAAACTGTCAGAATGGTTGTCTCCCTAAGACAATTCATTGTGGGACTGACTAGTTAAAATCACCATTTAACAGCAATCCCAACATCAAAACAGGCTGTTGGGTCAACCTTCTATGGCTTTGAGCGATTTGAGATTGCCAACCTCTTTTATATATGTGGGTATAGTACAGATTAAATTTAATAAACCAAATATAACATTTTTAAACACTGAGCGATAGTGGTATTTTCAACAGACTATCTGAAGTATATATGGGACAAATCCTGAGCCAAACATTATATTCATTTGCTGCTTCTTGTTCTGTGCAAGTTCATTTTGAATGTGGGTTGTTTTTTAACTTTCATCTGAAGGCAAATTTGAATTTTTCAAATGCAATAAAAGTACCCTTAGAAAAAACAGTAAAAAGTAGAAACTATATCCCAAGTTATTTTGCAAATACTTTTCAGAACAAATGGAAACCAAACTAAAAACACCCTTCAAAATAAGCACTGTATATCTAGAACTGCAGTAAGCAATTGCACATTCTAGAGAATCAGATAAAATACTGCCCATGCCACATTGGTACTGACATGTTTTTCAGCTCTATGAACCTAATAACAAAACTTAGAAAATAGTGGCATCTCTTAAGAAGTCAATCAAATATTCTACATTAAACAAGGTGGCTGCATGTGTTTAAAAAACAAAACAAAACAAACAAAAAAAACCAACAAAAAAAAAACAACCAAGGAGGTTCCAGATGTTGGTTTGAGTGTAATTTTTGTTATTAAACATGGGCTAGCAATAGAAGCTTCTACAAGGACTTGAACATAACCGTGACTGATGGATGTATTTTTAGGCCGTTCAGTTAGCTCCATCAGCTCACTCAAACACATTTTGAACAGATTATGTACTGCAGTACTTCGTAGACC
The DNA here is from genome assembly GCA_033628505.1 of Tringa tobata. Classification (NCBI taxonomy): domain Eukaryota; kingdom Metazoa; phylum Chordata; class Aves; order Charadriiformes; family Scolopacidae; genus Tringa; species Tringa tobata. The sequence goes on from JAHREE010000279.1 coordinate 32,411,096, forward strand.
ATACATTAAACAAGAGACTTTGCTCTGAGGCGCTGCTTCCCACAATCCATGGGGAAAAGGAAGCAGGAAAAAACAAAACTCATAGAGTTCGACAGCTACTGAGGCAACACTTGCCATTTACAATATAAGCCCAAATATTTTTGCAACACAACTATATATTAATTTAATAAAATACACAATATAGCTCTTATACACTCAACAATTTGGCTCATATGCACTGAATCTGCAATAAATCAATAAAAATATGTCATTTGATGTAAACACACTGAATCTTCTTACATTTGCACATTTAAATGATCATGTGATTTTTGTGGATGTCTAAGACATTTTCACTTTCCTGAGCTATTTTAGTGTCCAAAAATGAATAAAAAAGTGTTAATATTGTTAATTTCTTTTGTTTATTACCCTTAAAGGTAACCTTTTTTTTTTTAAACTTTATTTTACTTCAGTTTTTTAAAACTTACCGCTAACTATTTATAGCTTGTTGGACACTAAAATGCTAAATAGATATTAAAATCTTTTTTTTTTTTTTTTTGATCAAGTGAATTAGCTTATGTGTGTGCAGGACAAGATGGACTATATCATTTTACATTTAATCTTAATATGATATGAAGTGTTTTACTAATGATCAGGATATGCTTTGTTGAATAATGACCTGGAATGGGTTTTCTTGTTTTCTTCTTCTTTTTTTTTTTTCCATATTTGTGGCAGATAGCTTTGTACATAAATGTTTACCACAAATGAATGTTAATGTTTGGTGTCACTTGGACTACTACAAGAACTCTTTTTAGGACTTTCAGTAGAAGCCTATGGTGACTGCTGGAAATCCACCACAGATCAGAATTATTCAACCCTGTTTTTCTTGGGGTTTATACGTAAACAGTAAAGTCAGCATCAGCTATTGAGGACAGTCTTAAAGTATCGGACGAATTTCCATTCCATCTTTCTCACACCTTGCTATCAGATTGTCAAAATGGCATGGTCTTTCCTTCTTTCATTTTGTACTTTCATAGTGTACTTGACTCTGTCCTAATGAAAGCTTGGTCAAAATGAAACCAGTGTTATCTGTCAAAAAGAAAGAGCAGTGAAAAGAACATAGTTGTGGGCACTTCAGATGTTCACTAAAAGCCTTAAAGCAGCATTGGTCTTCCTTCATTCCTGTAAATCTGTTACAACCAGGGGATTTATTTATTTATTGACTTTTAATCAGCAGAAGAGGAACGTAACTGCCAGCCCGTCCTTATTTTCCCCCTCACTTTCTGATGGCCACAGGGTCGCTTCCCCGACAGTCCTGCAAGAGCTTGTCTATTTCTCTCACAACTTCCTCGGCATCCACTGACTCCCTGCCTAGATCCCGGGCTGAACGGTCTAACTGCTCCAGAACAGAGTCCATCTCACTCGAGTCTCGACTCACTCGGGAATGCACATCTGCAAAGGCCCTAGCCATCTGATCTGATGCAATAAAGGGAGCGTCTTTTGACTGTTTACTAGGCGATAGGTACTGACTGTCAGTTGACAAGTACTGGCTGCTTGGTTCAGCCAAGGCTCCTGATTTCACTTCACAACCATCCAGTGGTCCTTTTGTTGAGGTGCAAGGCTCAATGCATGTCTTGGTTGGGCTGCTCGATGCTGAGGGAACCTCCTGAAGCAGAGGACTCAGGGCACGTTTGGCTTTTAAGTAAGGTTTAACATTGGCAATGAGAATTGTGTGCTCTCTCTTGTCTTTCCCAAATGTACAAAAAGTCTTTTTCCCAGTGGGATTCACAGTTTCGTATGTCTCAGTCTCAACATTAGCTTCAACTGTGGGTACAAAGAGATTTGTGCGATAATCTGCATTCTCAGCCTGACTGGCTGCAGGGAACTGTGGCATCCAACACCTGTCAGAATGACCAAGCACTCTGCATTCATCTGTGCAGTTAACACATTCTTCTTGCTCTGTAAAACAAAGGAGAAAGAGAAAAAAATCTAATTATAAGTGGATTTCTCTGAACTGATGGATAGGCTATGATCAACACGTGACAGGCTTACTTGACATGTGGTTTCTTAATTATGGAAAAAAAGAAGAAGCTATAATTAAAATATTTCAGAAGGATTGCATAAACCTGTTAGTTGAGACAATAGATTTATTTAACTCTGTTCTGTACGTATTAAAGCATTCACACAGTCCAATGGAAGTATAAAGGGGTCATTAGAGAATCGTTCTCAGTGGAATTGAGCTTCATCTGTAAACTAATCTGCTGTAGAAATCTGTTAGGCTTTGTTCTGTAAAACTCATCCTAGAAAAGAGTGAACAGTACTTAAGGAACTCAAAAGGCATTATCAGGATTAATTTTTCAAATCAAATAACTGAGCAATGACTGCCTTTCTGGAAATACAAACACTCATAAAAATCAGCAAGCTGGCTTTTCATTTTTGTCACCTCCATTTCATTTATAATTGTTATGTTGTGTGACAGTCACAAAATAAAAGGTTTTCTTAAAAAGCCTACTTTTCCTGCTGAGAACAGAGAACTAGAATTTTCCATCAGTATGCATTAAATATAAGCTTGTCAAAAAGTGCATATTGCAATTTTATTAGACATGAGTATGGATCATGTAATCAGTTTTCCCTCATTTTATTTTGGTGCAAGTAAGTGAAAATGGATTTGCTCAATACATACAATTGGAAGAATGACAAACCGTGACATGCAATTTGAACTGATAATGTTTTCAGATAGGATTTCTATATTCTTATTTCTTTCAAAGAATATAGTTAAAGAAGACTTTTTTATTCACTACATTTTTAGAACATAAATTTTGATACTTTCGATTCTATAATAAAAAGACATGAAGAAAACTTTCTGTTTAAAGACCTCAGGTCATCTGTCATTTTACACTAATAGAATATGTTTGGACTACCATTTACTATTTTATAATTGTATACATTACTCTAATCCAATATCAGGGATAAGGAAAATTCCTGAAATACCCCTGAAATCTGTTTTTCAGAAAAACACAACTCTGAGTCAAGTTGCTTTATTTTTCTTCTTATTATTGTCAGTACTTTCTAGTAAATGCTGATAGAATAAATCCTTTTATCATCTCTATCATCTATACATTGGTCTTTAGCTATTAAGCATTTTCTTCCATAAAATAGGCAGATGGCTTCAAATATTCTTTTTATTTGAGGAATTTAGTATTTACAAAATGCCTGGAATTCCAGTTAGACAAATAACTATGGGTATACATTTAAATGTAAGGATGAAACACACGCAAACAGACATGCATAACAGGTCTTTATAAAAGCAGAACAAACTTGTTGACCCAAAGATAGCGAAAATTTAAGTGACCATCTTCTTTCTAAATTAAGAAAAAGATTTCTAGTAATCTAACTAGATTCATGGACAGTTGCACTGCAGAAGCCTGACACAGAAGAAACACCAAAGATGATCTGCTAGAATCCAATAGTGTAAACAGCTTTGGCTGTTCACATTTCTAAAAAGACATGAATGTATGTGACTTAAATTTAAATCAAATTCTGTTATGTCACAATGATCAGTTAAATCGGGGTGAGATAATTTACTCAGAACTGAAATTGCTAATGATACAGTTCCATGAAAAAATGTCATTCTGTATACATGCTCCCTTCATTGAAGACTTTAAGATCTAAGACTAGTGTAAGCCCTAAAAAAATATCAAAAAGCAAGACAGAATGAGGTACAGAGAGAGGAGAACAGAGTGATTCTTGAGGAAAAGAATGTAATGGAAAGTCTTTAAATATAAAATTCACAGACATGAATCAGCCTCACGTCTGTGCCTGGTAAGATCACGGAACAGATCTTCCTGGAAGATATATCAAAGCATATGGAATACAGGGAGATGATTAGAGACAAGCTTGACCAAGGGCAGATTGTGCCTAACTGGTCTAGTGGCCTTCTACAATGGAGTGACTGCATCAGCAAACAAGGCAAGAGCTATGGATGCCATTTACCTAGACTTTTGTAAGGCCTTTGACACAGTCCCCGACAATATTCTTGCTGCTAAATTGGAAAGAAGTGGGTTTGGTGGATAGACTGTTAGATGGACAAGTAATTGGCTGGATGGTTGCATGCAAAGTGTTGCAGTCAATAGCTCAATGTCCAAGCAAAAACTGGTAATGAGTAGTGTCCCTCAAGGGTCCACATGGGACCAACATTATTTATTATCTGCATCAATGACATAGACAGTGGAATTGAGTGCACCCTCAGCAAATTTGCAGATCACACCACGCTGAGATGTGCAGTTGATTTACTAGAGGAAAGGGATGCCATTCAGAGGGGCCTTGACAGGCTTGAGGAGTGAACCCATGTGAACCTCATAAAGTTCAACAAGGCCAATTGCAAGGTCATGCACCTGATTCAGGGAAATCACCAGAATCAATACAGGCTGTGGGATGAATGGATTGAGGGCAGCCCTGTGGAGAACAGGGGTACTTGGGGGTACTGGTGGATGAAAAATTGGACATAAGCTGGCAATGTGCACTCACAGCCCAGAAAAACCACCGTATCCTGGGCTGCATAAACTGAAAGAGTGGAGATTTAGCTTCTAAATCAGGAAGAAACTTTTTTAATATAAAGGTGATGAGACACTGGAACAGGTTTTCCAGAGAAGTTGTGGATGCCTCATCATTAGAAGACTTCAAAGTCAGATTGGACAGGGCTTTGAGCAACCTGATCTAGTGGAAGACCTTCCTGCCCATAGCAGGGGGATTGGACTAGATGATCTTTAAGGTCCCTTCCAACCTAAACCATTCTATGAATCTATGCCTTCCAAGAAAAAGTAAGCTACACGCTGGTTTCAGTGTACAGTAAAAGTCAGAATTATAGTAACAAAAAGCAAGAGTAAGAGACAACCCCTACCCTGGGACCATAACATCGTGACAGAACTGAGAAGAGTTTAATTAAGAGATTTAACTTTGTGGCATTTGATTTTACTTCACTTGAATGAGATGGCATTGGTATGCATGACCATAGAGACAACATATGTGGTGACAATTGCTTAATGAAAAGGGACCCACACAAATACAAGACATCACTACACACCTTATGCTATACACTTCATGCTATATACCTCATTCCACCCATTAGTTCACCTCCACTAAAGTTCTCTGTATCTAGTTTTCCAGAGCTTCTACAGCATCAGAAAGCTGCTGCTTAATACAGCCAAGTGAAACTGCTACTCTCTCTCTCTCAAAAAAGAAAACATAAAACTCCACAAAACAAACAAAATCAGTATATTTTAAAAGGTACATGTGGCAAAAACACTGGAGAGAAAGGTTCCAAGCTTTAGCATGGGCAATAGTTAACACTAGCCAAGTTTGATTATGATTTATCACAGAAATGCAAGAGAAATAAACAAAAAATTGCCTCAAGCCCAACCTTTTCAATATTAATTCTAGAACTCTAGATTTTACAAATGCTTGCTATTAATTAATTTTATTCTTTTTCTCTTCCTTCTAGTCCTACAAAGTAGATTGCTGCCAAGCTCAGCCTCTAGCTTTAAAAGGGGACCTATATAGTAAGAAGAAATGATAGGTATTTTGTTCAGGATTTTCTCTAACCATATCTACAATTATTTTACTCTTATGTGGAATTCATGACAATGCTGAGTAAAAGTTTTCTGGCACCTTTAAAGGTTTCCCTAAGTAATTAATCAGCTTTCCAACTAACTGGTTTATTTTGTTTACTTTTATTAACTATCATTTGTACGAATTTTTGTAAATAATTTTGGTCCCTATTTAACAAAAGAAGAAAATAAAAACATGGTGCATGTCTGCTACCATAAAATGCTCAGAACTGCTCAATCAATGGACCAACACTTCTCTCCGTTGCTCTGTCATTTCAATTATTCCATTAAAGCAGGACTCTTCTTTGCTCCTTTCTTTTTCACCAAAAAAAAAAAAAAGTAGTACTTCCTGTAAAACGTTCTAACTATATTTAATGTGTCAAGAGCTCATAGTGTACTGGCAGACCATAAGTGAATGCGATTGGGAAGGTTTCAATGCATTACAAACTATTTCATTAAACCACAAAAAGACCATCTATAGAAGGAAAACTCTTCCTGCCTTTCAGGTAGTATTATGTGTCATATTATTTTAACATACATTAAATAAACATTCATATGTCTATATACAATTCTTTGCTATATACATTGACAACATATATATATATGCATACGAAATATAAGACTGGGAAGTTCCATCTAGTCACTGTCTCTTATTCTAAAACTTGACTAACTGTATTTGTATTAAAAAAAAAAACAAACTTAATAAAATTGTTCCCTGAACTGAGATTGAAATGAAAAAACTTTAGATGAAAGGTAAAGATCAGAGAAATTCTCAGCCACTGGAAACAAGTTAACTACACTAAGTATTCAGTACTGTGCCAAAAACTATGCTTTGACATTTTCAAGATTGATTAGGTTAATTTTGTTATAACCAAGTTGTCCTAAGATTTTAAATTCTTAGCATTTATGCATGTGCATACATACACACTGGATATGAGCATAACTCTTACACAATATTTACATTATTCATTACTGTCAATAAAAATACAAAGTTTGCTCGTAAGAGATATATATCATATAGCACATATATGTATTGTATGCCATATCTTCCTTCCCCTTTTTATTTCCTGCATTTGGTAAAGCAGTTTTTATACTTGCATTCATACTTACAGTATTGACTAACTTTCCATTTCTGCTCCCTGGACAACCTAGCAGGGACTGAATTAAATACGAAGCCAAAAAAGAAGAAGAAACAAATACTGAATGACCTTGAAGTGAAAACCACCTGCATTGCTTGAGCTTTGGTGCTGTAGTCTTGAAAATCTGTGTCTTTTCACTTCACCCTTTTATGTCACATCACAGGAAACGGATTTTGAGTATTGATTATCATACATTATAAGCAGCTCGTCTCACTATTAGCCTGTAATTTTGACGGCTACACTCAAAGAAAATCGAACAGGCACTTTTGTACTAGCAGCAGAAACTATAAACACGAGGTGAGCTATCACCACCAAGGGCCAAATTAGTATATATGAGAAAATAGAATCAATTTAAAGGTAAATATATAAATATACATATGTACGTAAAATAGGTCATACACTGTGCTGTACAGCAAGATGTGCTGGTAGAGTGATATGCACCATCGGTCTTTATCTCTATACTTGTCTCCCTCCTGTTGAAAATAAACCCTTAACAGCGCAAGTGTGTACAATAAACAGAAGCAGCCTAGAGGTTTTCCTAACTCTCTGGAGCTTTAAGGGTAAACAGTCAGAAGTGTTTTATGCACTTAGGGGAGAACATACACTAAAATAGAACTGCTAAATTATCAGCCGTAGAAAGAAAAGGAAACAAGCTATCTGGAAGTAACAGCCACGCAGATAGGAAATGTACTCTCGATAGAAATTTAAGATGGTATAGAATGAAAGTTACGTTGGCAAAATATAAAATGCAATGCAAGGTATGCATTTTGGTGCAACATAAGACATATCTCTTACCAGAGGAGCTATATTTAATGTCTGCCTTCTGTAGCAAGCTTAAAGCAAAAGAAACTTTTGTTGTTCTATCTTGAATTTCCTACGCTTTCCTCATAAATAGTGTGAACCGAATTAAATATGGGTATTGATTTCACCCTAAATATATTTCATTATAAAGTTAACTAATTAATGCTTTAGATAGCTCACTCCTTTCAATGGCTATTCAACTGAGATATCTTAATTTGACTCACTAATTATATGAAATTTGCATAATGATAACAAAGAAGAAACTCAAGATTTATTTTTTTTAAATGGTGACTCAATGTAGCCAAACTGAGTTAATAAATACAATATTTTTCTAATTTAATTGGACCCTAATTATTTAAATTACACATAAGCACACAAAGCAGAAAAGCAAATGAAAAGTAAACAATCCATGTACATGTGGATATACATGTGGATATAAACATTTTCAAAAAGTATTTCATGTGTTGTGTTTATAAGATGAAGAACATATACTCTGTATCAAAGTACTCCACATGTAAAAAAGTAAATATCCATGCTTATGCATAGGGAAAACTGGACTTTTAATATATGTATATATGCACATACATATATGCTTTTTTATACACGTATATATGTATGTAAACATATGTGTATATATAGGTATTTAAAATCTGATTTCTCCTATACCCAAGCCTGGACCATAGACCTAGACCTAGACCTAGACCTAGACCTAGAGATAGACCTAGTCCTAGATATAGACCTATTCAATCATATTACTCCCAAAATATGTAAATGATGTTACCAAATTGTATTTGAAATTAAACAAAGCAGACAGAGTTCAGATCATTATAATTTATAAAATATAACCTGGTAAATGGTCATTTAAGTGCATTCTTTTCTAAGAACTTTTTACTCACAAAGTATAAAAAAATGTAGCGTATGTTCAACAGTGAAGGCTAAGTAAGGATATGGCTAGCTAAGTACATGAATAACACTGAATATTTTAAAATATCAATAACTTTCATTATTTTTTATTGTCCCAGGAAATGCTAGTCTATCTTCAGATATCTTAATTATTTACTCTTTTTTTTTCTTTCAACAGGTGACATCTGGTTTTTACTATTACATAAACATCTCCTCCTAACTGACTTTTTGTTTTTTCTTTTCTATAAATATGGAAGCTAAAAAATAATCATTAACTGTCAGGGATGGCTCACTGGCTGACTCAGCTGTCTGGAATGGCTATCAACTAGCAGCTCCAAATTAAAAATACACTGGAGGACCCACTCCAAAATATATGTCTTCTTTTCAAAGCATGCAGTTTCACACTGGTGATACGATTTACCTTCACTCTGGAAATGCTCCGTTCTTCATTGCATTACAGAGTGAACCGTAATGCATATGGTTTCTGACCCTTGTTTAACATTACAAAGAAAAAGATCTGCCTTTGAGTGCATGCATGGAGTTCACATTGGCTTCCCTAGGAGACAGATTCATTTCACTCTTGATGTTGTGAATTTGTATTCATTATTGAAAATATTTCCTTTTAGAATTCACTCAATAATGAAATAAGGTGTAAAATCCTTTGTAGCTTATATTTCTATGGTCTAAGCACAAACACACGACATAAAAACACCCAACCAGTACTTGCTTTAGACTAATAAAATATGGTTTTCATAATTTAATATCTTGAATACATATGAAAAATCTGCATTTTCTGTACATATGTGTAAACAGATGGACAATAAATGGCATCTAATTTCTAATAGAGAATATAAAATCTCTACCTTTCAGAACTTCAATAATTTCAGTACTATGACCAGAAAAACTCCCAGAATTGCTGTCTTACTTTTTTATGCTTTATGGTGAAATGGTATCTTACTTTTTTTATTTGAGACAGGCAATTGCCTTTACTAAAGAACTGAAAAGTCTGTAAGTAGGTATTTATTACAGGAGAGAAATAATGGGCTGCTTTGATATGTCCTAAACACTGGGGCTATATGACACTTCTGATGAGAACAATCAGCTAAAGTACTACTACTGTGGTTGGATTCCTGTTTAATTACAATTGATTTTGACATAAATGAGGAGAGGTAAACAAATACTTCTATACACATGCTTGCTGTTATTAAACAGAGCTGTCTCCAATCTGAGTATTTATATTGGCTTGTCTGTTTAAAGGCTCCTTTCAGTTAGGCAAGGCAATTATGTAGCTCAGATTAGCAAAATGACTGGCAGTAAAATGAGAATGGACTGCCCCTTTTTTAAACCTCTTGAATCTCATGGTCTTTTCCTGATATCATAACTAAAAGCTTCTGAGGTCTGTAATCCTTACTCAGTTTCCTGTTGTTGGTTGTTGGGCTTTTATTTGTTTTGTGTTTGTTTGCTTACTTGTTTTCTGGAAACAGGATAAAGACAACATATTTTTTTATATTGACATGGCATAAAATATTTTAAAAGTAATTAAAAAATAGTGGGCCAGTGGATTTAACTCTATTTCACATTTGTCCCAAACCATAAATATTGGAGGAATATTTCAGGGTTCCATGGCGCACTACATAACGTTTATCGTTTTCCTTATGGGAACATTTAACATACTTCTTACTGAAGTATGCTTTAATTTCATGCTTATGATTTAATGGCAATCAAACATTTTTCTTTAAACACAGCATAAGAACAAGAAAACATTTCTGTTACCTGAAAATTTTCCATCCTCACAGCGGGCTGGTCCACAGATCCCAACAATGGGTCTTTGGCCTCTGCCTTGCTGTTCTGGAGGCAAATCAGACCTGTGAGTCACAGACAGGGATAGGCTCTGCTTCCAAAATTCACAACAACATCAAAATGTCCACAGCAGAAAACACAATTTCTGTGGCCCAGGCACAGCTCATGGCCCTTGAAATTTTTCACTATGCTTCTCATTGGTCTAAACACAGAAGTCTATAGTTGGCAGTGAACTGAAAATATTTGACTAGTGAAAAAAGATGTCTCATTTCTTCCTATCTGAGGAGAAAGAGGAGAGGCTTAGAATGGACACCCAGTTTTGGTTTCCAACGTTCACCTTTAAGTCAGTCTGGCACCTATTCTAATTTGCAGTAAAAAGACCACATGACTGTCATGAAAAGGTATTTTTCTTCCCCATCCCACCATAAATAAACTCTTCCTAGCCCAGGGCTGCAGGGAGGAAATGTACGAGGACTAGCTATGCTAGCCCTGCGCTTAGCTGAGAAGCTACACGGAAACACTAGCGATCTGACAGATTCATTGTTTTAAACTGCAAGTCTTTGTTGTAGAGCCCAAAAGCTGTTTCCTGGAAAAGAAGAGAAACAAAACTGCAGTAATTAACAGACGAGAACAGGCTTGTGGATCTGTTAGAAAGAACATTTTAATATAACACATTTTCCGACTCTTGATCAAGGCAGTTCCACAGATTTTACAGTGGGATTGTTTCAGTACTGGCACCTAAAAATGCAATGATTCTTAAATCTGAAATCTAACTGAATTTGTATAATCATTTTCACAATTTGCATGAACTTCACATTCTTCTTTACTAACTTTATTGCAAGCTACTCAGAATTATAAAATTCATAATTTCAATATCTAATTTGTAATATTTATTTAATACTAACACTGTATATTGTACTGTGGCAATGCTTAGGAATCTAGTCATCAACTAGGCCCATTGTGAGGCATCCTATATGAATATTAATAGATTTTACAGTTGGAGAGAAGAGATAACAACTGATTATGACTAACAAAAGCAACGAATGTGTAGGAAAGACACCATTAGTGAAAACATAATCATGCTGTTGACATTTCCTGAAAATACCAGTATAAAAGCTCCATAATTTAAAGAAGCTATCCCCATCTGTCACACCGTCAAGCCACCAACGATTAGCTATATATTACACCACTGAGCCTTCCTCAGCGGTTGCCAATTATCTCAGTATACAAATCTTTAATTAAAAGGCACCAAGCTTTTTGTTTTGTAAGCTTGTCTCAAATTTGGATATGACAACTTCTTTACAGACATTGACTGATGAGGGTGCCACTCAGAAGAGAGACATGAAAGGCTTCTAAAGAAATCTGTTTCTATGTCTCTTTGATGGCTCTGTTTACATCCTGACTATAGGTAGACTCTCTTGAATGGAAGTCTGTCACGTTCCATGTAGGAGCATCATTTTGTTCAAAACAGAATCAATGCAGTAAAGCTTTTCAAATGCTATCTGTTTTCCTGTACAAAATCTCACAAAAAATGACTAAAGGCTATATGGATGCTGAACCACTCAAAACATGGACACTTTAGTGAAAGAGAGTCGTTTCCTCCACATTCCTGCCAGCATGCCTGGATTTACATTCAAAATCTCCTTTACCAGACATAATGAGACCGTGTCTGTTTCATACTGATAGATGGAAAAGCCCACTGCGTATCATTCTCTGCTTCAAAAGGTTGATGTCGCATACAGGTCATATACTTTGGACTTCATGGGTGGTACAATGCATCTAACAGAACAGGAGGAAGAACACTTTTCATGATGCTGCTCTCAGAAAAACCCTGAAATTGTCCAGGAATCTTAAGGAACTCTCACTTGGACATGTAGATACAGAAATACCTTCTTAGGAAAAAAGAAATTATTTAAGAGCTTCATATAGAGACTCCCCTATCCTATGATAAGTAACATATTCATTATTATTTGATTAGATAGTGCCCTAGACTATTGTTTAGCAGATTGCTGCTGGTGTGTTTTAATTACCAACTTCAAAAGAGATTTGCAGAACGGGATTACCCTTACACCAGTTTATGAAGCACCTGCATTCTCTTAGGAATTTCAGCTTCATAATGCTACCCTGCTTAGCTTTCTGCCCAAATAGTACTCCAATTAGATCAATCAGAAAGAATAATTAAGGATGCCTTTTTCAGATCTGACTCTCTAAATATAACTAGTTTGGCAAAAATAATTGTACTTGTAAACATATTCAATACCATATTTTCAGCTTCTCTGTGAACTGTAAATGAATAGTCTGAAAGATGACTTCAGAATATTCACATCTTCTTTTCTCCAGATCCTTCATCAAGAATCTTAAGTTTCACATCACTTTCGTATATTTCAAGGATAGAGGAGATTATAGATATTAACACTAATACAAAAAATCTCTCCTGCTAGTTACTTTTATTTGCAGCCACTGAGCTGCTCAACTGAGAGTCATTTTTTACCTGTCATCTTTGCATTTCTTATAGCCTCAACTTTTATGTTTATGTCAGAATACTGTGATGTGACAAAACATATCTTTAAGAAAAATTGGTAATTTGGGAACTATTTCCAAAGATGTTGTCATTATGTGTTCATTATTTTCACTAATATCTTCACTCTTTAAGACTGCTAACTCTTAGAAGCTATTTTTCTGATCTCTAGCAACCACTCAACTGAGCCCTCATCATGTTCTTATAAGAAATTAATTTTAGTCCTGGAAATACAATTAAAGGCTAGCTACAAACATCATGACTAAGATGCAGTCAGGGTAATTTCTCTTAGCTTTGCCCTGAGTTTACTTATCTGAACACCCTACAAAAGAAATCCAGCAATGAGGCATTACATAAGTTAAACACTGTTCTGGCAAAACAAGTAAAAGATGCAACTTCTACCTTTAAAGCTACTGAAGGATTGAGAATATGTCAGTCACTTTCAATCTATTGATTTCCTTTACGAAAATCTTTACTCTGTAGAGGTGGCGAAGATACTACACTGCTAGAAATGGGGAAGACTTGCTATAAAGTGCAGTAAAACCTTTTCTAGACATGGATTATGTTGAACTTTCTTGGGGTATTTAAAGAGACTTTTTCATTTACTGGAACTTATCACTAAAATATTTATTTGGTTTTGAGTTTCATCTATGCTTTATACCATGTCTTGATTTTAATGGCTCTTCCTCCTCCCAGCCTTTTTGTTCTATTGGAAAGAAAAGGCAAGAGACTGTACAGTTATTATTGGCTTGAATTCTTAGTATCACAGACAATGGGAAGCAGAGAAAACTGAGCCCCAATATCTCCTGCACAGTTTTTCTAATAAAAATGTAGCTTTTCTTTGTTATTCTTTAAGAAAAACAATTGCTTTAATTCCCAAGGAGACAAAAATTGTGTGTGAAGCACCATATCTTAGAGCAAGGCTCAGTCTGACCTTGAATAAATTCTTTAAGGAATTAAGTTACGAAAAAATTGTCTACCTACAGCACAGGCATGGTATGTATCCCACTTCTTAGGTATCTAAGAAACAGTTTAGCAGAGCTCTAAACTTATTTGTAAGCTCTCAAGTGACTCTCTGCAGCTCCAGCTGAAGATGGATACAAGGCAGCTAATTTGCTACCACCAAGGGAAAATGTTATAACATAAAAACATTCCCTCCCTTAGCTTCAAAACTGTCGAGTGTCTAGGGAGCTTGACTATTTGTAGAGTTGATACTATGCATATGCTTCCTCTGTAACTGTTACATGCGTACATCTGGCATCTGTCTCTGTGTTAAACAGACTTAATTGCCCCAAGTATTACTATGTAAAAAACCTCTAACCTAGATAGTTAGAGCAAAAGAAAGAAATGAAAGGATATATGCGATTTTTGTAGAATTATTTCTGCATTATTAGCAAGATATGCAAAGAGCTCTGCACTATGGCTATCAGTGAAATATTTTAACTGTCTTCTGAATAACTTTAAATAGAGATTACACTCTTAGCATGACATTTGGCGCTTCGTACAGGAGTTGTTTTAGCTGGAATTCATTTTTCCATTTATCCACACACCCCCTTTCTTTATTTTTGATCCTCCTTCTGTTACCCACATCAGACTTCAGAGCATTTAATCATTTGCCAGGCATAGCTGGACCGATTCTGAAGAGATGTCATCTCTTGTTTTCAGGTGATATAAGGGTGACTCTACATGTTAGTACATTATTCAGCTTGCTGTTGCCAATGAAGTCAAGACTCAGGCAAAGTACTTGATTTCAGGTTTCAATATATTTTTAAAAGATCAAAGAGCATGGCAAATCTTGTTCTTTGGTTAGGCAGACCATGCAGAACAGTGAAAGATGGAAGTAGCTGCATAGAACTAATATAAAATTTAAGGTCTTTTGAAGTTATTTTAACCTTAGTGTCAATGTTCATCTCAAAAACACCCAGCAAAGTAAAAAAAAAAAAAAAAAAAAAAATTCTAATTGGAAAAACACACAGAAACAAGTTCTTCCTGTAAAGTAAGATAAAAAAAAATGTGGGTGATTTGATATCTGACATTCATGATAGCAGAAATTAAATATGCTCAAGGTACTTCTTGTACTAAGACTTATTTATTTGAGCAAGACTACAAAGCATAGTCTTTCCTAAGGCAACTGTACCTGCCCAAGTTTATTTAGGATTCAGGGAAAAGGTATTCTTACAGCTGATATCTTCTGAAGAGCCTGGTTTCCTCCTAGCACGTGCAGTAAATCCTAGTGAGCAGGAAGACAGGCCGGAGATTTTTCACCCCTTCTGTTTAAGTTTTATTATCATGCAACAGGGAAACAAACCAGAGAGAACTTCTATCTAATCTGCTATTTAAGGGAGAGTTCTTGTCAATCAAGAGACTGAAAAAAAACCCCACATGAAGTAGACTCAAAAGCTGAATGTTAGTTTCATCAGATGCCTAACAGCAGCTACAAGAGAGAGAATAATTTCATTCAAGAAACAGAGATAGCCACATAATATAACTTCTGACAATTAAAACTAGGCTAAAATTCTTATGCTGCCTCTAGAGGCAGTGGAGAAAGATGAATTCAATGAGCCATTCAGATAATCGGTGACAGGTCCAGATCTAAAGCACTTCCCAGATAGGCCTACCTATGAAAGTGCATGAAGTTGATATCCTGAAGTTACCTGCCACTGTGTTAGAGATGTACATTCATCGGTCCTATTAGTTGTCTTAAGTTTTTCAGCAGTCAGAAAATTGCCTGGGTCTAAGGGCCCAATATTCCCTAATTTAATGTAGATGGGATTTAGGTGTTTAACTCAGCATCACTGGTCCTCTTTCCCAAGATGTGTTCCTAATGCACATCGTTCTTCCATTGGTAGGAAAATTGTCCCCTTGAAAACTAATAACTTAATGATATTTCCACAGAATTTTCGGTCAGAGTCTAGTCAGATTAACTTTTCTGATATTTGGTATTTTTCCCCTGAGCTATTTTCTTACAAAAGTAAAGCAACTTTCCTTCTTTCCTAATACTGTGCTACCATGGTCATACTAAACTACCACATTTTTTTCACAATTAAAATTTGTGTCAAAGTGCCGCATTTTGAATGCCTGAAAGAACACATTGGGATTTGCTACTTCTCATTGAGGCAAATTGTAGCTGATTCACTCCCTTCCTGCAGCTGCAGCTCTGGCTCCAACTACGTTTTTGTCAGAAGCCTAGCGGGGAGTGGTTTTGCTGATGTACAGGTGCTGCCACCTTTACACAAGCAAGATGTCTGACATAGTGTGAAGTGGCCTTTCTTTATTATTTTTTTTTTCCTGAAATTTAGCAAGAGAAATCCAGATCAACTGATCGACAATACTTTGTCTACAGAGCAAGTTTGCACCTTATGTACGACTAGAACACCATCCTGTTGGAATTTAGAGGCAGAAGAGAGCCCACATCTTTCTTGCCAACTCTTCTGTCCAGCTGTACCTTGTTTTTGCAGCCCAGGCTCTGTCGGCTCACGGATCTAGCTGAATCCTAAATGCAGCAAAGTACTGGATACCTTGAAAAGGTGCTAAATCCCAATTTTCCTTTTCATCTGCAGTTCAAACCTACAGATCTTCTGCAAATATTACCAAAGCATATGCTTAGCTTTTGCTTAACTAGGAAAATAAAAGGAAGGGAAGTTCATGAATCATAGACCATATTTATGTACCAGTTTTTTCATGCTTACCTTCCTGTCCTCAGAGTACAGAATTTCTAGCCTTGGATTTTGGAATCAGACTTTAAGTTACCTGAGATGCGTAAAAGTAAATCATAGTATGTCACTTCCTTCCTTTCCAGGGACAAAAAAATTACTGATATAGAGCAGAATACCTGAAATTCCCACCAGTCAGTGATTCCATTCTTGGAAACACTTCTGATCTCAAAACTCTTGTTTTAAAGTTTGAGTAGGACTGACTTCTTCCATGGATTAAGTATGTGGCTTTCAAGATCAAATCAAATATTCCTTCTTAAAATAAATTCTCAGTTTAAATTTGGTATGTGCTTTTTGATTCAACAATCGATGTTTCTCAGTCAGACTGGGATGATAAACAACTGCCAATAACTTTGTTCATAAAACATCGGTCACAGTTCTCTGAAAAGCTGACACACTTATTTAGCAGTTAATTTTTCTTTAAACATAATCAAGTGGAAAACCAATGATGGTAATCCTGTAGAGTGCATCTGCATTATCAAATGTTCCTGGGTTATCTTACCATAGCTACTTTTAGCCCCTACAGCCCACTGGTCTACATGATACACAAATTCAGTTGCAGCTTGATGTTACAAACTACCTTCAATATTTTCATCTGCAGTTCATTGCACCTGAATAACTTCAAGAAGTACTTCAGAGCCATACTGGATGGCATAATAAGGCTAATATTCACAACAAATATTGGGATACAACATATTCTGGGGTAGATATTTTCAGTTTTAGAGCATTCTCTTTTTAGTACAAAAAGCTAAGGGCTATTAAAAAGAAAATAATCATAATAAAAAATTATATGAAAAATATAAATCTAGCATGGGAAATTAAAGAACAACTCTCTAATAGGTTAACCATTCTGAATAAAAAGAAGTTATGTAAGACTGTTTTTCAAAGCAAAAAAACAATAGAGAAGAAATCATATACTAAATCTATATGTTTATGTAAAATGTATTCCCTAAAGACAATCCCCTTCCTAGGACTAACCCATTAGAAATTAATTTGTTTGCAATCTTTCTTTGAAAAAAAATCATATCTAAAGTAATACATTTATTTTGCTTACTGTGGGAATCTGTTGTATAAAACAATCAGCAAATGTTATCCTTGAATATAATTGCCTATTTAATTTCAAACAGGAAATCAAAGTGCAGTAAAAAAATACATAATAAAGCATTACACACAAAGAGGGATATGTATATTTCTGTCACTTTTTATTTTCTACCTTTGGAGAGGAAAATACAGGATTTTCTATAAGCTTTCAGTGTCACAGTTAGCTTGCTCTAGCTATGATGACAACATGTATCTTTGATGATATGGATGAATACATCTAAAATTCAAGTCTTCCTTCTAGCAAAACTGTAATCCTGTACAGAAGGTCAATGACAATCTGCCTATTAAGGCCAACTGTTTGTAAGTAGTAAGCAGCATTTTCTTGTTAGGATTTTTCTCTCTGCTTTGCTACCTGATTTCTGCAGGGACATGCATCTATTTACCACACTAAATCCTGTTGTTCATCTTTGGCATCTAACATATTCTTTGTTCGTTTCCTAGAGGTAGGCAAACAGAACTGGCATTATTGTTAGCATTCTCCAAAGACACAGTCAATGCAGATCTAGCTAATCCCCTCCTACTTATTATTCAGCAATCATTGTCTGCCAATAGGATTTGGGAATCCCAAAAGACAATATTTAAAGGCAAGGGTTAAATTCAGCTTGTTTTATGACATTCTCTGTTCTTGGGATCATTCATCATATTCATGGAATCTATTCCATGGAGGGATCTAAGGCTGCCAATTAAAATAAATTAAGCTAGATGGACAGTCATCCAAGTGAATGAGATCACTGTCATGATCTGAAGTAACTTTATTAATGGTGAGAATCTATGTTGGTACAGACAGTTCTTTTAATCTGCTCCAAAGGCCCACATATTCCTTGCAGAAAGTTGCATTTGGGAGGTATCACCTCTAGAGCTAAGCTCCCTGAGAAGCGATCATATTAAAAGAAACCTGCTGGGGTACTTGATTTAACATTAAAGTGAATTTATCAGCTACTCCCAACTTTTTGAGAGACTAATTGAATTATCAAAGGCTGCAATGGGGAATGTAAAGCCTTCTGAGAACAGTTCTGTAATATAGATAAAATCCTTAACTTGTGCCATGTGATTATCTTAAAATGCAGTTATAGCCTGGGTTCTAAAACACACCCAAATTTAAGATTTTTTTTGCCTGTCTAAAGCCTCTCTCCACCCACCAAATTTATGGCAAATGTCAAATTTTTAGGATAGGAAAAAGACAAAATTATTCTAAAAGATCTTATTTATTCTGTGTCCTCTTTCAATACCTTCAAGTATACTGGTTCCTCACTAGGGTAAGATCTATCAAATTTGTTGTTCAACTGTTTACAGTATATATTTTAATCTTTTGCTTTTTATAGGCTTTCAGAAAGAATATGCAATTTCCCTCATTTTCAGGGGATCACATATGATTAAAATCAAACAGGACTGTACCATCTTCCTGAATTAGGGTGTATAATAGTGACAGAAAAGCTGCTATTAATTCAGACATTAATTTAATTTCTGAAAGTTCAACCCTGCCTAAAATTTGTCAAGATAATTATCTGACTATTTATTTTTATTTTTTAATTGCATTTCTTTGATATACACATAGGTTTGGAATTTTAGAAAAGATCCTGGCAAGAGACTAGTGGGTTGAGGGCAGGTGAGTCTTGCAAAGTTAAAGGACAAAGGCAATATGTTGTATGCTTGACACTTTGTCAGAGATCACCTTCATATACATACTTAAATATAAATGTTCACAAGGATATTATTGAATCTATATTATAGAGACAAATCGGGGTCTACAATACATACATTTTCATACATTTTTCGCATGAATGTATGAGAAGTACTTACTTACTCTATTAACAATTATAAAAGTAATTATAAAAGTACAAAAAAGTCATGTTAAAACGAAAGTATGAGAGTAAAGCTCTCAAGACTTGCCTGACAGAACAAAAGATACAAGACTAGCTTTGACCCTGTAAACCTCCTATGCTGCAACGAAGTGCAGAGACAACAAGCTGGAGGTGTTCACTGTATGAAGAGGTGAAAAGAGGTGATTGTAAGAAGCGTGAAGACAATTCTGTATCTATAATGCATTAATCTCAGAGCATAAGGACATTTGTTAAATGCTTTCTCTTAACAACCAGCTTTAGAGATACTTGAGTAAAAGCAGGTAAAGAATCACAAATAGAGGATAATTTAACAAGATGCCATAAGGCATTAGAAAGGACATGTATTGTAATCTTATTCTATCATAGAAGCGTATCCTGTCCCATGAATACAACTGGTGATAATTGTGAGTACTTAATAATTATACCAAGAACCACCTGCTTATCTCTCATGCACAGAGCAAAATCTGTAGCATTCTCAAAACATGCTGGTGCTGTTTGCATTTCCCCTTTGTCTAATGAAGACCTCCCATAGGCATGTGGGATCCATGGCTCAGGAAGTGGACCTGGGAGCACATCAGGAGAAGCTGAGGACCTATTATTTGTCTTTAATTCATTCTAATAAATAGAAATTGTCTGCTTAAAGAATATGAGAAGGGAAAGAAAAAGACAACTCCCCCCTGCATTAGACGCCTGTATATTCTTTTAGTATTCGCAAATCAAATTTTTTGCCAGCCTCTCAAGAGCCTCAGAAGTCAGATTGC
The DNA here is from genome assembly GCA_033628505.1 of Tringa tobata. Classification (NCBI taxonomy): domain Eukaryota; kingdom Metazoa; phylum Chordata; class Aves; order Charadriiformes; family Scolopacidae; genus Tringa; species Tringa tobata. The sequence goes on from JAHREE010000279.1 coordinate 32,431,255, forward strand.
TTGTCCCTGATTTTTGAGTGTCATTTCACTGACAATTCCATCTTCTGACTTTCCATCTGCCACCAAAGGAAATTTAAACTTTTTCAGAACTCTTGCACATTCACTGGCCTTCCAACATTTTGGTTCCACTAATATTCATGGTCATGACAGTTTTGTCCTCCATGAGTTTCTCCACAGGGCTGCTAGTAGCCCTGTGCTTAAATCTGTTCACTAGACCTGCTTCTGTTGCTCTGTCTACAAAGATTACGTGCTAAAAATAACACAGTTCCATGAGCAATGGAACTAATTAAAGCTTATTTTCTGCATTTTTTTGTGTTATTATTGACTAATGTGTCTTGGAAGGCACAGTCTGCTTGAAGCTTTCTCAGTAACTGAGGCATTGTTAATGACTTTCTTCAGTCAAGACTCTTCAGTGTCTAATAATCTGTGACATCAGTTTTTCACTTATATTGGGCATTTATATATAGTCTATTACAGCTCTCTATATCCAAGAAATTTGTGGAAACTTATTTTTGGGGCCTGTGTCCTTGGACAAATACTGATTCAGAAGTTATGGGTAATCAGGGAAATAGGCAAACACAGATTGCAATTTCGTGGAGTTATTTATAAAAAAACCCTGAAAATGTATCTAAAAGTCAAATTCTTTTTTTCTATAACTGTTGTTGAAAGACTGATCTTCCTACATAGGATTGTTTTTTTTCTTCATTATCTGGCAGGCACCTAGGAGATCATGAATGTTACCATAAACTACTTACTGGCTAGGTTTTTCAAATATCACCTTGTGGCCAAATCAATGTAAAATATGTTTAAATGACTTCTTGTTGAGAAGCAGATTAACCTGATTAAAAAGATTCACTAATTTGGCCAAGTTGATTCTGACACCGAACTCAAACACTTCTACTCGGTATGCAGTACTGTTTTGTGCTGTTCACGCAGACAGGTACATACATTTACACCTCTCTGAGGAAGGTAAGTGGGACATAGCCCCATTTTCTGAAACTCTTGTGCCTCCAAGGAAGGTGTCCATCTGTGAAATAGGTGTCTAATTTCCCACTACAATACATGGAAACCTACTTAAGAAAGTCAACACCATGAGTATAGTATTGTATGTATATTTACAGTAGATCTAAATCCCATTGCTAATTAGGTGTATGAATATGAACCAAAATTGCACTCCAAATATCTAAATATAGATGAAGGTTACCATCTTGAGGCAGAAATACATGAAAATAGTTGGTTCCCCACCCTAAATACAGTCTTCTCTAACAAGACACTTTGTATGAAATTTTGGCGGTGATTATGAGCAGAGCTGCAGAACTGACACCTAAACTGGATTCTATTTGTTTCTGTGTTAGGAAAGTCCTATTTTGATTAATCAGTCTTGCTACAAAATGTGCTATTTCTTTCTCAGCAGTTTTCAAGATAGCTATTTTGAAATTTCTTGGAAGACATGCTCCAGCTTGTTGTGCCCAGCTGTGTTACATCACACAACAACACACTCACACAAGATTAATGAAAACCATACCATCCTACATCAGTCAAGAAAGAACTAATTTAAGTTAACTGGTTTATATTCCTACTCCTATAAAGAAAAAGATGTCCTAGTGCTACAGATTAGCTTCTATACTCTCACACGTGGAACAAAGGACAAGCAAGAATTTTCAAGAGATTACAGGACAAAATTAACCATAAAAGCCAAGATATTTCTATATGATCAAAATATAAGGATTAGGGGAGGAAGTGAAAAGCTGAGGAAATACTTCTGCTGAGAACTGTTTGTCTAAATCAGAATTTTAAGTTTAAAATTAACCATTCTCCAGCATGCACTATATTTTAAAACTTCAGACCACAATAAACATCACTTATTTGGATACAGTTTTAAGTAACATCCAAGATCAGTTCACTCAAGGAAAAAAAATTATGAATACAAACTTTCAGGACAACAAACTTTAAACCTAGCAAGCTTAAATATGTTGTTTTCTACATAAGTAGAAAAAGGTCTTTTAAAATGGAACATTTATCAATAGATCATTCTGAAGAATTCAAAGCACAAACAAAAATTTACAAGTATGCATATAATACACATTGGCAATCATGTGGTAAGAGGGAATGTCTGGTATATAGCTCCTTTGCTTAAATGCAAAATCCTATTAAAAAATAAAATAAAATAAAAATAATATCAGTGATTATAAAAAATTCCCAGTGCACCCTCTAAAAGAGTTTCTTTTCCTCACTAAGTCACAAATCCCTTCAAGCTTAATTTTCAGCTTATTTCAACGGTTGTGGTTAAACTCAGCTGTACTGGGCGTGGCTTTGTTTGCTTCTTTCATTTACACTTTTTTTAAGGAAAATTCAGAAAAAAAAAAAGTAACATATTAGAAGATTTTTTTTCTCCAGTCAGCTCTAAACCAGAATGCATTTCAACACAACATTTTTACTTGAAGATTGTTTTACCAGTATTGGTTCTGTCATAAATATATAACAAAATTATGTAACTGTAACCACTTCCACAATCTAGAATTTAGAATTAATTTTGCTTTGTGGGAAAAATGAGTATGACGAATTTGAAAAGATGTCCAAAACTGGGCACTAGCTAACACCTAACTTAAGTTGTTCCACACCTCCAGGGTTCTATTTAAAAGGTGAGCTGAAATGAAGGCAGCAGGACTTTTTATCCTGTGCACATGTAGAGGATCTCCTTCTAGAAATATATACATATATCTGTAGTGATGAATAGCAGAAATACCTTCTGAAAAGCATGTATGTTTTCATGAAATATAAACTATTGCCAAATATGTGAAAATAAAAATATTGTTAAATTATTCTTTTTTTTAATTCTTCAGTCTTTTGTTTCATATCTTGTTTTTCTGTTTGTTTGTTCATGCTTCTCTCCCTCTATTAATCCTTCAAAATGTGTAATACAATGCTCTTTTGATAGCTGACATACGGTTTTCTGAAGTGTCCACAATTTTACTTTTTTATTGAATAAAATTATCCAGAACTAAAAATAAGCCACAAAATTAATCTCCAAAGCTGAAAAAAACCTGAACGTCTATAATCTTTGATTAATTTAATTTGCATATTGTAATCAGTTCTTTTTTCTTCCCTCATGAAGTACAGATTTAATAAACTCATAAGTAAGAGGTTGTAGAGAGGTGGGGGTCAGTCCCTTTTCCCAAGTCACAGGTGATAGGACAAGAGGAAATGGCCTCAAGTTGTGCCAGGAGAAGTTTAGATTGGATATTAGGAAAAGTTTTTACAGTGAAAGGGTTATTAAGCATAGGAACAGGCTGCCCAGGGAAGTGGTTGAGTCACCATCCCTGGAGTTACTTAAAAGACGGGTAGATATATTGCTTAGCAATATGATTTAGTGATGTTTTTTGTCAATGTTAGGTTCATGATTGGAATAGATGTTTGGTCCCTTCCAACCTAGGCAATTCTATGATTCTATGATAATTGTATATTGACCACAGTTACCTGACATCAAGTAAGACATGGAGTCAGTCACATGCACTCAAACAGGCAAAAAGCAGAAGTAATGTTTCAAGCTTTATATTTTTGGTCAGGTATAGAATTTCTCACAACATGGACAGGCAGATTATAAATTAAAAACTTTTTAATTCTCAGATGAAATCTGTGTCTTGCAGTAAAGCAGGTAATAAGACAAAGCATTTAATGCTTTAGCAAAAACTGCGTTTTCAATAAATTTATACTAGGTAGTAATGAGCTATATTGTGCGGTGTTTAATCTGCTCTAAAAGAATTGGGAAGAAATTCTTTTGCCCAGCTCCCGGGTATTAAGTTCGTACATCTTTTATGTTGACAGTTCAGCTTCAGGCTATAAAATAGAAGAACCTGTTCTACATCTACTGTTTAAAACAAGAGCAGAAAAACTAAACCTCCATCAATCTGCTGTCTTCGTTTTATGGCTTATCCGTGGCAAAAAATGAATCATAAGAAAGATTTGTTCTGATTCCACAGACAGATCCATCAACTTGCTGGTACCCATGAACCGTGCTTTCCTGTAGAGATTGGTGGTAATGGCACAGTACCAGTATTAAACATACTATAACATTGAGCTACTGCTATTCACGTGCAATTACAGTAAGGTTTTGTAATAAGAATCTATCTAGAAAATGTGCGTGCACACACCACACACCTGAAGTAATACAAGTTCATGTTTTTCTCACATCTATACCTCTTCCAAATGGCATAATGTCTTTTAGAAGCTCTATCAGGACCAAAGCAAATAGACTAAGACGGTGTTATAATTTTGAATGTTTTTTTCAGACAGATTTATGTCCAAATCCTTTGAATACAAAATGCATACAAATATGAGGTTTCTTCATCAAATTACTTGTAAGCTCTTCAATAAACAACACAGTCTACTGAGTTCTGAGCTGTGACTTTTTAAGCTGCGATTTTTAAAAAAACTAACCCTACACCGTTTTCTAATCTCACATGTAAATTTTGCATCACAAGAGAAGACAGCTAGCAGATGAAGTATTTGCTCACCTGAAAGAAGCAGTTCAACAGACTGAAGTCTACTTGTGATGGTATGTAGGGTGAGGATAGCAAAAGAAAGCAAAGTCAGGAATGCTTGAAAAATAAAATATGCTTAGTTAACAAGAAGAAAATTAAAACTTCGGGGAAAGGATCCATTTCACATCTCAGTCCTTCTCCCCAAATGGTTTTTGATTTTATTGTAACCCTGTGAATAGCCATCTCTGAAAAAGCACAGTAACAGTTGACTTAAAGCACATGATTCTTTTAGTTAAGGGCCACTGCAGAGTATTCAGGAATAACTCCCATTGAGGTAAATAATCTGCTCAGGGTAAAAGGAAGTGTACAGTGTAGTGGTGATGCAAATGATCTAATGTAGTAACTCAGTGTGTTGTTTCAGCCCCATTTTTTAGATAGCTCTATCCTAACTGCAATTTCATAATGCATTCAAACCCAGTGCCAGAAAATATCAACTAAGTGGAGAAAAAAATCGAGACATTCTTAAATAGATAGTTCAGTTTGCTTTAAAGCATGACACAAGTGTGAGAAAAGGACAGAAAAACACACAAGTATAATTTAGTGGCATTTATTCCATAAAGATTGTGAAAAATGTATCTTGTATGTATTATCTGGATATTTGCAAAGCATGAAAAAATCTGCTAATTACATAAGATATCAACAGCTTCCCATGGAAAGAGCTTATAGGGTTTCTGACCTGATATCATATTCATTTAATCTAATTTATGAAACTGCTTGAGGAAACATTCAGCTGCTTTTTGAAAGACTGACTTGGGGATTATTGGAGCTGTATAATTGTTCAACTGATCAGACTTAAAAAGAAACATTTTGTTTTACATTAATCTTGCAGAAATGGGCAATGAATTTGAGAAATAGATTGCTGTCTAAAAGTCTTGCCAAAAAATGTCTAGCTGAGAGCAACCCCAAATACTTTTTTTTTTTTTACGGTCTCATTTTCTTATTTTCAATCTTTATTCAACATCTGTTCTATTCCCCCTCCTCTGTAACATAATTATGCAGAAATCCAGCATAAAACAGGTTGAGCAGTTAATAACAGGCAGCTTAAACATTTTTTTCATACTGATACCCTGCAGATGTTTCTTTCTTTTTCTTTTTTTCCTTTGGCTTCTCATTTAATTTGTATACGTATCTTTCCTGATCTTGAAGTATGCTCTCACAACATATGGAAGCACCTGAAAATAAGTCTGGGAAATGCACATGTTCATAAGGCCCTTATTGTCCAGTTAAAGCAGAAGGAATTTGATTGACATAGATAGTCTCTCATCACACTCATTCCAGAAAGACTTCCAGACCTTTTAAAGATATTATGTATAAAAATTGACAGTCTTTCAACATACATCCATGTATATGCTTTCTTTTCTCCAAAATAGGCTCACTTTTTACTTTTCTATATCTGACGTAAACTCACTACGCATCTGAAAAGTAATCATGGCTCCATCATAAATACTCATTTTTCAATATTTCATTTCAGTAATTAGCACTTGACGTTTGGCCTAAAAGAGATGGAAAAATGTTATACTGACAGATGTTCAAAAGGTCCACTAAAATATGAGTTCCTCCATGCAGAAATAAGTACAAGATGTTGTTTTTACCTAAATTTCCAAAGAGTTCACCGATTAAAATAAATAAAGGTTGCTTATTCATTTGGAAAAAAAGTGTTTAAAGACGTCTGGGTTAACTGAGAAAAATGTACTAAAGGTTGAGTAAATCTTCAATTCAGTTCATATCAGAAAAAAAAAGGAAAATAAAAATTTCAAAAGACAATACTATGCAGAAATAGAATGGATTTCATTTTATGTGATAATTGTAAACAAATAAAGCACAGTAGGTGTAACTGAATGCACAACCTATTGTAATTGGAGGATTCTATCTTAAGGATCACATAAATACTTTAACTGGAATTATTCCATGAATGTTGAATTGGTTTATGAAAGATGAAAGTCAAACAAGCCTGATATGGGTGAACAATTTCCCCATGGGTTCTGGAATGTAAAACTTCTCATGTTTCCATTCTGAAGACTGCATAAGCTGCTTTTTTTCCCCATATTGTCACTGTTTTATTTTTGTATTTTTTGTACTTGAGGCAACTATTGTATCTTTTCAATATTTTCTGGCAGAAAAAAAATGTATAAAAAATGTTGATTTTAATATTTTTCCAGCCTGCCTGATGCATGAAGTTTTTACATTTATGTGGTTTCATTCACATATTTATTATATTATAGTTAGACGAGATACTACCCTCTATTAATGAGACACCATGTAATCTGATGGCTCCTGATGCAGGAAAAATATTTTTCTGCTTTCATTTGTCTCACAAAAGGTGATGAATAGTTAAAAATTAGCACAGAAGACTCATATCTTTGAAACATTTTTTCTGTAAGAGGGTCACAAAACTGCACCTTCTAACCTGCAGGGTTTAAAGGAAAAGAGAAATTATGCCATTGCAGTAGTAGAGTAAGTTTGACATAGATGAATAAAAGAAGGTTTCTTAACTAAATATGAACTTAAAAATATATCTGAAAGATTAATATATTTTCTTTGGGTAAAATTGCATGTAAGATAGTTACAGATTATAAGATTATTTAATTTTCCTTTGTTCTTCTGAAAGATGTCTGGTTTCCCTCCCAGGCAGAATGTTAAAAATCATTTTCAAACAAAACAAAAACATAAACCAACCAAACAACAAAAAACCCCAGCCAAACCTAAGCTCCACTTCAAATCCCTCCTTGTAATAGGGTAAGAAAAAGGATTTGATTTTTTAAAGAGTATCTAATGCTAGAAGCTGCTTTAATAATGAAAGATTACATGGATAGCTTTTGCAATGTGCCCAGTCTAGTTAGCCATAAATATGTGCATAGGTAACAGAAAAATTCTTTTGTAATGCAAAATTTTACTTCGCGAAAAAATAGTATTTCCATGAAGGAGTTCTTCAGCATATGCTTGAAAGGACTATCTTCATAGTTTCACTTTTAAATTATGGAAGTTGCAGAAAACTCTTTTTGTTCCACACCGTCCTCACCTGCTCCCAGCAAAGGAATCAAAGCTGAAGAGGCAGTTTGAAAGCAGGGAGGAAATGCTAAAAAATGTGAGAAGAAACTGAAAGACACTGCATCTGGTATATACTGAAATTACCTTGGAAGTCTGCTTAGAACTTCCTGCCATGTAGTGTGTTGCTACTTACTGTGCACTCATGTGTGCTTAGAAAATTGAGATTCTTGCCAGACTGCAATTTAGAGTAAGTTTATTAGATTATCAGTGTCTATTTGGGGGAGGGAGGATGGGACAGGATGGGACGGGGGGGGAAGAAAGTTAAAAAAAAATAAAATAAAAAGAGAAAAAAAAGAAAAAATGCAGTACCGTCTTCAAAACAAACACAAACATCTCTTTTATATAACACTGATATAACTGTGCTACTGTTTATGGTAGAGTTTTTCTGCACACCATCATTGTTTGTATGAACAAAAAAGTAACACAATACTGTGTTGTTGTACTGCAAAAGTAGATCCTCCTCAGTTAGCTTCACATAACCTCTTCCAAGCATCATACAACTTTCTTCAGTTTCAGCATTTACTTCAGGAATTCTACAATAGTAGAATTACTATTACTATACTATTATTATAGATTACAATAGTAATTTAATACAAGGCTTTAATTTGTTGCTTTATGATATTGGGTCCACTACTCACTATGCTGATCTGAAAAAGATGTACAATTATATGTCCTTAAAATGACTAATATCACCAGAATCTCAACTTCAAGACACCACAAGGATATGACTTCATGACATCAGGAGAACCAATACACAATACTGCTGCTGACCGTGGATGTCCACTTGTGACATGTAAAATGTATGTTATGGTAATAATGTATATTAGGGTAAAAATGCATGTATGTTAGGGTAATTCTGGGGAACTAATTTTATGCAAAACCAATTCTTCTTAGATTTCAAGTACAAGAGCAGAGAACAGTTATTTATTGTTAGAAGATCATGGCTAACTGAGGAAGTCTCAATGGACTGGAGGGTGGCAAATGTAACACCCATCTACAAGAAAGGCAAAAAGGAGGATCCAGGAAACTATAGACCTGTCAGTCTAACCTCGATACCAGGGAAGGTCACGGAGGACGTCATCTAGAATGCCATCAAAACCCACATAATGGGCAACCAGGGGATCAGGCCTAGTCAGCATGGGTTTATGGAAGGCAGGTCCTGCCAGACGAACCTGATCTCCTTCTATGACAAGGTAACCAGATTACTGGACGAGGGAAAGGCTGTGGATAATGTATACCTGGACTTTCAGAAAGCATTCAATACTGCCCCCCATACAATTCTCATGGAAAAACTGGCTTCACACCGCCTGGATGAGCATACAATCCGCTGGATCAAGCACTGGCTGACTGGAAGGTCCCAAAGAGTAGTGCTCAATGGATTTAAATCCAGTTGGCGGCCGGTCACAAGTGATGTCCCTCAGGGCTCAGTGTTAGGACCATTTCTGTTTAACGTCTTTATTGATGATCTCAACAAGGACATCGGGTGTATTATCAGCAAGTTTGCAGATGACACCAAGTTAAGCAGGAGTGTTGATTCCCAGGAGGATAGGGAAGTGCTACAGAGAGACCTAGATAGATTGGATCATTGGGCCAGCACCAATGGTATGAGTTTCAACAAGGGCAAGTGCCAGGTTCTGCACTTGGGCCACAATAACCCCATGCAGCGCTACAGGCTTGGGGAAGTGTGGCTGGAGAGCTGCCTGGAAGAAAGAGACCTGGGGGTTCTCATTGACAGGCGGCTGAATATGAGCCGGCAGTGTGCCCAGGCGGCCAAGAAAGCCAACGGCATTCTGGCTTGTATTAGAAATAGCGTGACCAGCAGAAGTAGGGAGGTGATTGTGCCTCTGTACTCAGCACTGGTGAGGCCACACCTCGAGTATTGTGTCCAGTTTTGGGCACCTCAACACAAGAGAGATATCGAGGTGCTGGAGCGTGTGCAGAGGAGGGCAACGAAACTGGTGAAGGGCCTGGAGAATAAATCATACGAGGGGAGGCTGAGGGAGCTGGGACTGTTTAGTATGAGGAAGAGGAGGCTGAGGGGAGACCTCATCACTTTCTACAGCTACTTGAAAGGACACTGTAGAGAGGTTGGTGCTGGTCTCTTCTCATAGGTAATTAAAGACAGAACGAGAGGGAATGGCTTCAAGCTCCAACAGGGTAGGTTTAGACTGAACATTAGGAAAGAATTCTTCACAGAAAGAGTGGTCGGGCATTGGAATAGGCTGCCCAGGGAGGTGGTTGAGTCACCATCCCTGGATGTGTTTAAGAGCCGTTTAGATGCGATGCTGGGGGATATGGTGTAGGGGAGGACTTTGTAGAGTAGGGTAGATAGTTGGACTCGATGATCCCAAGGGTCTCTTCCAACCTAGACGATTCTATGATTCTATGATTGATTCTAAGAAACAAATCCTTTCTCTTCAATATTTTTTCCTGCTATCCACCAATAACGGAGATTTTGTAACTGATGTTAAGTAATGTTTCATGTGCAACAGTAAAGATATGATTACTATACATACACAACATCACTTTGAGGTTCTACCAAGACATGATAGCTGTCAGAAGAAAGCAGTGTCCTCCTATCTTTGCATAGGGAAATTTTCCTAGCCTTAAAATATGTTATTTACAAAGTTGATAAGCCTCAGACTCCAGCATTACTCTTCTTTCACGAGCCGTTTCATTAGAGATTGTGAAAATATATCTTGTATGTATTATTTGGATATTGGCAAAGCATAAAAAAATCTGCTAATTGCATAAGCTATCAACAACTTCCCATGGAAAGACCTTATAGGGTATCTGACATGATATCATATTCATTTAATCTAATTTATGAAACTGCTTGAGAAAACATTCAGCTGCTTTCTGAAAGACTGACTTGGGGATCATTGGAGCTGTCTTGGCCTGACCTTTGGCCTTCTACGTAAAGATAGAGGATAGTAACATACAAGTGCTTTGTATTGGCCATACCAAGAACTTTTTTTTAAAATATAGTTCATGTTCAGAAGGCTTACTAGCCTGTAGGATATACTTCAGCAGTGAGCACAAGCTATATGTCTACCAAAAATCCCCAAATTGAGGGGCATTGAGCCAGCAACGTGCACTGGCAGCCCAGAAAGCCAACCACATCCTGGGCTGCATCAAGAGAAGCATGGACAGCAGGTCATGGGAGGTGATTCTACCCCTCTGCTCTGTGCTCATTAGACCCCACCTGGAGTACTGTGTCCAGCTTTCGAGTCCTCAACACAGGAAGGACATGGACCTGTTGGAAAGGGTCCAGCAGAGGGCCACAAAGATGATCAGAGGGGTGGAGCACCTCTGCTATGAGGACAGGCTGAGAGAGCTGGGGTTGTTCAGCCTGGAGAAGAGAAGGCTCCAGGGAGACCTTATAACAGCCTACAAATATTTGAAGGGAGCCTATAGAAGAGCCGGAGAGGAACTCTTTTTCAGGAAGACTAGTGACAGGACAAGGGGTAACGGTTTTAAATTGGAAGAGGGGACATTTAAATTAGACACCAGAAAGAAATTCTTTACTGTGAGGGTGGGGAGGCACTGGAACAGGTTGCCCAGGGAAGTTGTGGATGCCCCATCCCTGGAAGTGTTCAAGACCAGGCTGGATGGGGCTTTGAGCCACCTTCTTTAGTGGAGGTGTCCCTGCCCATGGCAGGGGGGTTGGAACTAGATGATCTTTAAGGTCCCTTCCAACTCTAACCATTCTATGATTCTATGAAATTCAGTGAAATTCAATATAGGTATTCACTAAAAAAAAGCATCATATCCTAAGAAACTGGTGATCCAAAAATCTGAATTATGCCCTTTGCAGTTTAGGAAGACAAACAAAGACAACTGGAAGTTGGCTGGTACTGATCCTTAACTAGAACAGACAGTCAAATACATAACCTTTCCTTTCTTTGCAAAAACAGTATTCTAAAAAATGTTAAGAGATTGACGAAGTGTAACAAACTGGCATTCACTATCCAACCATCTAAATCCTGAGCAAGCTCAGTAAAATGTTAATTAACCTAAAAAATCTAACAAGTTTAATATTCTTGAAAATTCAGTCTGGACTTGGGTCACAGTGTAGACTTGACAGTGCACTGGTGGTAGATCTAAAGAGAAAGATGAGACATTCATTATTCTTATACTCCTGTATGTCTGCATTATTTAATACTGTCAACCATGAGATCTATCTAGCTTGTTTGATCTAGGGAGATTGTGCTGTACCTTTTTGTCAGAAATGAGAAATAATAGAACATATCCACCATGACTAAGACCTGCATTTGTGGTGAACAGTATAATTATCAGTGTACTTTCAGGTCCTATCTATATATCATGATTAGATGATATATCTTATATATTCAGTGGTATAATTCACCTGGTATGGACTGAAAAGCTAACAGCTTGCATGTAGCAGACAGCTTTACCTCTCCTTATGTCAGGAAAGTGATGATACCTTCACCAGGGAGATGCTTGGACAAGATCAGCAGGTGAAGGAATATTTACTAGTTCAGCAGAGTAAATGATTCACAGAAGTGTTGTGAAGCTCTCACAACTATATTATAGTCTTCTGGGGGTGAAATTGTACCACTATAAAGACTAAAATAATCTGTGTTCTGGGAAGGCTGCATTGCTTAGATACGTAAACTAAGAAGTTAACATTTTGATGCTCCCTACCTACTCAATGGAAAAAAAGAGACTCTTCCAGAGGGAAGTTCGGGTTAAATTCTTAACATAGAAACTAAGATACTTTTGGAGTAAGCTGTCTCTCGTTTGGCTACCAAAAATAAGGAAAAAGATAACCTCATGAAGTTCAACAAGGCCAAATGCAAGGTCCTGCACTTGGGTCAGGGCAATCCCCGATACCTTGCAGAGAAGGACTTGTGGATACTGGTGGATGAAAACCTGTATACCAGCTGGCAATGTATGCTTGCATCCCAGAAAGCCAACCATATCCTGGCCTACATCAAAAGAAGCATGGCCAGCAGGTCAAGGGAGATTATTCTCCCCTTCTACTCTGCTCTGGTGAGACCGCACCTGGAGTACTGCATCCAGCTCCAGGGTCCCCAGCACAGGAGAGACATGGATCTGTTAGTAGGGGTCTAGAAGAGGACCACAAAAATAGTGAGAGGGCTGGGACACCTCTACTTTGAAGACAGTTGGGATTGTTCAGCCTGGAGAAGAGAACACTCCAGAGGAGATATTATTGCAACCTATCCATATATTATAGGGGGCTTATAAGAAAGATGGAGAGAGAATTTCTAATAGAGCCTGTAGTGACAGAACAAGGGGTAATGGTTTTAAATTGAAAGAAGGATAATTTAGATTAGATATTAGGAAGAAATTTTTTCCTATGAGGGTGTCTTGTGCGTGGTAGGGGGTTGGACTAGATGATCTTTAAAGGTCCCTTTCAACCCAAACCACTGTATGATTCTATGATTATATAAATCCTGTATCTTAACTTTTGTGTTCTTTGTATGAAGTTTTCACAAAAGTCAACCTATAAATAATATTTTCCCTTTTTGCTGGTTGGCTACAAAGCTCTCTCAGTCAAGCAAAAAGTGACCTGCCTTTACTCGTCTTCACTTTCTCAGATGAAATGTCATATATCTCGATACAGTATTTCATAGTTCAACTAGAATGACAAATTTTAACTAGAACTGGAGTCCTTTGGGACATAGGCTACCAAAAATGTATTATTTTAAAGTTGAGGCACTCAGCTGTTTTCTCGTTCTGGAGAGAAAATGAGAGATCTTAAGTCAAGAGCTTAATAAACCACTGGGAGGTACTCAGATACTGCTGTGATGAGTATCAACAGAATGAATAGGAATATCTAATACACAGTAAAAGTCATGTGGGAAACGGTTGACTTTCAGAGAACTACCTGCTCTTTTTATGATAACTTGGCAGCATATGTGCAAGGAGTGCATATATATTTATAAACCTTTCTTTTTCCCTACTGTACAGTGATGATAGCAATCTCCTCTTTTGCACTGTGTCCATTTGACAAGCCTGATTTCTTTAGAAACAGATACATGCCTTTCACTTCCAAATTGCAAATATGGCTGAAAGGCCTGGATGCTTTTAAGCTACTACATTTTGCCAGAATGAACAAGAATACTAATCATAAGCATGAAATAACTAACATGAACAAAAATAGCAGCAAACCATCCTGCTAGATGGTAGCACACTGGAAAGAGCGCAGCATAAAGATTAATAAATAAAAGACAAACAGTGAGGTGGATCATAGAGTACAGTTGCTATTACACTATTTTCCTGTCTGACTTTTGCTTCAAAGAATGAATTTAAAAAATAATCTGGAAACAAACAAAAAAACCCCCCACATTAAAAGATGTTTAGAGCAGGAAGGATTTGGGGCCATTAACCTTGACAGAGCTTTCTTTGCCCTAAGCTATCCTTGTGCTTTCATAAAATGAGCCACCAATGTTCATTTGGAGACTGAGATGAAAATACAACTGTATTTCACTCATGTTTTGTTAAATGTACCCACTTAGTCGCTGACATAGACTCGCTTTCCCGATGCACCTTAAAAAGTGCAATTATTCAAATGTGAAAACTCCATATAATTTCTTTTCTTGCTCATGTATTCCAGTAATTTAGGCTATGTCCAGGATGATCATGTAATCACCTTCAAAGGTATTTCCCTAATCTGTAGAGGACTGCCAAGAAGCTGCAAACCTGGCCTTCCAAAAAAAGAAAATCATGTAACTGTAGAGAAGGATACAAACTTCTTACTAGAAATAAAAAATAAGATTAGAAGCAATGTTTCTGATCAGAGAGAGTCAAACTAATAGAATGAAGGTAGCCAGAAAAGAAGCATAAAAAAGGGAAAACCATGTAGGAAAAGTAGTGAAAAGACATCCTTTATGCAAAATAGCAAAAAAGGTGATCAAAAGGTAAAAAAAAAATTGTAAGATCAGAGATAGAAGCAACATTCCATAATTAAGAGATAATAACAGGGAAAATCAAATACCAAGGTGAAAACTGTATGTGACTAGCAGGAACGATCTGAAATACTAAATAAGAAAGATTGAAAAGGTGATAGTGCAAAAAAAAGTATGCAAGAACACAAAAACACATGAAACAGATGGAATGTTAAAAGTAAAATGCTGGGGGAGAAATGTAATGTAATGCTTGGATCAAAGGAGTGTGGTAGAAATCACACAAGTGTTACTAAGAATGATTAAGAGTAATAATGATGATGATGATGATTGAACTGATTCGTTTTAAAAAGAAAAGCCAGGAACTAAGAACTGTTAGGATGGAAATGAAATAAAATTCACAAAAAGAGCAATTTGAACCACTTGAAAATAACACTAATATCTGTGCAATCTGACTAAATGTATACTTCCTAATGCACATTTTAGGGCCTATCAACAGTACATAAAGTATTACACAGAAATGCATGCATAATAATAATACAAGCCTAAACCATTCAGCTGTATCACAAATAATAATTATCTGGGACACTAAAAGATCATGGCAAAAGCTAATCTAATAAGTCTTCCATTATCCTTTAATACTTTAAAACTGTGCCGTGAGCTAAACAGTTGTCAAAATTGAGTTCTGTTTACACCGAGCTGACTATCAGTGAAATAAACAGAGATCACTGCAGAGCTCTAATTACAAAAACAAATTGTTCTCTCTGTAATCGAGCTGAAAAGGTTAGTCTCCTTCTTCTCCTGCCCACTCCTCCCCCCTCATCAGACTTTATGCTTATTGGAAACACAAAGGCAGATGAAAGATCATATGTCATTTTTTGAGCAGATCAGAATTGTAGAGAGGGGACGTAATAGAAAGACCCCACCAGATAACACTGATTAGCTGCTGCCTTGCAGGGATGAGGTCACAGAGAGCACAGTGACTACTTTCTACCAGATATTGTATTTCATTTTAACTCAGCTAATGGCATACTCCCTTCCCTCCAAAGTGCAGTGGCTAAAGTGTGGTCTACCAGATAAGTGCAATCCATGGCTATCCTCCTTTTGACGGGAGGTACAGACTGCAGAGGTTATGCAGAGAGGCACGGGGGATCTGTTCTCTCAGAACAGGCTCAAGATCATATGGAATGCCATTCTCAATATCACAGATGTAAAATCTGCAGTTGTATACACTCCACCTTATGCAAATAGGATCTGGCATACATATTTGTAGAAAGTTGACTGCATACGGATTTGGGGACTATACTATTAATAAGCCCACATCAGGAGACTGAGTTCAGATTTCATATGGTGAAGCACTGCCCATATGAATGCCCGACATGAGCAGAAGTAGAATAGCTCACTAATTATCATGTCTTCTAAGTTTTTATTCATTCCTATTGGGGAAAGATCACATGCTATTTGGTTTGCAGAAGTAAAGTCTTACATTGATAGGCACTTTGATGTGCAGCGCCCCACTTCTCATCCCTCTTGCCAATATTTTTCTTCTATCACAATCACAGATTAGCTAGTGTGTCTGGCACCAGTGTAGACATTCATGCCTGAATATAAAATGCCGACTGCGTGCTAACAGCCATGGTTGCCTATACCACCACTTCTCTACAGATATATAATTCATTTCTTGAAAGAAATGCTATTACAATGCAACTAAATATAACACAGCTCCTCAGCAGGTATCACTGTGGTGAGAATAGCCCATCACAGTCAGACTGTAAAATTTGTTCTATACAAGCCAGTCTCTGCTTGTTCACTGTCAGAGACAATACATTTTGCATCATCACTTACGTTGTTTTCCTTATCTGGCATGATAGTTACAATCTATATTTCTCGGCTCTGTGCCCCAGGGACTAAAGCTACCAAAGTACAAGGAAAGCAAATACACTAATAAAAATGCAGTACCAGCCCATCTCATGAACAGAACCAGAGTCACCTTTGATTTCCAACATGCTCACAGCCCTATCCAAGATAGCTTCTAAATTACTACTTTAAAACACTGAAAGCCAGCATGAGAAAAGTTCTTATTTTATGAATAACTGGTACCTAACACACATAGCCTAGTTTGGGTAAGAATACTGGTTCATTATAGCTTGTACACAGTTTTGCATCTAGAACTCAAATCAAAGAAAAGATTACTGAGAAACCTTATTACGATGGCAAAGCATGCTGCTCCTTTGAATTATGAAAACAAAAACAAAAACTGAAAAAAGGCAATTAAATCTACTTAATTCCGACTTTCTACAAAACTACACCAGATCTAAAAATTTAAGGCTCATTTAAAGCAAATGGAATGGGGCATTAACAGCTTATTGAAGATGTCAATCAACTGGAGATGTGGGAAGAATTCAAACACATGTAAGTACTGGCAGTACTCATGCCTGATTTTTTGATTCTTGTTCCTACTAAGGGGAAAATTTCAGTCTAGCACCCCTATTGGAACTAGAAATGGCTCCCAATGTAGATTTCCCTTTATAATTCTTTCATAATGTACCTCCTCTAATACTCGAGACATTAAAAAACCTCATGCTTTAAAAGTGGAGTGTCTACCTTCTTTATCTAGGCTGCTTAAATAAAAATAATTTTAAAGTTTGCTATTAGCACCTTTGGATTTTTAGCACATTTGACTAGGTGCATTGTATCTGCACTTATATTTCATTTGCAAAATCTGACTGCTATAGATGTTGGAATCTTTAAAATTATTTTAAATTTGTTTGTTTATAGTCCAAATATGAATTTTCTGTTGGGAAACAATGAATTTCACAGTAGCCATTCATGGTTTGCAAGAAAAATATATTATTCTTTGATATCCTTATAATTGTCCAATTTAAGATGGGAGAACATAAAGTCATTACTCTAAACAGAAGTAAAAACTGAGCAGAAATTTGCACTATTTGCTCAGTCCAGAATGACAAAAGTACACATCTGCTTGCATAGTCAATAGCAAAAGGGAACTTTTAATCTGATTAGGCCTGTAATACAAACATAAAACAATAATAATGAATAATAGTGGAACTTTTAAACTCTTATATGTAAATAAGATTTATAATTGAAATTAAAATGTATTATAATATGAATGTATTCAGTTTAACAGTTTGATGTCTCATACTTTACACAATGATAGTTTCCATCTTGCTGTAATTCTGGTTGGTAATTTGAAAATCCAACCTACTACTTAAACTTAAGACCTTCATTTTTTGCATGCTCAGAATGAGCATTCATTCATGCCGGATGCAAAACAAGTACCTTAAATTAAAAACATAAAATAAAATAGGACAAAATTGCAGGAACAGATATTGTAAAATAATTTGAGACTACCTTGAAACATCTTGCCTATATCTAGCAGGAACTTCTATTCAAAGGATGTGATTTTTTTCAGAAGATGAATTAAGGCCTTTTTTGGTTGTTGTTGCAGCATCTGTGAAAATGCACATAAAAAATTCTGTGCCAGAATATGTGTCTAATTCCAGAAAACTCTATAAAATGCAACAGGCTGAAGTAACTGTCCACTTCTTCATTTGCTCAAAAATAAGATTTTTACCCAGAGGAGTAAAAAAAACCCATGGCAGCTGCCATCTTTTTGTTTTGCTTTAAGCAGCTTTGCAGTGTGGATTTCTGACCTTTCAGGCTAGCAAACATCATTAGAAAAGATCTAGTTCTGACAGAAGCAAGCTCCTCTTTTCTTTAGGCTGTGGTTCCACAATATGTAAAGCTATGCCTGGCATGCACTCTGAATGTGTTTCTACCCCTTTTGTTAATGCTATGGTAAGCAGGTTCACATGGCTAAAATACCAGAAAAAAAAAAAATCAAAATAGTTTTCTGTCAGTTCATTTTCCTTAACTGGCTTGCTGCAGGAACACATGAGCCCTCTCTCCTTTAAAAATCCCCAGCTGGAGAAAGGAGAATGTATCATGTTGGTGGAACAAGGACTCTTTAACTCATTTAGACCAGCTAAAATGGTGAAGGTAACTTTCTAACACTGGAGAGACTGTGATGAACCATGCGGTCATCAAGAGTTAACACTTATCATGGACAGTCACGCACATTTTTATCTCTCCCTTTAATGTTAAAAGTTTACTTCTTGTTTTAAACATATTAATGTCTTCCTAGGAATCCTTCTTCCTAGGCAATAGCTGCCTCCACTGCCAAAGAAAGCTGGTCACAGAAAAGACTTCTAAGATGTGAATTCTTCACAGCGGGGACATGAGTCTCCCCAAGTAATCTGGGACCACAAGTTACATGCTTTCTACATGCCTTATGAAGACAGTATAGGTACAGCTGCTACAAGCCACAAACTGAGGGACCCTAGCCTTACATCTGCTTCTGAAGAAGTGTCATCAGAAAGGTATCATAAAATCTAAAAGGCAAAAATTAGCTGGTTCAAGGTCAGCCAGCTGCAGAAGGGTATGATGACGGAACAAAAAAGAAGATTCTGAATACCTATGTTAGGAAGGTCTTCTGTTTCCTTGAATTGTACACCGTATGCTTAACCAAGTAGTACAAAGTCTCAAGTTCTCATTAGGCATGCAGAGAAAGGGACAAGAATTCCTCATTTTTACCTCAGTAAATATTGTCTTTTTTAAAAAGAAATGGATTTGATAACAAACATCAGTGTGATAATGTCTTCCTGCTCATACTGTCGTAGTTACCATTATGTAAAAATCAGTCAGGAACACAAGCATAATATGCACAGAACAAGAAAATCAATTGTTTAAAAGGACAAGCTACCACAGCCTATCATATCAACAATTCATATTTTCCACTGGTTCTTAATTTACTTTCAATGCCAGTTCAAGAACCTGGCCACAATATTTAAGGCTTTGCTGAGCAGGATGCATCTGAGAATAATTCTCTGTTCACTGCACAATGAGACAGCTGTGTCCCTCTAGGCCACTCTCACAAGTGTGAAGCTCTCAAGACTAGAAATAAAATGTTCTCAGTTGATGGCTGTCATTTGATGGGAAAGACACATCACAAGGAATAAACAGGGGCTCCAGTCGGATTCTCCTACACTGAGGTAGTAATCAAAGCAAGAATAATAATGAAAGTAAACAAAAACTGAAGCTAAACAGCAATAAATAAAACATGCCACATCTGTAAGCTAAGGGTTGGAAAGCCGAGCCTGTCATTAACACCTCCATGGCTACATCAAACATATATGGTGTGGATCTACCAGGATGTACATATTGCTTCCAGCTCCCCATCCACATCCTAATTTCTATTCTTCTAATGGTCACTGGGGTGCAAAGAGATAAAAATGAATTCAACAGAGGTGTGGTGTCCCATCCTGGATTTAGCCCCAGTAAGCAGTTGAGAACAAACAAGTCTCACAGTTTGGTCAAGTCGATATCTAAATGATTGAGGTAGCTGGTTCTCACAGGCTGTGAAAAGAGACACCTTTTATGTAATTAAGTGGTCAGTAAGGTCTGAATCCTATTTACTTTAGCATACTGTACTTAATAAAATGCTGTATCATAGAATGGTTCATGTTGGAAGGGACCTGAAAGATCATCTAGTTCCAACCCCCCTGTCATGGGCAGGAACATCTTCCACTAGATGAAGTCTTTCTTTATCTTTTCACTAGAGATGACTTTAACATTTTTTACATCTTCATGTGTTTTACAAGGAAATGGGAGTAATTTTGTTTCCTTTTGTATAACACTGCTGTCAATTTTTATTTATTGTTTGCCCAGCCTCACTCTCCTTGCACACTATTCCTACAAAATAGCTGGAAGAGCTACTTTGAAATCAAAACCACTTCTGCTGGATAGAACAAATGGCAGGATATGCTTGAAGAGTTACACGGCTGGCAGTCACCACTGAGAATAAAGCATATAATGCTAATTCTCAGCATGCATCAGGGTGGAATTCAAGCTCAGCTGAACAGAATTGCAGGTATCCTTGTCTACCTTTGAGCTGTTCAACCTGGCAGTACAGTGTACCATAGCTTTACATTCAAACCTGTTTTGTTCTTTTCAGTAAGGAAATCCTGAATGCAGGATTGATGGCATTGCTCGTTTGAATCGGCAAGCAAGCTATTAACGGGACATGTCTGGGTCAAATATTCTACAAGTTTCAGGTTCTATTGTAACCTCTTTTTAAAACAGAAATGGAAAGAAGTTTGCTTTTCCTAAGGTTCCACATGAATATGTATAATAATTGAATGAGAATCTAAGAAAAAATGTAACACTTCTCAGATAAACTGAGAGACTCCTATCCTTGTCTAGGAAAATGCGAGTGACACTCTGTGGAGCAAGAAATGTTGGTTCTTGCTCTATGGATTCTTTGGCTGGATCTGGGTTAGCAAATGTAAAAATGCCACAGCAGGTAACTGTCTATACCATGTAACTACTCTGCCTATAATGTTGATGCAATTGGAATGATATGGGGCACATATTTGGCCTGGGCCAGCTATCACTCTGCCAGGCTGTTTTAGACAGGATTCAGAAGTCAGCATAGTCAGGAATCACAGCTGTGTGGTCCTTCTGATCTTCTTGGATTTTACCTTGGACCTTCACAAAAACTGTGTGAAAAAGTTATGAAAGCAGGTGACTTTTCTGTGCTGCAGGGTAGAAGAGACTACGTCTGTAGCCAGATCATGAAGTTCAGTTTCAGGATCAGAATACCGATGGTTTATTTGCACAAAGTAAGGCTATGAGGGTGTTACCTGACACGATCTGAGCAACAGTGAATAAAGATGGATTAACAAGATGCTTCTTTGGTGTCTTCTGACTCTCCCTTTACCAGACCCAGCCACAAAACTGCAGCAAACCCCATGAAGCTATGGAAGCATAGTCAGGAGCCACAGCAACCCAAACAGATCCCACCACAGCCCATAAAGCAGGAGTGGACATCAGGTAGACAAGCAGCCTGAGATATCGCTTTGATGAAAGACCTCCGCAGCACATCTGTGAACACCAGAGTACGTAAGATCACGTGTACTTCTGGCTGAGGCTACCCTGAAACACTTTGGAAAATTAATCCTTATCAGTTAAACAGGCAAACTTAAAAGGAGATTAGTTCAATCGCATTAAACTGCTATGCGAATATTCTTACATTCTTATTGTTACACTCTTATTCTTTATTTTTAGTCTTATTCCTATTCAGAAATAAAATGGTCCTTATTTACTTTACTCTCATTCACTTTGGAACCAATTTAAGATCAGCCAAACTAAGTGTATTTTAAGCCCAAATAAAGATATCTAAACAGATTTGTCTAATCCACCTGTAATGCTAATTTGGACAATTTTCACAGCTGCTCCAGTGTAGAAAAAAAACCAAAAACATTCAGAATCGTGCTAGAATGAGCAAAATAATAATAATGGATGTTTGCATTCCTGAGTGGAATTCTGCAACAATAACTTGTGAAAGAATTCTGCCAGTATTTTTTCAAGGGTGAGGAAAGTCAAAATGACAACAAGGTAAGGAACAAGCCTGAAATAGGCATTTGGCAAATTGTGTAACAGAGGAACAGTAAAAATGTCATTAAAATATTATCTTTGATATGCATTATTACTGAAACACCAAACAATAAAGGATATTGCCACTATATGTACATAAAAAAGTTATTCTTATTTGCCAAAACTTCCAAGAAGTGTGAGAATAAAAATCAGAAGGAGCTGAAAACAGCAAATTGGAGGCTACCAATGTAAGGTGGGATTTTTTTCCAGAAAAAAGGAAGGAAAATGCATTTTTACTTGAATGCTAGTAACTGGTATAACTATCAAGTCCCTCTTTCATAAAAATTCATTGTGAAGAGACAGACTTGAGTCAATAGAATCCCAAATGAAAGATAAAATTCAAGATGAAAATNAATAAATGTGGGGGGTTCTTCTTTTTCTTTTTCTTTTTCTTTTTCTTTTTCTTTTTCTTTTTCTTTTTCTTTTTCTTTTTCTTTTTCTTTTTCTTTTTCTTTTTCTTTTTCTTTTTCTTTTTTCTTCCCCTGTCTTTCTGTTATGGCCTAAGAAATAATTGAAAATGACATCACATCTTTGCAATATTCCCGCATTTCTGCAAAGATTCTGTTTCTACTTTCTGATTTTAGACACTAAATCTTCTACACTTTTTTGGGTTGAAAGTTGACTTAGATAAGAGGAAAGTATATTTTAATTAGTAACTAAGGAAATGTTTGTAATGAATGGAACACATTCAGGAAGGGTAGTTATCATGTAAACCAGCACAGAAAAAAGGCTGGTGATATTTGAATTGGTTATAAGAGAGCACTTTTAAATTAAAGACAAGTGGCAGGCACATAAAAACATGTTATCTCAGATAACTTGTCAGCTACACAAGGACAAGAGGAAATGGGCACAAACTTGAATATAAGAAGTTCCACCTAAGCATGAGGAGGAACTTCTTTACTTTGAGGGTGGCAGAGCACTGGAACAGGCTACCCAGGGAGGTGGTGGAGTTTCCTTCTCTGGAGACATTCAAAACGTGCCCGGACAAGTTCCTGTGCAACCTGCTCCAGAGGTCTCTTCCAACCTCATGTGATTCTGTGATTCTGTGATACAGTGAAGTCACAAACTGTGCACCCAAAAAGGGAAAAAAAAAAAAAAAAAAAGCTAGAGTAAAAGTTAACCATATTTGGAGAGGGAAAAAAAGAAAAACTTCAACAAATAAAATTCCAAGTGAACGGGACACATAAAAATTTGTCACCAGACCAAAACCAAATATTTACTTGATTTTATATGTTTTTTAGGTCTAAAAAATAAGAACTGCAGCAGGTGGTTCTAAGTCAGGAATGTGATCTAACAGATACCTTACAGAGGCAGTAGAAAGAAAATACCCAGTGGAACCCAGTGTAATTATAATGCCAAGATACAAATTATATAGGAATGATGAAGTACATTGCACTTAAAACAACTAGTAGAAGAGTCCACAAGAGGATAAACATTGCTTACTTGATTTACTTTTTAGCATTCAACAGGCCACATTGAAAATCTAATTATCTACATGCTACACTGCAACAGTGGCCATAAAACACTCAAATTCAAAGTCTCTTGTAGAAAAGAAAAAGGCAAAAAAAAAAATTACTATAATAGTATTTTACTTAAAAAAAATGGGAACTACCTGAACATGACAAAACTTTTTAAAAGGAAGTTGAAAAGGACAACTAAAAGATTAAATGCTTGCAGATAGCATGACAGAGTGCTTAAATATACTGTACTAGGAGTTCAGAGTAACTGTATACCACTCATCAAAAACACTTTTTAAGGACAGAAAAATAGCCAGCAAGGTGAAACAGCAAAGGAGGCCATTAGAAGTAAAAAGATACTCTTTAAAAAGAGGGAACTGTGTGCAAATTTGGAAGAGAAAAATGCATACAGTCAGACAAATAAAATGTTACAATATTGCAGGGAAGGATGGAAAAGGTTTTTAAGATAATTTGTCCATGACATAGCAAGCAATGAGGAGAATTAAAAAAAAAAAAAACCCACCAGTAAAAAATGAAAGCCTGCCAGAGAATCAGTGGATCAGTAGGGCTGACAGAAAATCAGCAGATAATACAACACTGGAAAAAGATAATATTGCAAGTACCCACTCTTAAAAAAAAAAAAAAAAAAAAAAAAAAAAAAAGAAAAGGAAAGAAAATGAAAAGGAAAATAGGTTTGAAAAGAAGGAGCCCAGGGAGATTCCCACAATGCATTCATTTATTTTGGGGATAGAAATGAGTCATAAAAACTTCCTGCAACTGAAAGATTAATAGACTAAAATTTCAAGAAAATAGGTAAAATGACTCCTAAAAAATCAGCAGACCATATGGAACCCAAATATGAAATTAGAACATTGTAACACTATCACTTAAATTAACTTTGGTACCAGACAAATATGAGTAGTAAAGTCAGAGAATGATTGTGAAGAGCTGCAGACAGATATCATGCTATTGAATGACTACAATAAAATGACACGTGAGATTCAATGTCAACAGAAGCAGATAATGTACATTACAAAAACCAGTGACAACTCTCAACACACAAACTATAGACTCTAAAACAGATCTCTGTATTTTTTTTGGACAGTTAAATGAAGATGACAGCTCGTAGCTCATCAAGAGATCAGTTCGAATTAGAAGACATCTTGGAAAAGGAATAGAGATTATAACACAAAACATTACTCTGTTTAAATCCACAGCTGCTGTGTCTAGACTTCTGTATGCAATTCTGTCCATGCCATGTTCAAAAGAATATAATAGAACTAAAAAGATAAAAACGGGCAGCAAAGATGATCAAAGTTATGAAAAGGCTTTCGTAAGAGAAGAGATTAAATAGACTATGATTTTTTAGCTTGGAGAAAAGACAACAAAGGGAAAATATGAAAAGATTTTTGAATCGTGATTGTCACTGAGAAGACTAATAGGAAACAGTTATTTACTGCTTCTCTTAAAGCAAGAACTAGGCACTCTCAATGAAATTATCAGGTAGCAGGTTTCAATGAACAGCAGTATGTTTGTGCACACACCTAAGTAAGTTGTGGAGACCTTTGTGCAGGACATTATGGATGCAAAGGGTTAGTCACACAATTAGGCAAATTCATGGAACAAAAATCCACCCATATTTGATGGGAAAATGTCTTTTTTTATTTTCTTGCATTATTTTCTTTAGACCCTTAATTGCACAGGGGTGTAATTGTCCTAAAGTCTTTGTGCAATCGCTTGAGTGACAGGAAATTCCACAAGGTGACTTAGATGCTACGTCTAGGTGGATGATTGAATTACCTTCAGCTAGTATAACTGAAGGACATATGTATAGTACAGTTGCCATAGACTGCATGATGAGCTGTACTTTCTTACTTCACAGTGACTTCCATGTCTCAACCTTTACTAGACAGGGTTGGTTTTGTATGTTTTTAAATTCCTACAGATTAATATCTTACATACTAAAGAAAATGTTTAAATCACCGTGGCAGTAGCTGAATCAGCGCTTGCACTGCACCTTCCCAGCATTTTTTATTACTCTTGCTTTCATATCCATTATTCTGAATGTCAGGGAGATATTTTTAAGTACTAGCTTAGTTAAGTTTAATAAAAGATATTAAAATATCTGTACCAGAAAAATTAAAATAATTCCTTATTTAGAATTTAGTTTAATAAAATCAAATGTATATGTAGCTAACCGCATGACTGCTCTAGATAACATACATTTTACAGGAGTAACATTTTATGGTCTATGCTAGAAGAGTGATGTAGAAAAAGACAAGTGGGACCAGGATTATGAAAAGTCACAGAAAGTATCATTAATTTCATATGTACAACAGAAAATTTGGCTATCTTTTTTATTATGATCAGTAGTATTATTATTAACTTATTGTTTTAGGCTGAATTTCCTTTTCAAAATCTGATCTGTTCTATTGTTTTCAACAATAGGATATATAATTCTTACATTTATTAACATGAAATTTTCTGATGATTTTCTGTGAAAGGAAATAAAAAACTTAGTTAACTTTCAAAAAGCCGAGGGGTCTAAAGCCCAAATCAGAAACCACATTCAGAGGCTAAATTGGTCATGTTAACTCTTTTGATGTATAAGGGTACAAGACAACATAGAGAGATATGAAAAGCTGTGCAAAGCTGCAATTTAAAGGAAGTTTTACGCTACTTCTAGTAATGCACATTTTTACGTTCCCACTCTGTAAACTAGATAAACTTGGAATATTTTGTGAACTGTAAATTTAACAGGGAGTAGCAAAGCGTAAATTCATGTGATAGTATCTTAATTTGAATTACATTTCCTATCACTTCTGAAATATAAATTTATAGTTATTAAAATTTGTCTACTGAAAGGTTTAACAAGACAAAACAGGTATAAAATGGATGAGTTTTGTTTGGTTTTGTTCTAAATGTATTCTCCATCTTCTCTTCCCCTGTAAAAGTAATTAATTAATTAATTTATTTATTTATTTATTTAAAAGAAAGGTCATGTTGTGGATAAAAAAAAAAGAAACTAAACCATCAGAAGAAAGTAGTCAAATTTCCCAAATTAAACTGACTACCTTGAGGGAGGAAAAAAAATCCAGATGGAATCATTACTCCACTACTTGTTTATCAGTTAACAAAGTTGAAAGAGCAAACACAAAAGGTATTTGACCAAAAAAAAAAGGTATTTGGCAGATGTACAACACATGATTTACTCTCTGATATGGTTCTGAGGGGCACTTACAGAATTAAATAGTTGTTATTAGGGTTACTCTGAACATGAGAAAATAGTAACACATCCTTGACAATCCCGTTCAATTTGCCAAAAATACAGCTCATTCTTTATCTGTGTGAGCCTTGTAAGAAAGCAGTCTGTGTTCACTAGTAATAACACTGATGCTGAATAGCAACTTGTGAGACCAGATCTATACTGTGATCTATCTGTATTGCTGGCAAAGCCAGGTCAACTACAAGTGTGGAAAAAAATTACAACCCCAGGTCACACAGCTATTTGGCAGAAAACCCTGACATTCACGTAGCTATATGAATATATGTTTAGTTTAGTTTATCTCTTTCAGGGATTCAGTGCAGAAAGGCTAGAAGGAGACCTCTTTGTGTCAGCGTACATCTCCAACAGCTGACTCCGGTGATGGAGTTGAGATGAGAATGGCAGGTGTACTACTGCAGATAAACCTCACCTTACCACTAATAATCGCACATACTACAGTGTGTTTGACACAACAGGATAGACCCTAAGTATCTTAAATAAATATTTACATAGATTTAATGGGATTGTTATTGTATGTTTATGAAATGCCAGTTGATTCTTAAATGTATTTGCCAGGGATTAACAGCTATTCCGGAACACATCGCTATTTAATGAACATACAAGAACTGCCTTAGATGTAATAAGAAGTTAGGTTTAATAAGATCATGAATGACTTCAGCTAACCAAATTATAAAAATTTGCTGAAGATTAACACTATGTAAGGTACAGATATCTTATAGAGAGGTTAATCATTAAATTAATATGTTTTTATTCATCCCTTGGTATTTAATTAACTTAAATTATAATAGTTGCCACGGTCAGAAAAATATGTTAATTTATTTTGATTTTAAGTAGAAGTCTGTGTAATCTAAAACCATCTCTTTACTTTTCTGTGAGTCAGTTCAGTAAAGCATTTCAGCACATAGGACTTTTTAGAAGCCAAAGTACAGATTGATCTCAGATTCTAATTTTAAACCTCCAACGCATTATTCTTTATTGCTTCTGGCACCAGCAATTTGGCCATAAGAATTCAAAAGAAAAGCCAAATAGATTAATATTTAAGCAAAGCATTGAAAGCTATAAACCTTACAAAGGCACCCAATTTTGTGAGTGAAGAAACACTTCCCAACTGCAAATACAGGGAAGAGGGAACAACAGCTGTGCAAACAGGAGTCATATTTCTCACATGGAAGAAAGAATCACAACCTCCACATCATGATTCTGATGAAATGGGAAAGGTTTGCTGCACAAATTAATGACGATAACTTCAGGATAAAACTGGGCTGGAACCATTAACATCTATAACGTGAATAAGAGACATGGCAACCAAAAAGCTGGGATTAACAATGCCCATTGTGCAAAAAGCTGGCTCCTGCAAAAAAACAATGATCTGTAATTCATCTTTCATAACTTTAGATATCCACTATTATTGAACTCCATCTAAATTAGTAATCTTTTACTGACAGTAGAGAGGAATGAGCATTTGAGGGTGTGATTCATCTAAAACAGGTCAAATGAATCATGTTCCAGAAGTACCTATTGCTCTCCTCGTTAATTCTAAAGTGCTTATCAACTAACTAGGTATAAAGTATGAGGGTAACTAGCTCAGAGGTAAATAAGATTGTAGGTGAAATAGTAGGTACAAGTTTCCTAAGAATTTGTGGACTGTTCTTTCCTTCAACAGGGTTGAAAATGTAGAGGTTTGGGTTTGTTAAGCTTTCTTTTTCTTTCCTTAACTAACAAAACCTTAAACTTTAGTTTTCCAGTTTCTTTGTATTTATAAAGAGCTAAATATCTAGGAGAAAACCTAAGCCTTAGTTTTAAATCTATTTTAGAAAGGAAAAATTTACTTTAAATGAAGAGGCAATAAACTTGTATTTCCTGGACCTCATTATGATTGAGAAGAGTATTTTTAGCTGTCTTGAACTTAAAGTTTTTTTACTTCTGTAATATTTTCTGGAGTACTCTGTTCCCAAATATTGCCAGTAAACTGAACAAAAGTACCAAATCCCTAAGTAAAAATATCATCATTTATGTTTTGAAGAAGTGTTTTATTTTTGTTCAGCTACAGAAGCCTATGCAAAAGAATAATGTTACCTGACATAGGATTAAAAATAAAAAGCTATGTTTTGTGGGCTTATAACAATAAATAAAAATCATACTGTATTGGTTCAAAACGGGCAAGGTGGTTACAATTCTGCCGATTGATGAGCCTCCACCTTAAAACCTCAAGTACCTATCTAATATAGAATTTATTCCAGTTTCGGATTATTAAATTGCAGCTAGTGTATAGGAAAAATATAAATTGTAATCACTTTTGGCAGACAGTTACCTTCAACAAAAGCACACTACCTCTAGCAGTAGGACAGTTTCCTATTTCATAACATATCTGAGTGTGTTTTGATTACTTGCTTTTTTCTGCTCTGTGTTGCATATTATCTTCCTATGCCTTAAACTTCTAATATTTTTTTTTCTCTTTCTTCTCCCTGCAACTCTTTCTCTCTTTGTCTTTCCATACTTCTGTATATCAGAAAAAGAATCAAGTTTACAATAAGGAAAGCAGCTGTATGGTACTGATCTTTCAAAAGTGCTTGCAAAAAGTTTAAATATAAGAGTCTTCTTTTTAATAAACAATGAACCAGTTACTGTTGCCATGTATACCTGTGAAAAGCTACAGAAATGCAATAAATTTACAATGATCTGTAATTCTACTGACATCTAAAGCTATGTCTTAAAAAAAACTAAAAATATTTACATTTTAAACAGCAAAGAAATTTTTAGGCTTTAAATAGTATCTTATTTTGTCTTACTTAAAGAGGTTACACATCTTCTGAGATCACTGTAAAATAAAGATCTCTTAAAAATAATAGTAATGTGGGTTCCCAATTTTCACCAATCATCTAATTTGTCTCTGAGAGACTCTTTTCCTGTATCAAAATTCTAGCAACATATATATTTCTGCTATTCTCCATATACTAAGAAAAAATGTGAATGCATGCAAAATAAAACACATAAGATTAAAAATAAAGGAATAAAACTAAATATTATTAATAAAGAATGAATATATAGACTCTGAATGTAATAAAAATATGCATATTAACAACAGTTTTGTATAAGGAAAAGGTATCCATAAGCAAAATTTATAACCACATATTAATAACTAGGCTTAAACATTTTGTGGGATTTTATTTTTGCGAGAAATATCATGAAGCAAGAAAATTTTGAGATAAGATTTATTTTGGAAGTCCAAACTACTTAAATTCTCCTCTTAGTTTGAAATAACTGTACAATGATAACTGAGATTTTACTACATGCTTCAAAGTTTTTGATACTTCTATTCAAAATTTACATTTTTATTAATGTTTCCTTATCGGTTGAAAATTGTAATGAGTGTTAAATTTAAGTGTACTAAGTTAATATAATAGTGCTTGCTTTGGAGACAGTTGAAATCAGTAATATATTTTATCATACATTACTATGTGAAGTTTACAGTGTTATCCCATCAAAGTATATGTTTTGAGAATGTCCTTATTTGTTTATTATAAGCCTGAATGCAAAAAAAAAAAAAAAAAAAAAAAAAAAATGCAATTGCATGGTATTTCCAGTGGTTTAAGGATATGCATTATCAATTTTACTTGTTCTTTTTAGTTTTAATTTTTATGGTACGATTCAGTAGTGTGCTCTGGCTACACTGTGGTACTCTTTAGAAGCAAAAAGTAGTTGCAGCACACTGGCATATTAAGCTGGATTTAAAGCTTTCCTCACAGCAGTAGTCATAGTGTTCAATGTAGTTTTCTTCCTCCATCCCGCTCTACTCGATACACTTCCCCTCAAAAACGTCTGCCTTTCCTATGCACCCAGGAATTGTTGGGTCATAAAACTTTGACTTGAGAACAGAGAGGAAAGGAAGTGGTACGCGACATAACTGAGGGTCACATTAAACTTTCTATGTTTTATAACGGAGACACAAATGTTACAAATGTTTTAGTCAAACTGTTTTAATTTGCCTTTTTCTGAAATTATTTCCCTATGGGCAAATACTGTGTCCATAAAAGAAATCAGGCTGAGAATTTGACAGAAATTGATTTCATAGACTATTTCTCAGTTTTTTCATAGAGAAAAATCTTGGTCTTTTTTAGGAGTGGCTGTTCAAAAGAGACACGTTGTTAGGGCCACAGAATATGATTTCCCATATTACATGTTCAAAATTTCTACTATAAGTAAAATATTCCTATAAAAGAGATGTGACGCTGGTACTTTCTGAGTTATTATAAAGGTGCAGTATGAATTTTATATATCTTGGGGCAAAGGGCAGGGGAGAACAAAAGAAAAGTTATTTCTTCTTTAAATTAGAAGTTATTTTGGATGAACATACAGATCTGCATTGTCTTTATGTGAACTTTGCTTACAACAACAGAATATCACAGGGATAAGGGACAAAATTCTTACTTCAAATCAAACTGTTAAAGTAGAAAAGAAATACCACATGCTAAAACTAATCTCACACATGAAGTGTAGGACTATTCACATTCAGCAGTGCACACAGATCCAATATACACTTCTCTGGGTCATGCAGATTACAGATATGCTGAAAAATTCTCTTCATGGTATGAAAACAGACACAATTCCACTTATTGACATTTTTAGTCCGTATGTTTGACTCAGAGCTTGGAAGGTTGTTTGGACTGTTTAACTGCCTAGAGATCATGTCCAATGTGCAACGTAATAAGAACCACATTCATTTGTTAAAGCAAAAAATGGGTCAGATAATAAATTTCTGTATGAAGAGTTTAATTCAAAACTCTGAGAAACAATTAAGTTGATAGACTATCCTTTAAAAATCTAAGGTGCACATCCCTATAATATTTAAGCAAACACTGCAATTATATTATTATATATATAATGTTATATATTTACATTATATGGACAGTAATATACATTATTAACTATATGTAAGAGCCTTCATTTTTAAATACTGTTTTTTAACTGTATACTATATTTTTAAATGACAGCTTTTGCCTCAATAGTATTATATTTCCCCAAAACAAGCTTTATGATGAAAGTAGTAGAAAGTAGAAATTTACAAATTTGTGAACTGTTCTCATATTTGCAGTTTTAAAACAAGTATACAACGCTTTAAAGCTTTCAATTTTCCATATAGATTGCAAAATCAAATTTTCAGGGACAACAGCTAACGATGTCTTATTTCTGTATTTGTGCATGAGTGTGTGTACATATATAAACACACACATGCTACATATACATATACACTATTAGTATTAAAAGAAACATTAAGAGATGAAGGATTTTTCACATGTATTCACATGAACATTCCCACTGATTTATATGAGACAGTTTTTGTATAAAAAAGCTGGAAGAATCTGGTCCTAAAATAAAAATGATAAATTTTAAAAATACATTTACTTGTCTTAAATAAGGGAGTTTTTTTTGGTGCCACAGTATGACTTGGTTTTACTGGGCATATGCTCCTCTCCACTTCATGCTGCAGAGGGGAGCAGATGGAATTAAATATAGCTTGGCATGCAGCACAGGGGCAGCCATGGAGCAGTGTGTTTTAGTACCACGCAAGCACTACCAGCTCCATATACATTAGAGATGAAACACAAAAAAGGGCATGTCACCTTCAGGAAAGGGTAGTAGTCAGGGAACATCTGTTATACATGCAGTGTTCCCTGTAGAAAGAACAGAAACATGATGAAATATGCATCAAAAGTTCCCTATGCACTGAGGTACATTAAGTCCCTTTCAAACCATATGAAGCCCACTTGGGGAAGGGAGGTTATTTGAGTGCGGCAGCTGGAATAGGAGAAAGCAGCAGCAGGGAATGGAAACCAGCTGTTCTGCCATTCTGGAAATCAGGATGGGCAGTAGGCACACAGACGCTGTTACACTGCATGCGTATATCACTGATGTACAGAGAGTATATAGAAAGCAGACAAAGTTTCACTGAGCAGTAATTAGTTAATCATGCTGCAGCTCTGCCTCTGAGCAAAGTCCATGTTAAATGCTAAGTACTATTATATTGTACTGGGGATTCTTGTTGTGAAGCACCACGTAATCCACATTCCCTGCGATTCTCTAACATGGTGAGCTCTTCCCGCAGAAGATGTACACAGACAAAAAGCTAAAGAACAGGTCATTGCAAATGTTACCTTTCAGGATGTTTTACTCGGGACTAGACAATACATCTCATCCTCACATTTAGTTATGGCATTATAAAAAGCAGGGCTAGAATGCATCCTCTGGTCCTGGGTAGGTTAAAATAAATCTGGGTTACCACTGGCAAACGTGTATTTAACTTGTTTTAAAAACTGCCAGGAACAGAGATTCTTTAACTTATGTGGGTAGCCTGCTACAGTACCTAGCTATCTTTATAGCAAAGTTCTCCCTCATATGTAACCTAAATAACTCTGCCAGCAAATTAAAGAAAAAAAAAAAAAAGGAACGAAAAAGCAATTACCATCCTATTTATAATAACTTTTTATATACACAAAGACTTTTATTATGTTTCCTCCCAGACTTTCTTCATTTAAATAAACGCAAATTCTAAACAAACACTTCTTTTAAACTTCACCCACAGGCCATGTTTCGTAAGCTTCTATTTTGTGCCATTATTCTACCTCAGTTGATTTTGAATTTGTCCAGATCTTTCTTAAGAATATCCCTACAGAGTACGGCGGCTTGCCACTAATCAGAATGTGTTGCAACTCTGGCCCAAATTAAATTATACTACTTTTCTCCCTGTGCAAACCAGGGCATAGGAGAAACTTAGTATGTACACAGAAAAAGAGCCAGGAAAAGGACAGACTGGATTACTGTACACAGAAATTTGGAGATACGCTTTGTTCCAGAAGAATAAAATATAATTAGTATTATTCCAACTGAAGCATTGCTGAATGGAATAATTAACTCCTGTCTCTTATTTAAGATGCTTCTGTTATGTCTTCCCCAGCTAGACATAAAACTATTGATAACTACAGTCCAAGTTCAGGTTTCCAATTAATACACAACAGCTTTTCAGTAAATCCATCTGCAGAATATTCCTTCCTTTTAGTAACAAGAATGTGACTGGAATAGGACTGTGTCAAAACTTGACCAATATTGTTGTTCATCATATCTGTATTTTCTGCTGACGCAATAAAAGGAGATGCAATCATAAAATCTTGATTTAAAATGAGAATGAGAAGACAAAATGTTATATTTATTTTAATTGTCTCCTTTATGTAACTGAATAGACACATACTCTCATGCACATTTTTTAAACTAGAATTCTATGTAAGTTTAATTAAAAGGAAACTGTAAATACGCCATACAAGGACATTTTCAGACAAAGTCTAAGAGGAAAAAATAGACTCTCTAGTCCTGTTACTATAGTTTCCATGATATTAAGTGTCCATCCAATATATGAATATATGCCCTAAAATTTTCATTAACAAAAGTAAGCACAGGCAGAGAACATACATTTACCACCCAGGGAAATGCCTAAAGCCTGAAACAATGAAAACTATCTGTGCTCTGATTTCCTTGTTTCAAAAGTTGTTGATCTTTCTATGCCCCCACTTTTCTTTCAATTTATAACAAGAATCTGAAAAGAAGAAATGTTAGCTGAAGATAATGATTTTGACATACAAGGGCCTCGTCTTACTGAGAACTGCAAATCCTTCTCTTGCTTTTCTAATGGGAATAAAACGAAAAGACAGCTTATGGATTCTAAGTCTTCCAAGAACAAACTGCAGTACAGTGCTCAGCCCTGGGAAAGATGGTGTCAGGGAGTACAAAAAGGAAGTAATGAGATGTACACTTGTGACAAGAGAGGAATATTCTACTTTGTTGCCTCTAAAGTAAAACGTGAAGAAACGAGCACCAACAGCTACAGCACCCAAATGTTAGAATTTACACTCTCATCTCAGACTTGAGACATGGTAAGAGACTTGTGATCTTAAAGTGTCTGTTTTACATTAATTTGCACATAAGCTAATCAAAGAAAACTCTAAAAATTATTAATACTTTTATTGCTACAGTCTCAAGCTCTTAAGGTGTTAGTAATGATCAATCTAAATTGATTCAGTGGTGAGGCTTCCAATGAAAACAAAATATAGGGAAAAAATAAAGATAATTTTCAACTACTGAATTAATTTGTAATTATAAAATAAATGGTAATAATGGGGGGAGAAATGAAATTACCTGAAAAATATAACACATCAAATAGTGCATAGATGAAGCTGTGCTGAATGCCTGTAATTCCTTCTTTGTGTCACAGTGACATATTTTGTGCATGTATAGATGCAGAAAGCTCTTCCTGCATGTTTTGAAAGTCAGTTATTGAAATTCACACACACCCCACACCCCCCCAATTCGTGGATAAATACATTAATTAAATGTGGGATATGCTATTCACAAAACTTCACTGCTACTAGATACATGGTGATAATAATCTGCCAGATGCTGAAACACGCACCTGATTAAAAACCTGGTTTGGCAGAACTCAACTCCAGTTGAAAAGCAGGATAATAGGCAATAACAGGCAGCAATAATAGGCTAAAATACTCTGATGCAAAGTGTATTCACTGTCACTTCAGCTGCCAGAATGTTTGCCCTGCTTTTCTATTTTGTATCAACGAAGGCAGATAAGTAAGTAGTCGAGGTATTAAGCTAATCCATCCCTTCTCCATTAGGATTCCACTTCATTTCCTTTTCTGACTTTTTTTAGGACAAACACCTGCTTTCTCAAACTTCTCCTTCCTCACCTGGACAGCTTTACTTGAAATCCAAAGCTGCTCATATACTTACAAGAGGAGCACGCTACAGAAGGAAGCTGTGCCTGAGAACACCCCATCTCTAACAAGGAAGCACCAAACTGGACTCTGCTTTTGAAGCACACCTGACTACCATTCAACCTGACATCGCCCAGTGTTACTCACGAATCTAGACTCAGTATTAAAATAACTGAAATGTAAAAAGTGAACCTAAATTCATAGAATCATAGAATTGTCTAGGCCGGAAGGGACCTCCAAAGGTCATCTAGTCTGACGTCCCCGCAGTCAGCAGGGACACCCCCAACTAGACCAGGTTTCCCAGGGCCTTGTTGAGCCTCACCTTGAATATCTCCAGGGATGGGGCCTCAACCACCTCCCTGGGCAACCTGTTCCAGTGCTCCACCAGCCTCATAGTAAAGAACCTTCTCCTAATCTCCAATCTAAATCTGCTCCCCTCTAGCTTAAAGCCATTGCCCCTCATCCTGTCACTACAGGACTTTGTAAACTGGCTCTCCCCAGCCTTCCTGTAGGCTCCCCTCAGGTACTGGAAGGCTGCTATTAGGTCTCCCCGGATCCTCCTCTTCTTCAGGCTGGTAGACTAGTAAACTACCAATTGACTGGTAGACTAGTAAACTGTCTAAAACTAAAACTTAAAACCAGAAATATATTCAATATAACAGAGAGAAAAAGAAATCTTTATTACTCTGAGTAAATAAAAGTTGGTAGATACAAGAGGTTTGTCGTTATTTTGCCCAAATCCATCATATAGTTTGCTCAATACATAATACAGCAACAAGTATGTCATAGATTACTGGATATTAACATGAGAAAGGTTATAAAAATAATCTGTACAGCAAAAGCAATGAACCTGTATTTCTCTCTCTAGATCATTAACTTAAGTTCAAAGGGATATTATTCTGGTATCTCAAAAAAGGACATTACAAACATTTGCATAGCCTAGCTCAGCCAAGGTAAGGAAGTCTTGCAAAAGTGTTACCTAGATCAACTTTAAATGAGTGTTTGAGATCAAGGAACTTAGAACATTTGAAACTTTTATGAGTACTCTCCTGACTAAATGTGAAATATATTAATTTAAAAGTTTAATGCAAATAGAAGTTTCAATGTGACTATTCAACAATGACTTCATAAGAAGGATGAGACGAACAATAATGCCACTAATTCTCTAAAATTTAGAGATAACAAATTTGGTCAATCAGAAGCAGTTACAGAATAGACAAGTTAGTCTCTGACTTAGGCTAGTCTTCATCTAGGATCGCATGTGCTTGCATAAAGCACAGAAACCAAAAAAAGGGGAGAGAAAACCGTGTGGAAAAGAACAAATGAAAGGGGTGGGGGGAGGAATAAATTGTGTTTTGTTTGGGCTTTACCTAACCATTTCCAGAATTTACAGTGCTAGAAACAGATACTATTACTAAGTCATACCAAGAAAAGGAAAGAGACTCTCAATACAATTAAGTTGCTTTTGTAGCTTGCCTGGATAACAATTCATCAGATGAAAGCGAAGAATGGGTATTGTATGCAAGTCCTGATGTACAACAGCAAGTTAGCACCTTACCTGACTGTCTAATGGGTAAAAGAGTTGAAAGGGATTATAGTCCTGAATGTAAAGACTCTTAGGAGGTGTCAGAGCAAGCAGTGCAGTCTGACAGATATTCACATTCTAGACACAGAGAATGTGAAAGAAGATGTTCTGTCCAGGGAGAAAAACCAACAAACAAATCAAACCTATGGGAGGAAGCAATGTTAAACAAAGTATTTCACAAGTTGTGTCAGCTCTGGGGGGCTCCCAGCTTCCATTAGTTTCTCAGTAGAAGTCATCACTAGCTCTGAGAACTTAGAAAAGAAGTATTTCTCCACAATCTTCTTTTTCCATTATCTCATTAAGCTGATGTACTCGTAAAAGAACCCATCATCCCCAATGGCAGGGAAAGCATTAGTGATGATGTCAGACAGCAGAAATTTGCTTGGTGAACTTTCTGCACTTACCAGTCTAGACTGATTCTCACTCAGTTAAACAGAATGGATTTTAATTATCCTACAGACTCAAGCGAGATTATGACAAGAAAATCAATGGATAGTTCCAAAAAAAATCTTGGTAAAAAATTCTGATAATTTATCCTCTGCTGAAGATGGATAATGCAGGATACTAGATCTCCTGTTCAGAAACTGAGAATATAAATGTACAAGTTGCTACAAACACATTCTGTGAATGTGTGCAGTGGACAAACTCAAGGGTTAACAGTATTCATAGATATTCTGTAACACTTAAATAAAGTTTATTCCTAAAACTGTTGCATGCAGGATTGCACCAGTTGTGATGCAAATGTGTATTTGTTTTGACAATGAAGGAGGAAGCTTTGTATTTTTAAGCTATATTTAATGTCTCTTTTTTCCCTGAAGATACATTACAGTCCCTTTATACTAGTCATCTATATCCTAGATTAAAATGGTGCTGTTCAACAGAGAAGTCTACTGAGCAATACAGGTCCTAGAGGACATGAACGCTGAAGCATTTCCTTTTACCCTTCCTCCAAGGAGGTGCTTCCATTTTCCATTTATTCTCAGGATTCATGCTACTGTTAGCAAGGCAACAGCACATACAGAAATGCCCCCTCTGTGGGATGCAGGTGCGGCTGGCAAGCAAATGTGTTTGAAGAAAGATGTAATGCACAGTGATAAAGCAAAAACTTAGCAAAAAAGCTACCGAATTTGGAGACACTTAATCCCTTGGATATTTTTGACAATGACATGATAATGTAGATTTATGTTAAAGCAATGTATTGGGTTTGCATTGGAGAAGTTCATGGAGAACTGTCTCCTCCAGCAGAGACCCCACAGTGGAGCAGAGAAAGAGTGTGAAGAGTCCTTTCCCTGAGGAGAAAAGAGCAGCAGAGACAATACGTGTGACTGGGAAGAAGGGAGGGGTGGGGAGAAGGTTTTTTAGGCTTTAGTTTTTACTTCTTATTACCCTACTCTGATTTGATTGGTAATAAATTAAATTTCCCCAAGTTGAATCTGTTTCACCCACAACAGTAATTGCTGAGTGATCTCCCTGTCCTTATCTAAATCCATGAGCCTTTTGTTGTATTTTTGCCCCCCGTCCAGATGAGGAGGGGAGTGATAGAGGAGCTTTGGTGGGCACCTGGCATCCAGACAGGGTCAACCCACCTCAAGTAAGAAAACACAAGCAGCAAAAAACAAAAGAAAAAGGAAGGACAAAATCCTGTGAAAATCTAACAAAGACAATGATTTATGAGTTACTACAGAAAAGTCCCTAACTGTATATTGGTTTACTGATTATAAGGTAAACCTATCCGGAATCCACTAAGAAAAGTATAAAATGTACATCTTGCTGTTGTACTGCTTCCTTGTAGATACCATTTATGGTTTACAATATCAATTTCAGCTTTGGTTATCTTTTCAAGAAATATAAATTATTGCCGTTAAGCTTAAACAATACCAAACAAAACCATTATTCTGTTATTTAAATATAAAATGTGGAAAATATATGCTACTTCAGGTGAAATAAACAGGTTACTTGACAGATGTTCTTTTAAGACTTCTAGGTAGGGTGATCTCAATCTGTCCAAACTAGTGATAGGGTTTAAAGTTTCAACAACAGAAGTGAAAAAAAAGAGAGAAGAAAACAAATCTATCTAAAACCATTCTGTTGAAAGAGTAGCAGACATATGGAACAAGCTGCTTCGTAAGACAGCTGATTCAGATAGCATAAGTAAGCTTAAGAGACAGCTAGGTATTTTTATGCAGAAAGTGGCTTGGAATTCACAGCAAGAGGATATATATGGTTGAGATAACTAAAGTGGGACATGCTTATTTTAACACAAGATTTACTGTCCTGGTAACTTTTATCGGGTTGAGATTTTTTTCCCCTTTCTTTCCATTAAGGCCAAGTGATGAGCTTTCATAGGCATTTGATAATGATATCTAATTTGCATTGTGTTTCCCATTTGCGTGAATGTTTACAGTTACCACCAGACAAAACGTGCTATCTGGAGATATTTTCCTTGAAATCAAATAATTTAATAGTAAATTTACGGAGGCTTTACCACTATTTTAATGGAAATCATAAAGTAAGCTTGATTGCCTCCCATCCCATACTGAAATCAGGTCTCTTGTCGACAAAAATTATTTTTTCATAAAATTTCCTACTTCTATGTTACTGATAGAAACACAATTGTTGTAGTGCTACTGACACAATTTTTGTCTCAGTATGATCAAGTTGTCTGGGCTAGAGTTGCTTCAAACTGTAGTTAAACTACTGGTACCATTAACGTTCTTATTAGTGCTATGGGTAGAGTTCGACTGGTGACAATTGTGTTCAGAATTACATACAGGGGATGTGAAACTCTCACTTGGATAATTTTTAAATTAGGAACCTCAAGACAAGATCCTGAATTAATGATTAATACTGATCATTTTTCAAGAATGTCAGAAGATCTAATAATTAACAATATTCTAATAGCAGAAGTTAAGCTATTTTAAAAATCTTTAAACAACAATAATCAATCTTTGCTACAAAATAGTGTAGCAAATCCCATCCCTGCACACAACTCAGAATGATGGCAGAACCACAACTTCTGATACTGCTTCAGGCACTGCTGGAGAAAATTGTCTCCAGCAAGCTGTCCATCTCCTTCTCTTGGAAAAAATTTCTCTAAAGAAAATTCAATTCTTTTTCTATCCTAATCACATATATCATACTTTCCACCGTCCTTCAACTTGGCTTATAACTAGCAAAAGCAATTTTGTTTATTTTCTTTCAAAAGGGAAAGGTTACTCTGGGCTGAGAACCCTGATCATACTAAACTCAATGACAAGCGATCATTGATTTCATTGGGAACACCACATTGCACCACGTTTGTTACTGCAATGATCTGTAACCCCATAAGGTGCTCGTTGGAGGTTCAGTTTTCCTAACATGCCAATGATTTTATTACAGCACACTTGAGATGGAAGACTTTGTGCAAGTAAACAAATGGAT
Organism: Tringa tobata; assembly: GCA_033628505.1. NCBI lineage: Eukaryota > Metazoa > Chordata > Aves > Charadriiformes > Scolopacidae > Tringa > Tringa tobata. The sequence goes on from JAHREE010000279.1 coordinate 32,471,774, forward strand.
ATCATTACCATTTGTAATTATATTTGGGGGAAAAAAGGAAAAAAAAAAAAAAAAAAAAGAAAAAGAAAAAGGTAGTTTATCTCTCTATCCTCATTTTTTTTTTTTTTCAGTAAGAAAACTCACATAAACACCGGCTGCTGCAGTTCAGTGGCTGACAGTACTTAACATTCACAGTTTAACATATGTTTAATAAGAATGTGAGGAATTCCTATGAGCCACTGGAATAGGTTTTTTCTTGATGAACAGGGTCTCTCTAGATATAATGACAACTGCAAACCTCCATATAACTCTCTGCATTATAATGAAAAAAGCCATAGGAGTGGTTGACGTAATCTTCTTACTAGAAGTTATATTTTGACCAGAATTATGCTTGATGCTGCTGGACAGCCTGCAATATTGTGAACTCTGGCTATACAGTTCTTTTCTAAAAAAACCCACACATTTTTTAATTTGAGTGGCAAATAATTTTTATAATGAAACTTCTAAAATTTTAGAACGTTTTCATGGCTATACTTGATAGACAGAAACCCAGAGATTTTGTCTTTTTCTTACACAAAACTGAGAAAATTTAACACAAACTCAAACAGGGAAAAAAAAAAGAAAAAGTCCAGTACTGCATCTTTATACGGATCAATGTCCAATTATAAGCAGAGAGTTGCTGTGGCAAAAAAGGTCAGGAAAAAATAATCTTTCTGGCATTTGTTACTTGGAAAATAAGGTCAAATATGAGGTCAACCTTCAAATATATACAGAATAAATTATACTGCAGCATTCTAAATATTCTACACAGCAAAAATTATATTGCAATCTCAACTTAATCAGAAAAATGAAGTTCAGCCTGTATTTCCTGATAACTATGCTACAGATGAGACTAGCTAGGGTAAGAAGTACAAAACCTAGGTCCAATCAATCAAAAATTAATAAAAAGCTTATAATATATTTCTGCTTAATTATAAATATAGTTTCTTACTAAGGGTGACGTATAATAATCTTTCAACTGCCTTTAACACTGCAGAATCTTCTCCAGAACAAACTAAAATAGTAGCAAACATACAAACCATTTAAAAATAATTCAGTGGCAAACTTCTTTATTGCTTACAGCCTAGAAGCAAAACACAAACACACACAAGGCTGGAGTACTTGGTCTGTCTGATGTTTTTAGAAAAAAGAAGTGTCTCTTGAAATAAAAGACCTTATATTAGATAAAACACATCTGGAAAAAAACGAATTGGACAGAGTTTGAAGAAATAAACATGTTTTTTTGTCAAAATAAATGCTTTCAGAGAGCACTGTCATTGTCCTGATACAAGTAATTTTAGCTGTTTCACAGACACTTATGTACCTCCACATGATGTGAATGAAATTATACTGAAAATCAGATTATGTTATTATTTGACACTTCTCACACTACCATTAATTGTGAAATCAACATTACAAATAGGACAATACATCCATGAAATGAAAACTTCTTCTGATTCATTTTTACATGTCTGATATCCCAAGTCTCTTTTCTTTTCCTCATCTCCAAACTACGTGAGGAATGTAAATGACTGGCATTCTTTTATCTCTTGCAGTCACGTCTAGTTTGAATTTCCAAATCATGCTTTGGTAGAAGGACTGTATATAATATATCACATGCAATGCCAGTGGAGATAAAGTATTTTCTAATCATTTTAGAAATGTACTAATTTATTTTTTTTTAATCTACTTTGGATACTTGCAGTTTCATTTCATGTTCGTTCCAAAAGATACCAAGCGTTCTTTGCTCTGGGCTAGCTACAAGATTTACTGTTTTCTCTGATAGTGTTATCAGTGGGCTATTCCACCCTGATAAACCGTAACTGCAATACTAATAGGTTTATAATGACGGCTTAAACTTTACACTTTGTAAGCACTGGAGGCTTCACTCACCTTGTTCAAGTGGCTGGCTTTTAGTTGAAGTAGTTTTCATCTTGAGTGCCTCCCTAACAGACATGTCACAGCAGGAGCCTTTGTTAGTGTCTTGGTCACTGTCAGCCTGATCACTGTCCCCATGCCCGCTGTCCCTCAAGCTGGCTCTTTCTGGATCCTTGAACGTGGAGCTACTGAAATACATATTTCAAAAAAAAAAAAAAAAAAGAGAAAAAAAAGAGAGAGAGAGTTGTATTTACTTGTTCTAAGTTGAATTGTACTCTCTGGCAAAGCAATTTTGACAAGAATGCAAATGGGGAAGCCGAGAAAGTTATTTAATAGGCCTTACCTTTGAACAAACTGCTGCCTGCTGCCCATGTAATTGGGCTCTGCGGGAAAATTGTCTGTCTGTGAAAGAGAAGGAAAAAAATACGTATAGTTGTACACTGGACAAATCTCCTGCAGAGCAACAAGATTTCCTAGAGGAGAAATGATTAATAATTCAAAAATTCCCTTAATCTTCAGATTTGTACATTTTAATTAAATTGGAAAATGCTGGCATGTAATTATGTGCTCAGAACAATTAAATGATTCCGGTCCACAAATTACCTGCTAAAGTAAACAATGAGGCTCCAGTAAGTGGCATCCTCTGTTAGTAACCTGACAGATGACACTGTTTATGTTTTTTCATTAGTTAGATATTAAGACTGATGGTTATTGAAAATGAGAGAAAAAAATTACTTTTGCATATTACAAAAGTGAATTATTCAATAATACTAATTTTTAATCATAATTACATCATCTACTGGGATTCTGAAGCCCTTACTGCTGTAATACAATTTCATATATTGCTATATTACTCTTGAATTGAAAAAAATAAGCAAAAAAGTCAAGAAAATTTACGGCTGATTAGCTGTGGGGTTTCTTAAATGCTACTGGAAAAGTGCAAATATGAAAATATTTGGATTTTCTCTCTTTAATTTTCATCAGTATTAATAGCTATGTCAGAATAATGAGAACCACACATGCAAACGAACATTAAATGATTGTTGTAGACAAGTAGTTTTTAAAAGAAGACACTTTCATTAAGTCTGTCATGAGTATATTTTTAGCAGCATGAGCTAAGTAACTGTAGAAGCAGAAGCATTTACAGCATCCAGACCAACGTGGAGTCCTGCCAAAGGGAACTGAATTCCCCTTGTATCATCAGCTGAAGTTCTTTGGGAGAAAGAGAGACTGAATCTTTCACAAAACTCCATATACTATACATTCACACACGTTCACTTCTTCTTGCAGCTGACCTGGTGACAGAGCTTCTACTGTTTTCTGCATCACTTCATATCACACCACTATGCTTGGCAGCAGCTATGAGTTTTACAACAACATCCAGCCTATCGGTATCAGTAACACAGGCAGCGCCCAACCAATGGAGCAGGAGGCCCAAGGTAAGGTTTAGTGTCACACAAGTGTTTACACAAGAGACTGGTCTCCTAGATATTTGATTTTCACTCCCACTCCCCACTCCATTTTTTTAGCTTCATTTTGATTTTATAAGTAAGTGGTCATTACGAGTATTTGCTACTGCTTGTCTGACTGGAATATTGGAGTTTGGAAATGATTCACGATGTTACATTGGAAATTTAACAGTTTTTGCTGTTTGCAACAGAAAATAGGTAGCCACCTGCCATTCTCAAGGTGCATGTGAAATATACATCTTTATATACCATAGATATCACGTGTGATATAGGGAAGGGATGTTTGGCATGTGTGAAGTCAATTTACAGTGTGCATTCTTCTTGTTTCTAGTTAAAGTTCAAAAATTAGGATTATGACACACATTGCATTCACATTTTGAAGTTGTTTCTAATTTAAACTGTGGACTACATACATAGCATTGTATGCGTCATTACAAAAATAATCTGATATTTTATCAGTGAATTTTCTTTTATGATAAACTGACAGAATCGGGTTTTACTCGTCTGTTTTCAAAATAAAGCAAAAAACTCCTATAAATGATTTTTTTATCACATCAAAATCGCACATAATTTGGAAATCTGCATGTTTATGTCCAACTGGAGACTTGTTCTTCAGCAGCATTATTAAAAAATGGGTCTATGAAAGCTCTTAAATACTGCTTAAGAAATGCAAACAATATACTATATTACAGAATGATAATTCTCAAGATCTGGGATATCAACCTTAGTGTTCTGACACTGTTTTTCCAAGTCAGTGTTTCAAAAGCTGATGATTTCAGCTACAGGAATCCAAACTTTTAAAAATCTGGCCACTTCAGTTAGGGAGCAGGTTAGTGCTTTGCACTTAAAATCAGACAAGATCCTGTTTTTAAAATATGCAATTAGAATAAAAGCTTGTCTTTATTTTTAACATGTTTCAAGTTATAAAAACAAACATTGGAAACAAGAAAGAGAAAGAAATGGAGGCACAAAGATAAATATTTCAGCATTTGTATATGTAATCTCTTAAATGTAGCACATCATATTTTTAAAGCAGCCTTAATCCTGCCATTTATTCTTTTCTTGATGCAAATTGTGAGCTAGTATCCCTCTTGTGTACAGCAATCCACCCCATATATATACACATATAATCATCATGACACTCACAGAGCCCAACACTTCTCAATCTAAATAAACCTTTACAATGGCAGAACCCATGTCTATTTTCTAGGTGTAATATCTCAACTACAGATGCCCAGGAAAACTGACCTTATGCTTTCACTTACGTAAGAAATCTGCCGCCTCCTAAGCACAGCTGCTACTAGAATCAACATTTCCATTTTTCATGTCTTTGTCAGGCAAAATGCCCACTATAAACTGCCTTTTCATCAATTCTCTGCCATTAAAAAAGTCGGACTTTTGCCTTGGAGTTAATTATAGCACCTCCTTAAAGGTGGCACTAAGAACTTATCTATAAGCTGGACCACAGTAAGAGCTGGTCATATTTTTTTGTTTCTGCTTTTTCATAGTAAAAAAATCATTTCGCACACCCTGGACTAGCCAAGATATAAATTTTAAAATAGAAGTTATGACCACAACTCAGCTGCCGTCCTAAAAATGGAAGCTGCTTCTAAGAAATTCTGTATTTATGGTAATCATTAATGACCTTTAATTCGATAATAATTTGACCAATTTCCTTCGTATCACATTTTTCAGCAATACAGAGTTGGGTGCATGTTACAGTGAGTTCATTGCTGCAAAAGAGTAAACGTAAATACTCAATAACCATATACAGCTACAGAGCTCACAGTTGAATTCTTTTCCTTCTGCTCTAAAAGCATTAGACCTTCTCCTGCGAACTATGAAAGTATGATGCTTGTGTTGAGCTGTAACAGAGCACCCTGAGATACAGGCAGCAAAGAGAGAATTGCTTCGTGTATGATAATATCTATACAAAAATTGAGATAATAAAGAAACACTTAATTTTAAGGCTAGGTAGTTTAGACGAATCTTCGAAAGATAAGCATCTGCTTCACAATGGATTACAGAGAGATATGAATGTCTAACTCCCTTAAACCCTTTTTTTTTTTTAATCCCAGTAGATGTGAGAGGTCATATACTTAAAATTTTTACACTTTAACATCTATGGAAGTGATATTAGACATTTCAGCTCATGCATTAATCATATTTCTTTTCACTGCATAGCTATAACACTGAGAAATGAGTGCTACTTTAAAAATCTATCAACAGCAAATAAACTCTTTGTTCTTCTCTGGATATATAGCCCTTTCTAGGAAATTAGAACCACTGTGTCTCTCTGCCTCCAGTTTTAAGGTGGGCTTCAGTTCCTCTGCAGATAACCATCTAAAGCTGGGCAGCTACTCTAAGCTAATCAGCTAAGGTCCTTTTTTAAGCACAAGAGACATACAAGATACTTTATCCCATTTGGGGCATCTAGCTTAGGTACCTACTGCTCCCAGAGGTGACTTTCTCCAGTAATTCTAGGGGAATCTGGATGACCAACAAGATGTTCAGTGTAGTAGCTAAAGCTAAGTAAGGTGCATTGTATCAGATGTGAATGACATGGAATTACAATCTCCAATAAATAACCAAAAACTACTCAAATTCCAGCACTGTTAACATCCTGAACAAAACAAAACAAAACAAAACAGAAACAACAACAAAACAAAACAAACAACAACAAAAAAAACCCCAAACAAAACCACACCTAAGAAAACCCCCAGAAACAATCTGTCTCTAAAAGTCACTAGAATTAAATAGTAAAGACATGTTTTCTGTCTCTGTGATTCAATGTTGACAGCTGAAATATCCGTTAGATAACCAACTAGTAAGATACAAGTTCATCAGTAGGAAGAAAACATCCTGGGACAAATGGTCTTTAAAACTAAAGCACATGCAGAACTGTCCACCTCCCTGGTTAGATACTGGAGAATTAAAACGTCTGTGGTGTCAACCTAACTGTCCCTAGCTTCCCTAGAGAAAAGATCCTGGTTTTTTATGGCTCTTTTTCACAGATTAGTGGAATCAGTTCATTTCCAATGACAGTATGCTGTTAAACCATTCAACAGATACACTTTTTCACAGTGGCTACAATGTCCCCTTAAAAACACTTTCTTCCATCTATCTGTTCTAATATGTGACCCTAGAATAAATCTGAAATTTTAGGAAACTGCCATTACTGCAATGTTGCAGAAAAAACCTCAGGATTCCTGTACACACGTTTAATATAGCATTCTCAGAAGGATGAAGCTCATAAAAAATGCCATTTCGAAAGAGATCAGACTGCATATAAAGCTTTCAAAAGCTGCCAAAATTTTAAAAAGGGGGTTACTACCTTCCAGAAAATATCTTACAGTTTCAATACATTACCTTTTTCATCAGGGAGTTGAGGAGGAGTAAAGAAAAAGAACAGGTAAATTAAACCTGCAAAAAATACACTGTTACTGTTATGGGGTTTCAGATGTGACAATATAATTGCAACGGTCTGATAATGTGACTTGAAGAATCATTTACTGCCCGGTGTTTGGATGAACAACATATAGAATATCCTTCAAGTGATATTTTACAGTGCCTGTGAAACCATTAATTCTACTACAGGGGTTAGGTCTTGCATACTAAGACCACACAGGGGCTTAGATAAACTACAGTTGTTGCTAAGTATTGCTCTTATATGGTGATTTTGGAATACTGAATTTTAGAAAGCCAAAATAAAGCCATTCAAAAGTTTGAAAGTCAAAAACTAATTCTAGAATGGCTATGATTTTCACAAGTTTCACTTAAAGAAAGGAAAATGAAAAATTATGGCCAGGAACAGAGAATCAGAAACAAATTTCTCATAGGATCCATTAACCTTAAATACTCTCATAAGAAAAAAAAGTGAAGAGAAAGCTTCGTCACTGGAAACAGTTTGAAGCAGCCTGGACAAAGGATTACACAATGAATTATGGTGAATACTTTTAGCAATGGGCTACTTTGATCTCGCTTTTTCTCTTTTTTTCAGTAAGTTTATGTTCCCAAGGTATATGTGTTTATTTCAGTTGAAGAGTTTTGATATTTTTATAAATAAAAATGAGTTTCACTGTACAAAACTATATTCCACTGCACTAAAATATATTTAAAAAAAAAAAAAACAAAAACAAAAACAAAACAGGATTAAAATTACAGCCCTATATTAATCAAGAAGATTTCAGGGACTCTACTGTTGCTCATTAAGACAATGGTAGAGGACTTCACAAGGCTTCTGTTTTCAAGAATTCCTATAAAAAGTATTCTGCCCATTAAAAATTAGAGGTTCCTAGCTATTTTATTTTTTTATTCTTTTTAATCAAAATCTTTTTCATGCCACAATTCTGAAGATTTCTTTGGTGTATTCCATAATGTTTGACTAAAACTAGAGAAAAAGAAAAGAAAAAGTTTTCAATTCGACAGGTGTCTCTCCTAAAAAAAAAAAATATATATATATCTTAAAATCAACATGACTATAAAGATATAAATCGGAAAAGTGAGCAAGAGAAAGCTGGGAGGGGGTGGAGGTGAGGTGGGGGCAGAGAGAAATACAATACTTAAGTATTATTGATAAATTATGTCCAGAAATAATTTTCATATTAGGGAAAGATGTGTTCTGAAATGTAAGAAAAAAAAAAAAAGGACTGAAACATTAATCAGATTTATTAATATTAAGCTACTAGAATATTCATAATTTTTTCTCAGAATTACAAGAACAAGTATCACATTTTCAGAAATGATTCAATGCAACTCCATTTTATGTAGGTGTTCATATCTGGAAGTATAATAAAGTAAAATGTCTTTGCTGACTCTAACTTCTTTTTAATTAAACATTAAATGCAAAAATGAAATTAAACACATCTACCCTTTATCAGACTGCCACTTAATATCTAACTCAAGCATCTTCTGTGTCTTTTCTTGAAAAGCTTAATTCTAAGTATTCACCCTTCCCCCATGTAACAAAGATCTTCTATAATGGCAATCACATTCCAAGACAAAAGAATTGTATTCTGCCAAATCTAGTTTTGAAAGAGCAGACAATTGCCTTCATTTTGTTAGGAACAGTTTGTGTTCAACATAGTACAATTTTTCACAAAGACTCCTCAGTATAAGACTGCCAGTGAGTGTATGTACTTAGCCTTAAGTAGTAGTTTTCTATTTCACCAGACTTCCTTCATTAAGAAAACGTATTTGCCCAATAGCAAAAACAAGCAAAACTAACCAACCAAGCAAACAAACAAACAAAAAAAAGCCAAACTGGGCATAAACTTCCAATAAGTTATTCTACTTTTTTGAAGGACAAAATTAAATAAGCTGTTTTAACAAATCTTGTCCTAATACATGCTCTCCACTCACATTCTTTTGAAAATGTTTTTAGACATAATTTGTATGACATGGACATATTTGGGAAGTTTCGCACTTGCTGCAAAATGTGTATTTTAGTCTTACAAAACCTGCAGTGTGTTTATGTGGGTTTCTGACATATGTAACACTCCTCAAAAGCACATTAAAAACACTGGGCAACAAAAACAGTTGGATCCACAATGCAAAAATGTTCACCAGGCTGCTTCACTCTTTATTGAAGAGTGTTGGTGGCTCATGTTTTCTCTTTCTCTTGAATGAGAAAAGCAAAACTGTGAGGGAAAGAGGTCCTGAACTATTCAATCAAATGCACAATGACTTCTGAAAAGTGAAACTCTGGGGACAGAGACTACCATCCTTTCCTGTAAGTGAAGGAAAGAAAATTCTCCCCATATAAATGCCTGGTACATGTACTTTTATTCTAGCAAGTACTGTATTTGTTACCAAAAATAATATTACTGATTTATTGCTTAAGCATTCATATTAAGGCACTGCAGGTATTTCAGCTGTATTTCTACTACTGTTTTACTGAAAACAATTATTTCTAAAATTTTTACAGGGGTTAACTCTGAAATATACAAGGCACAAAAGAAGGCAGAAGCTTAGATTGTAGAGATTTAGTACAGTGCAAGGATTTGCAGTCACAAGGCCCAGGCAAGCTTCCTCTCACCTCTTTGAGGGTTGCACCAAGCCTGAAGGCTGAAGAAGCTAAAAAGGTCACTGTAAGGAGACATATTTTTAAGTCATCCTGGTAAAAAAGTAGATTTAAAAGACACTCAAAAAGATGAGGTGAACCCAGCCCCTGATCAGACACTTTTTAGTATGAAATTTAGTATGAGATTGAAGCCTTTCAGAGCAAGTTTACCTCTTCTTCAGTGGACAAGTCAGCATAACAAAAACCTTCAACTCCCCTGAGACAGCAGATGCAGGATTTATGTTCGAATGCAGACTTCTTTATCTAAGAAAGATGGGACTAGGAAAACTTGTGGAAGCTGAACTCAAAATTTCCTTCTGCTGAAAGGGAATCAAGAAGATTTTTCTGGACCACACTCAAATTGCTGCTTATTCCATGATAGTTTCAGGTTTCTGAGCCTCATTTTATTTTCCACTGGGGAAACATGAAATGTAAGCATCTAATGAAATTAGCATGGTCTGGGAAGAGAATGTGGAAAGATGTCAAATGGGACTAGGAAATGTAATTGTAATATGAGCTCTTAAAATGAACTACTTTTTGGAGAAGGTGCAAGATTAGAACATAGGAAGAGGTGCCAAACATCACACCACATAAAGAGCTTGAGCTGAAAGTACAATAGCTCTGTTTCTGCTATCACAACGTCAATAAATAAACATAATGAAATTCATGACACATTATTGCATTGCTCTGTATTGCCTCTATTCATTTAAAAATGAACACGTTTAAAATAACTCATAACTTGTCAGATGCCTGTGAGCAGTGCAGTTAGACTGGCACTTTTAATGGCTTTCTTGAAGATCTTACGAGAGAGCTTGATATGACTTATATCAAAGTAAAGATGAAAGTAAGAGAAAACACAACAATAACTACTTCACCTGAATCTGCTAGTACAGTTGCATCCAATATATTTACACTGTTCACCAATGATATGTACTTATTGAAGCTACTCTGTCAATAAAAAACACATTAAGAATCTTTTGAAAGAGCTTCCCTGTCAATTAGGCTGCAGATACATTCTATCGCTCTAGTTTTTCTGTCAATTTAATATACTGGATCATATTAACAGTACTGGCTTGTCAATAAGGCAAATCCGAATCCTATTAATGGAGTTATACTGCCAATATAATCGGCTTCCTATTTATTGAGCTCCCCAGTATTTGGGAAAGCTGTGAAATGGGATTATAAGGTTAGGTTACATACATCTGTCTCTATATTACAGAAATATTTCAGGAATTGTAGTCTGTTGTGTAAAGAAACACATGTAATCATATTTTTCCATTATATAAACTTCAGATGACATAATAGTATAATTGTTTACCATTGCTGAGAAAACATTAAATCATTCTCATTTGTCACATTTCCTGCTTGCTCTAAGTAACACTGTTATTTTATGTCTGCTTGTGTGCTACACATACAGAACCGCTAAGAGGTGTATGCATTCCACCCCATCTGCACAAGATAATATCTGCTTCACAAAATAAATGGAAAGAGATAAAACACATTTTAGGAACAAAATATGAAGCACTCCCCAATTTCACTGCTTATTTGGACCTTGTACTATGCTGTATAATCTTGGTGGAACTGAAGCTTGTAAGTATAATTCTAGTGCAACAGAAACCCCTGGAAATAATTAATAAGAAGTAGTAGTTCATGTATAGAACAAAAAGTAGAATTTCAGCAAGCCTTCTATTTAATAGAAGCCTTAATGAAGTTGAACATTAGTTGCTTTTAACCACATTCAATATTAAATAACTACTTTGACTGGATTAGCAGAATATACAACAGGCCATTAAATCTGATTATATTTAAAAAACTGTTTTTCTTAAAAAAAAAGAAAAAAGTAATTGCATTAAAACGTACTGGGCATTCTCTTATCAAATTAACTCTCTAAGTCTGACTTGAAAATATGGATTTTAAAAAAACTTTGTCCAAAATGACAGTTAAAGGTCAATGAATCAAGTCGCCAATTATATTTTCTGGTAGCAGATGGGTGCAATGAAACCTAATGATTGAATTTGAAACGCTTTAATGCACCTTTTATCTATGGCTCCCACCATGTTGAGTCTACCTCAGTATTCCTAACAGATACTATGTTTACTCTGCAACAGACTCACCTACAATTACCTAGCTAGAATGAAACCTGCACTTATCACCACGTCCACCTTATTCTAAGAATATCATATCATGAACTCAAAATAACAATACATTTGGGAGTGTATCTTTGGTAGCATTTGGGGTTGGAGGTTTTTTTTTTGATTTTTCAATCTAATCTACATGTTAAACATGAAGTCTGGAAATTAAGACATTAAAATTAGAGGGAAACTTAAAGAAATAGTGCCTTGACATTTAAGGAGATGATCAAAGTGTTTGCTATAATTTCAAAAATATTTTTCTTTCCATGTGTTAGAACCCTTTTTTCAGTATGGAAACAACCTTATCTTTTTTTTTTTTTCTTTGTTTCATGCACGTAGATTCTACAGTGCAATTGTGAGCTCCTGGCATTTTATTTTTAATTTTGAGATATCTCTGAAAGCTCTTACTCAGCAGGAATTCCCAGTGAAGACAGTAAGTGTTGTAGAATTTGTACTGTTTGTACCACTGCTGTTTTCCTGTTTCTAAGAGCAACATATCACAAATGTTTTCTGAACAGATAAAAGTTTATATACACTGCAGTACTCTATGGTGGAGAAGGAGATCAAATTATGGCCTTTTAACACTGACAAATTGTTTTGTACTCACAATATTTAGTAAGGGGAAACAGAGACACTGGATATTTTAAATCTGTTAAGTTTGTGTTAACATCTATCCACTGTGTTTACCTTCTTCTGTCCATCTCACTAAAGGCAACAATAAAACTCCCACAAGCCATGACCTGAGGTCCGCTGAAATCAATGGATGTTTTCAAATTGGTTTCAATAGCCCTTGGATCAGTCTGCTTACTTCAATTAGGGGATAAGGGAGTCTTTACATAGCGTGCTACATTCCCACAGATACATATGTTGTATGCTGAAGAAAGCTGCAAAGGAGCAGGAAGAAGATTACAATAGTGATAGAAATCCAGAAGAAACTCTTAAACATAATATTCCTTTATCACAGCATATGGTCTTCTCTATGGACGGCATTTAAACAGATTTGTAATGGCAGTGACAGGGAACGGTGATTAGCTAGGCAGCAAACATTGTATGTGGCACAAGACTCCGATTCTATGTTCCTTCCCTACAGAGTGAAAAAAAATAGCAACGAAGATAAAGCAGGACTTGATTCTGAAGCCACAGTGCCTGCACAGAAAACACACATAACGAGGAACTCTGAAGCTTTCTTTTTAAGTGATGATCAGAAGAACGGAGGTAAATCTAGATCATCTCTTTTCCTTTAAAACTGCATATTTATCCCCTTCCTCATCCTAAAATCCTTCTCTGGAAAAGCAATGATTCACTTAAATTCCTTAGTAATTAGAAAGAAAAGGACAGGTGTTAAAACTTACATTATTATCTCCTGTCATTTTTTTTGTTTTGGTCATGCAACTATTTATTTCAACATTTTGTTAAAAATCCCCAACAAGGTATTCTATGAACAGTTTGTGACAGGATACAAAGCCCTACTTTTACACAAATACCTTGGCATAATTATTTCCTCTTAGCACTAGAAAACGTCACACCACTAAATATGCTGCCAAAATAACAGCTGAATTTATGACAGAATAGTAGATCATCAAACTTCACAGCCTCGCATACCCGTGCAAGGAGATTTTCAATTGTAAAATGGTGATGAGTTGATTTATAATTTGTGACAGGAGATAAATAATTTAGGCTTGCACAAATTTAGCAAGAGGTTCTGTCCCTAAATATATTTTTAAGGCCATACCAGTCATGTGCCTATGATGAGGTACCTCATAAAATGGAAAGTTTGATCGAATGCACCATGAATATAATAGCAGTGGCCAAGCAGGCTTGGACAGAAAAAATAAGGCCTTTTGGTTATAGGGCTTTGTACAACCATCCACAACTCTGTCACTTCAGTGTTAACCTACTACAATGTCTTCATACAGGACTCTATATTTAGTTGATTCAGAACAGGTGAAAAAAAATAGTTATCTTTCTCAATAGGATCACCTCATTTTGAACATGTTGAACACAACACCCACTTATCTAGGGATCTCGACAGGTAATTTTAAACTCATAGGTATTTAAAGGCTGACTACGACAGGTAAATTCATAACAGTCTGGGGAAAAAAAAAGTTTGGGATTACCTTATCTCATTACAGCTTGCCACAGAGTCTGAAATCAGATTTTGCTGTTAAGATAAGGAAGATCTACATCAGAAATATTCTCGGCAAAGAATCCGGGATTCAGAAAACTTTTCTCTCTGTTCCAAATCATTGTTGGTTTGTCAACATCTAGGACACTGCTGCAAGTTTCACCAGGGAGAGAAAGACTGAATATGAATACTAATATTTGACTGAAGGGCTAGTTAGAATACAGTCATTAACTTATGTGTGTGCCTCTGTATCTAATTAACAGGATGCTCATCCAGCATGCGACTACCTTTTTCAAAGAGAATGCATTCAACGGCAACTGGATGCATATATATTTTAAGTTTTTTATTTATTTTTTTTAGCCATGAACTTTTAAAGAAAAAAAGCTCATGCAACCTTCTCTAACTAATGTCCACATCACGGAAGTCCCCAAGCCAACATTCAGAAGAAGTGTTTGTCAGGGGAAGTCTCTTTCAAAATAGGAAAAGAAATGAAAATATGACAGGTGCAGTGCAAGAAATTCCAGGAAAAAAAACTCATGCAAAGGGGAAAAAAATAACTTGTTAAGATTGTTCATACTGCTCTTCCTGAATATTCAAACAGAATAATGTGTAACACAGACTGATGCTGCTCCCTGCAGGTGGATCATGAGCCCACATGAAGCCACACCAACTTCCAACTTCATTGGAATTCAACATGGAGTTAGGTGCTTAGATGCAGAGAGTAATCTCCAGCAGTATGCCTTTGCATGCAATTCCTCTACACATAAAACCTCAAAACTTGTTTTCAGGTAGAAAAATTCATTAGGAGATGAATTATATTGATACCATAGAAAGTTATTCATTTACATAATTTCAGGGCCATCTTAACTTACTGGTGGTTCCTTTCTAAATCAAGACACCATTGTGCCATTGGGAATAAAACAAAACCCATACAATACTAATGAACTACTATATGGCCTTCAGTTCACATGCAACTTTATTAACTTCACCGTAAATTGCTAAGAATGAGTAAATGTTGGTTGCTTTTGTTTAAATCTTGTCAGGCATAAAGTGAAAATGCCTGCAAAAAATGTACAAAATGCCCTTCTAAAATATGCTAAGATCAAGAGCAAACTCATTCACTTTCCATGAAAAAAGAATTAAGGATCTTACTCCTAGGACCTTGTGTATCAAACCTCAGCGTAGAGATTTTCCAAGGTAATGGTATAGAGTCCTATTCCTAAAGATTTATAATAGGATTGCTGCTTTAACCTTAACCACAGCATAACAAACAGCACCAATGTAATCATAATCCAAGCTACCAGCAACTTTAAGAATATGCAAGGAATAGACAGATACTGGCAGGAATTAATCTGCCATTTTCACACATCTGCCCAAGGGAGGTATTGTAATTGCAAAAATTTACTCTTAGACTGCTGAGACTCATAGTAATTATGTTTCTTTTTTAATAGAAATAGCCACAGGTAGTAACAAATTGGGTTCTGAGATGGGGAACTGGGCATGCATTCTAACCCAAATTACTATGTAATTGTCTTTATTATAAAATACTATAGAAAACCTATGACTCAAAGTTTAAAGAAGAAAACCTTTCCTTTAAGTAAACTCTTCTCTTCCTATAGCTATTCAACATCTATGCCTATTTCTTCATTTACTGGTATCAGCAAGACCAGTATGACTGCAAAAAAATTTATCTAAAGATCTTTACGAATATTAACCAAAATACCTGAAGCTTACATTTGCTTGATAGAAACAATTCTCTCTTGCTTTACTTTCATGCAAGTAAAGTAGACTAACAAGTAGGTCAAAATCTGGAAATTTAACTACTCATTCCTAAGATTTCTTTGCCAGTATCAGGGGATGAAGAAAAGCGTATGTGTGGTCTACGTATATTTTAAATTAACTGAAATTAAAGTTTTCTTCAAAATTCTGAAAGACTGTTTGAAACAAATGAGCACAGGAATGTACTTAAAATGAGTTATTTCACGTATGAAGGAATTATTATTTCATTAATGTTACATTATTGTGATAATGAGAAGTGTACTGTTGAGAAAGATCATATATATGGTGGGCAATGAATAAACAATAAAATTCATCCAGTTACTTCTGCCCATTGCAATACTATATCCTGTTAGGGCTGAAAAGAAGCTACAGGTGGTTTAAGCAGAAAAGATACGTTTACAGATTTAGACAAAATGAAGATTATGCACTGCAAGAAATATGACAAAACATTTTGTTTTCCCCTCTATTTCACCTGATGGCTACAAAGCTGACTGATACGTTCCTTGCCTCAGAGCTACGAAATGCAAATTATCCTGTGCTTTTTAATACCTAACACAGCTGATGGAAGCAAATGAGTGCTGATTATTCTCACATGCCACACGACTTATACCTCCTTCTCATCATTACTTTTAATCCTGAAGCCTGATAGCAGGTTACGGAGTTTTAAGCAAGATGTATAACTTCCAGCATGAAGTGGAAAATGAGGTCCTTCCTTACCTATACTCTCGCCTCGGGAAAAAGATGACAACAGCATTTGTCTCTAAACTTGATGCTTTCTAGGTTGCAGAAAAAGGTGCGGATTGACAGCACCTTCCAAAACACTGTTACACAGCTATGTGCAGATCTTATACAGTATTAAAACAAAAAACAACCCTATTAAGTAGATGCACATTGGTGAATAATAATGCCTTTTATCCAGCTAGAGAGTTCTTTTGAATCCGTGCTGCTGTCTTATCTATATATCTCCACATAAGCATTCATACATTCAGTTATAGTATCTGACATAGAGTCTAGAAATCTAAATAGTTTCTAAGCCTTCGTGGCTGCCATTTTTAAAAGGCTTTTAAATTCATTATTTCCAAAGCACTCTAAATTCCACTATATTCTTATTGCCATTTGATCCACTGAAATGAAGAAGAGATCAGAAAAAAACACACTTGGTACTTTACAGCTGTGGCTGGATAATCTTGCTCATGATCATCAAAGCGGGATTGTTTTTATGATCTTCCAATCTGCATATCAAATTACGAAGTCTATGTGAAAAAGCAAAAGTATCAAATATTCAGACATCAGGACTATCTCAATAGAGTACTAGAGAATGCAGTTGGAGGCTAAGTGAAACGAACAGCTTTTGCAGCTTTGCAGTGTTCTTAAAGCAAAGGCGAGAAGCAACAGGGAGCAGTTCAGCTAACACAGACTCATAGATTCTGGGCTGAATTCTGCACATGCTTGCCCACATCAGCAACTCCATTCCTGTAAGTGGTCTATTTAATTCACTGGTGCTACTGACCTAAATTAAAATATTCACTGAATAAGTGTTTTAAGGATCATGCCTTGAAAGACATAATACCAATGCAGTTATACATATATATGTTAGTTTCCATAGGCCTCGAAATTACTTATGCACTGGTTAAGGACATGAACCTGCTCTTTCTAGATTTGTGGAAAAGCAGTCTTTTCCTCAGTACTGGTAGGAACAGAGCCCAAGTGCTGAATCTAAGATGCGTTATCAAAGTAATATATTTTTTTTGTCACATTTAAAATTTTATAGAATTTAAATGTTTTCATTAAGAATTAATGAAAATTTGCTCAGCCCACTTCAGCTCACCTTTTTTTTTTTTTTTTTGGAAACGGAGTTGTAGCTAAACAATCTTAGCCATAAGTGGTTGCTTAGCAATCAGCAAAGAACAAGACAGAAATATAGTAAGTAAAAAATCTGACTGACATGTTCTGTGTTTGAACCACAGCATTCATTAAAAACAACAGAACAACACCAACAGAAGTTTGAAACAAAATTCTATTAATAAAAGAATACATATAACTGTCTTTAGGAACAAATTATGCATTTAAAAGCTACAAATTGTGATTCACATGTCTGCTCCCTATAAAAAAATCCTTCAGCTATTATTAAAAATACATTAAAATCCTTCAAATTTTGATGAAGCCATTATTTACCTTTTGTTTTTAATTCAATTGTCAAGTGTGCTTCCAATGATTTTAAAAACAGTATATATCTACAAAGCAAGCAAGAGTTTACAGCTTTGAAGACTTGAAATTGATTTTTAATGCACTAGCTTTCAAACACTACAAAGGCTGCTCTCTGCTGATAAAGACAGTAAACAAGAAAATGTCCTTTAAATGTTCCCTTTAATGTTTTTCTTTAATTAAAAATCAATCAAAAGCCACTGCAACATTAAAATTTTTAAAATTAAGACATTAAAAATATTTTAAGGTTTTTGACACATGATGCATTCAAACTAGAATGAAAACTTATGATGTTACTTTTGTTTACTTGTGTTAGTTTCTTTGCACTGTAAACATTGTTAATCAAGAAATAAAAACACATAGAAGTAGTTTATGACTGAAGACAGCTATTTTTATTGACTAGAAATGTTAAAAATATGATGAAATAAAACTAGGCGTTATAAAACTACTGCAGTAAAATGATTTTTTAATACCTTTGGATTATTTTAATATATTCCTTTCCTCTAATCAGACCAAAGCCTATTTATGTAGATTAGTTACATCTAGAGTCTCATTTATCCAACCTGTATTTATCCTTTGATCACAAAGCTTGTTAACTTAAATGGTCTTTTATTGTTATGATTCGTTTTCCCATAATTATGCAGTTTAACTGCCTGATTTTTTTTGAATAAATATATGCAAACGCGCCAATCATATTCAGTAGTGTTATGCTGGATGCTCAATGAACTGTAAGAGCCATTTCAATACAATGAAACTGCCTGGAAGTGTTCCAGGGCAAGGACTGCAAATACCAGTAATCATAGTGTCACTAGAACTAGTACAGGCAAATACAAGCGTGTCACACATATATCAATAGATGGTCTGAAACACTGCCTGAAACTAATTTCGCATGTCTGTCACTGCAAGAATTTACAATGCATCTATCAGAGGTCCCACCCACACAGCTGAAACTGTGCATTTGTATCTTGTAACAAGGCTTTTCCTTTCCCTTTTAGAGTCCTCCTTCGGCATGCCATGGAGACTGCAGCACGCAACCACCCAGCAGGGCACAAGATGCAATTAGAAACTTTTCTATTATGGCTAAAACTGTTTTATGAACCAGAGGAACTCTGATCTGATACATACATCACAAAGCCAATAGAAAGGTCCACGGTTAAAATAAAATACTGTTCACTTGAAAGGCTTTTCTTGACTAGGTCGCTTATAGCATACTATATTGAAAATAGATCAGCACGGGACTGATTGTGTTGAGGGCTGGGAGAGGAAATATCCCCTCACTGCACAAAAGCGAGATGCACCTGTGCAAGTAGCACGAATGATTGGCAGAAACTATGTAGTAATATATGTAAAGGGATTCCTAAATTTCGAGGACAAGTCACCAAAAAAGGAGCTATCTTCTTATCTCAAACAAGTGAGAGTTGAATTGATCTTATGCTACCATTTCTGTACAGGTAACAACGCTAACTGGTAGAAGCAATTCAGTAGAAGAAAGAGATGCTTCTCGTGTGACCTTAATAAGTAGGAATTGTATCAGCAGCCTTTGGGATTTAGCTAGAAAATACATGACTGCTCAAGGAGGTTATTTAAAGCACTGCCTAATATCCTAATTAACAGGGACATTCATATGAATTTGCTTGTTCTTGAATGTAGTACTTAATACTGAGCATTTTATCTAAAACGCTTCATAATTTATCTATTTTTTTCTTTCTTATAAGATTTACAGTAATTAATCCAGATTCTTCTTCTGTTAAGAAAATTAAAAAAAAGTCTACAGCAGACTAAAAAACAAAGGTTGCACAAAAAAGACCGTGACAAATATGTTACTAGGACTTAGAATACACCCTGGCTAAGATTTATGGCAAGCTGTACACTACTCCATTTCATCTCGTCATATCAAGCAAAAGCAGCAACAACTAGTTTAATCTCCTCGTTGCCCGCCTAAAAACGTTACAAATGAAACAGTTAAACTCAAGGAAATTTTCTCCAAAATCATTTTGCCACTTTCTTCCTAGTACCTATTTCTGTTTTTTTCCCTTTTTTTTTCTACTTAGGTAAGAGTCTGCAGTCCCATGAGAGTTTCACTTGTTTCCCATATCTTTGAGCCCTTTAGTATTAATTTTACCACTTCTCTTCTTACAGCTGAAGTAGAGATACAATTGAAAGCATAAAGCTCTCAGGCTATCTGCTGCAAAAATTTGTCCCAACTGTTCTACTCTGACCTTTTGACATCAAAGGATTGCTTCTATACTTTTAAAGATAAAAACAGAGCTGTGTTTCTGCTCCGGTCAACAAATCATTGTTTAAGTTCTTTTCACAGAAAATTCTTACCTGTTGGAAAATACTAATACTAGTGTCAAAATGTCTTTTCTTTATATGTGCAGGCACTCCTAGATCCTGAAGAGGTATCTCAAGACCTCTGCCATACATCCTATGTTTTTCTTCAGAGAGAGAAAAACAACTCACATAGATACACATTTATATATAGAATGAGTGTCTTGCATAGCGAAACCTAAAACTAATTTAACTAGGCATTTTAACTTTTGTAGAAACAACAAAAGAAAGACAAATCAAGCAGGATCTTTAAAGACATACGGATAAATATTACACAGTATTTAATGTTTCCTGGGGAGAAAAAATGCTGGGGGAAAAAAAGAAAAAAGAATATTGTTTTTTTATTTGAAAACGAAATCCCCACTGTTTTACAGCCAAATGTTGTGACTCAGGAAGAAAGTATTTTTTTAAATACATTTTTCCCTCATTAGAGAAGCTAGGTTGTATCTATGTTTTTTTAAATACCAGGAGTTATTTGTGGATATTTTACATATACCTAATGATAATTCTCCATGTAACAATATTTGCTGAATTTTAAGAATAATGCTATACTATGCACACTTTCAAAAATAGATGAAAACGTGAAAATATATGTTCAGCAATATGTTCAGTGAAGTCTTTGATTTCTTCTTTCAGCTGCACACCTGATTATGTTACAGTTCACATCGTAGTTACAAAATCTTCTAAATTGCAGTCTCCTAAATTGTTTGCAAAGAAGTTGTAAGAAAACATCACAAAAAGCTGATATCTAAAAATAAAGGGCCCAATCATACTATTCTTAGATGCACTCTGTAAGGCTCTTAGTCACAATTTACTCCTGAACCACTGAAATCATTGATGAAGTCAAAATTATGCTATTGACGGAAATATGCGTAAGAACAGGCTTTTTCATCAATGTGGGTAAAGATAACAGAAACCTGAACAAATCTATTGTTAAAAGATAAGTCTTCAAAGGATCAGTCGTTGAAATTGCAGTGGTAATCACAAATTTGTGTGAATTTTCCCGTTTAAGATTAGGCATTGACAGTGAGCACCAAGACAAAGAAAGTTCAGACAACTTTCAGAGCCATTGAGAGCTGTGATCCAGTAAATACTGTATGACTTGATCATGCCTTTTATTTATCTTCACTAACTTTTGCCAACTCTTACACTTTATAAAACAGTAAGTTCCACAGAAACATTATTATTCTTAATTTATTGGTTAATGAGAAGTGCTGTTCTGGCAATGTAATTTTCTTTCTCATAGTATCAATATTCTACTTCAGACTCTTAAACTATCTTTTTCTCTATTAATTTTCTTGTTTTATAAGGCAGCATGTCATCGTGGAAAGTTTTTTTAGGTCTCATATGGACCTATATATCAGGAATAACCCTTTTGAAATAATCTTGCTATAGACAATACTGGCAAGGAGCTCAAGATCAAAACCAGAGCAGGTGTAACACAAAACAGGAGCCCAATTCTGCTTCCTCTGCCTATTTCAGCAGCCAGGGCAGATGCCATAGTAAGCAGTATGCTGCCAGATCTGGTCCTAAAATATATGCACCTTGTGTCACAGTACTATGCAGTGTAGCTTGATGAAAAATGAAATTATGTTTCATTAAAATATAGAAAATATCCTGTCCTGGAATTCTTACCTCAGTATTGACTTCACTGAATAAGTAAAATTAAAAATACAGAAAAAATCATGTTAACCGCAGATTGCATTTACGCAATGCAAACGCTCACAGAAGTTATTTTGTAAGACATCTAACCTTGTAAAACACTGTAAAAACTCCCATAATGCATCTTTGGTAGTTCTGAACTTTCATCTAATGACAATTTACTGTCCTTAGGTACAGCCCTAGAATATGCAGCTGTGAAATTTTGGGAATTATGGAATACAAACCTGCAAACTTGCAAATGTGTAGAACTGCCCCAGTATCCTTTTGGTGCAAAATGTTAACTTCTACTAGCTCTAGTGAGAGAGAATAATATTCCTCATTTTCAGTAGAAGATACAGAAACAAAAACTGAATACCTCTGTTTTCAGATAGGAAGTTAAAACATTGAGAACAAATGCAACTTCTGTAAGGAAATCTGCTTCTCATACTGCAGCAGCTGCAGACTGCTTTTTTGCAGTCTTGAAATTTCTGAGCTGCAGTTTCTCAAAGTAAAGCCTGGAATTGTATATGTAAAGACAGAGCAGCACTAATACAGCTTATGGTTTTCATTTGCCCTGAAGACTCTATCTTCTTAGGTCCTACTAGACACCTGGCAATGAAGCTGCATGGGACTTGACAGTAATCTGTTGACACATCATAAACATCAAGTGCCTGAAATATTAAGAATGATCTGTACTTTATCTTAAAATGCTACAGGACTGCCTAGTACAGCAGCTTCGGTGGTTCTCATCTTGAGAAGTACTTGCAACACAGTCATTCTTTTTTAGCTGTTGTTTAGTAAAAGCTGTGACTGTCATTTTTTTTATTCATTCTCATCTCATTTCTGATATATTTACAAACCTCTCCAAGTTGCACCACAAGTATAACCATAAATAATCTCTAGGATGATCAACACTCCTTGTATATGGAGATAGTTTTCTGCACTACTGTTATGCCACTTTGATGAACCCATTTTGAGAATCTACTTGTTTAGATTAACTATTTGCTTCCCTTCTTTTATCCAATCTTTTATCTATTAGAAACCCGCAAGAAGAAATTGTGACCTATTCACCCAGGAAAAGGCAAACTGATTAACTCAGAACTCTTTGGTAGCACAGATATGAACATATATGTGTATGTTTGTGCATGGTATTTCTTTTTTTAATGGCTGCTCTTCAAAGTAAAACAAAATCCTATTTCTCTTAGTCAGGCGAGTAGGTCAGCTTGATTTACTCACCAGAATGAGACGAGCAGAATTTGCCCAGTAGTCTTTAAGGTCCAGAGTGAACAGAAATCTTTCAACCACATAGAGTTTCCACTTTCTCCTTCCTTCCTCTTTTTTTCTCTCCAATAAAAATGAATCATTTGGACCTTAAGTGATTCAAAGGCCACATGGAATTCTGAATCTGGCAATGAGAATTAAATAGCACTGGCCTATATCTAAATATTTTTAACTGACTTGCATTTAAAGCACTGTTTCTAAAGTATGTTTAGAATGATTGCTGAAGGTAAAACCAATGAAACATGACAAAGTGTAGCTGTTCTGATTTCCCAGTATGTTACTAAACTCTGTTCTTCATCCATAGCAACCTCATGTGTGCATCAAATCACAAACTGACTGTTTTCAGAAGCCCTTGCCACTTGCAAGTCTCTTGCGCCAATAAAAGCTGGAAGTATTCTGCATCCTTAGCTATCCATCCAAAATTTGATATGCATATACGTATGTATACAGGTTTAAACTGTTTAATTTTTATGGTACTGAAGAAGTTCTTTGATTCATATAAGTAATACATGCAACCATGGCACATGGCTGGATGCTACAAAGTAGTGAGTAAACACACAAGTTGTTAAACTGTGTAACTACTGTGCGACAGAAGTCACTTAAAGAGAGGTAGGATTACACCACTCTTACACATATCAGGCAATATTTTCTTCAACTGCTGGTGATTTGGGGTCAGTCTGAAATGCATAGTCACTAAGTAACACTTTACCCCACAGGTATTCATTGATATAAATGGGGTTATGTGTAGCATAAAATACTATTCATAAGAAAAAAAGGAAAGCATAAAGCCTATTGAGTTTATAGCTCTTATTGCAAAAGAAAAAGCTGTTATGCATGCCTAATAAGAGTGAGAAAATTTGGATCTTACTGCAAAAGAAATTATTTATTTGATTTTAAATATTTATAGACTCAATTGGATGTACTAAGTAATAATATAATATTTAGTATGCATGTATATATATCCATGGGTATATACGTATGTATATGTATATATATATATAAACATAAACTTTTAATAACACACTGCTCCTAGAGCATTCTGCCATTAAACACTTGCCGAGAAAATAAGAGTGAAGTAAAGCAGTTCCATTGTATGAATTATATAGTGTGAGATTATTGTGGCTCAGCAATATATCTGGAAAAACTGAAGTGAATATTCACTAGAGAACACTTACACGATCATTTACCTTTCCCTTACTGAGGTAATGAAGAAAACTGCTTTTCTGAATTGACTGATGAAAGGAGATGATAAAGCAGCTGTTTGGATTCTGTATCTTTTTTTCTACTGGCTATACCTTTGATTCCTGACTGTGCAGTTTACTTTTCCAGACACAGGTTTCCTGGTGTGATTAAGGATATGGTAGATCCAGAGAGAGGGCTGATCCTTTACTATTTCTCCCTAAGTTTGCAGTTTGAATTTTACATGAGGCATAAGTACAGGACCAGACACCAAGTAGTATCTACAGTCTAAATGCAAATTTTATATAAAATTTACTCCAGGGATGTGGAGATGGAGAATACAAAATGTATTTTAGTACTGCAAAATTACAGTGAAGAGTATCGTCTAGCTTATCTAGCTGCTTTAAGTCTGGGCCGTTCCTAAATAGAAACAAACTATTCTGCTTCATATTGTGTATTTGTTTTGTCAATACAACTACAAAACATAGTATCAATAAGTATGTTTGAACAGGTTGTTCACTAGGGAAAAATGAATGTTTCCTAATCTACTGGTTGGACCATCTAAACATCCAAAATACTCTTCTGTGTAGATGTTCAGGGAAAGCAAAAACAATATTAGGTAAACCAGTATGTGCTACAAGGAGTTACGGTTAACATCCCCACAGTTGTCATAATGAAAACTGTTACAGAAACCACAACACACCTTTTTAAGGGAGGAAATTCCTCTTTTAGCTTTATATAGATCTCAGAAAAAAAATAATCATGATTGATATTATACAGTGAACACTGTAAAAAAAGGAATCATATTTTCCAAAGGGATTTTACACTACAGTTGAATCTTTACTACTCAGTAGCACCAATACATGAATTAATTGCTTTATATAGACATTACATGGTTGTAGGAAAGTATAATGTTCTGTCCTTTAGTAACTATTACACTTGTCAGTAGGAAAAAAAAATGCGGTGGTTTTTTTTTTAGCATTCTGACAACTCCATTTTACAGTAAAAAAGTTGACATTACTTAAACAAGTGTCATTGAAAGTTATTTGTTTTTTAAAGCATGAATTATAAATCAAATTATCTCCGGTTGTGCCCTAACCTAAACTCTTTCCTGAAGTGTCACTTTCTGTTAAAATCAATTTCAGATTTTAAGTATTGCTCCACTCACTTAATTGATAGCAACACAAATTCATGATAGGCATAAAATGAAATTGTTTCTGTGACACAACTCAATAGTGGGCTGAGGATTAGTTCACAGTGACCTTGTACAGACAGCCTTTTTTCTTTTTATTTTTCCCCAGTTATAAATATTCAATTTACAGGCCATCAGTTACTGGAATTTTGGTTACTTAACCTGCCAATTACCAATGGCCACTTCTATTTAGCTTAAAATGTTACATGCAGCTGGCAGCTAGAGCATTTGGTGTCCACAGACTGCAGGGTATGATAACTCAAAGGTATCATGGATTTTCTTTTCGTACATCAAGTGTCTACAGCGCAACTTCTTTCCCACTAGCTGCATATACAAAATGAGTCTGTGTCACTTCTGATACTCTCAGCTCATTCCCCTATGACTCAGAACAGCATATTAGGAGAACCACAGGATAAAACAGATATGACATTTCAAATATATTTAATAGTCATTATCCAGAGCCTGCTTTCAATCCAAATGTTAAAAATCACTTTGGAACATACCTGTAGTATCTGAACATTAAGCTGCATTAATCATGAAGTAATACTTTAAATTAAATCAACTGGAGCCAAATTCTGCCCTCACCTTCACTCTGCGAGTTCACTGCTCTGGAATACATCTTCTGAGTTTGGACTTTAAACTACCTGCTAAAAATTAAGTCATTCTTTGATTAGTACACTATATCCAATGGTCCAAATTCTGCCATTTCTCACACTCACAAAAGTCGGTAGAGGACAGTGTGGCTATAACTGGCAGCAGAATGCAGCCCAGCTGTAATTTCTAAATGAGCTTTGGTAGAAGAGAGAGCATGTAAGTCTTTCGCTATAAAGCAATCATCAATATTGACTCAGGCTACTGGAAATCTGACTAGTTGTTTTGCTGTTTTATGACAGGATGTGAGGTTTTTTTTACATTTGGGGGTAGGAGGGAATCACCACATACATTTTCTTTCTATTTGACTAAGCAGAATTTTCAACGCTGAAGGAATGGTTGTTTATGGGGAGAGGAGGAGGCAATGGGGTCCCAATGATACCGTTCTGCATCAAAAAAATAAATATTTATGTATATATTCTAAAGAAGGAAATTAAAAAAATTAAAAACATACAACTTGGAAAGATAGCTCATATTTACATACAGGATTGGAGGGCTATAATACACTGTTGCAATAGATGTCCTCAGTGTGTAGAGTTTCTCCCATGTCCTGTTAGTTACTGCAGATGATATGAGTGCTTCAGAAATGCCCTCCCCCTACTCCACCTCAAACCAAAGCAAAGTGAAACCTGTGGAAGCGCCCAACTCTGTCTGATGATCTTCTGGGAAAATACCCCAGCATGACCCAAACATACTAAACACTTGCCTGTGCTCTCACATGCACCTCTTTTACACTGCTGTAACTCTGTTTCAGTGGGCATTTACTTTTGAATCACACAGGAAACACCAGTGTGACAGCAGAACCAGACCCACCAGATATGGTCTGGTTCCACTTTCATTAAGTCCACCTCTCTTTAGTGACTTGTGTTGGTCCCTTCAGTGGTGCCTTACAGCAGATTTCACTGCAGACAAAAGGTAAAGTTAAACCAGCGTCTAAAGTGAGGTCCAGGGTATTCTAAAAGTCTCCTACCTGAATTATGGACATCCGGCTCGGGGGAGCCTCGCTGGCGTTAGTCCCTTGCCCTGTGAAGCTGGTGTGGCAGCCCACATGTCCCTGGGGTACAGTCAGGTTGTTGGAGGCGGGCTTCAGGTACATCACCTCAGACCTGGGAGAGCTGAGGGGCAGGCGGGTCTGGTAGTCAAAGTACATGGGTGAGGTGGCCAGGGATGGGCTGCTCACCACGTTCATGACATTGAGGGGGCCCCGGCTGTCCTCGCCCTCACTGGGCACCAGCATAATGTCATTCTTGCTGATCTTCTTCTTCTTGCCCTTGCCCCCTCCACTGCCACTGCCTCCTCCTCCCCCGCCATTGCCTCCCCCTCCTCCCAGCTGGGGGTGGCTATACTCGGCAATGCGACAATTATAGGTGCGGATCTCCTTGTTCTCTCGCTTGCACTTCACAGCAATAGTGATCATGGCAGCCAGCAAGATGATGGAGACAGTGCTCAGCGTCACGATCAGGGGCAGCGACAAGTCCCAGTGTGGTCGCCGATGCTGCTCACCATTCACCTGTGGCTCACCAGCCTCGGGCAGGGGCCCCGCCAAGGCCCTGACAATGAGCTTGGCCACTGCAGAGAGGCTGGGCTTGCCATGGTCACTGACTTTTACCACCAGTTCAGCCACAGGGCTGAGCTCCTCCCAGTAGGGGTGCAAGGTGCGTATCTCACCGCTAGTGGGGTCCATCTCAAAGAGGTGCTCCTCATTGCCTTCCACAATCTCATATGTGAGGCGCCCACTCTCCCCAAAGTCACTGTCCAGGGCACGGACGGTGCCCACAGGGTAGCCCACCCCAGCATTGCGAGGCACCTGCAGCTCAGCGGTGTCGTTAATGAGGGCAGGCAGGACAATGAGGGGCGCGTTGTCGTTGACATCGAGCACGGTGACTCGTACTGTGGCATTGCTTTCACGGTGGGGTGAGCCCGAGTCTTTGGCCAGCACGCGAAACTCAAAGTGCTTTGTCTGCTCATAGTTGAAGCTCCTCAGAGCGTAGATAGCACCATTGGTGGGGTTCACGGAGACATAGGTGTAGATGGAGACGTCGCCCACATGCCCAGGAAGAATGGAGTAAGAGACTGTCCCATTTTGGCCCAGGTCAGGGTCCTGGGCCAAGACGGAGCCCAGGTACTCTCCAGGAATATTGTTCTCGGGGACCTGTAACACATAGAGGTTCTTGCTGAAGCGGGGTGGGTTGTCATTCTCATCGAGGATGCGGACAGAAAATGACTTGGTGGAGTTGAGTGGGGGGTTTCCCCCGTCACGTGCCACAATGGTCACATTGTACTCGTCTTGTGCCTCACGGTCCAGGGGCCGATCAGTGACCACAGTGTAGAAGTTGTCATAGTTCTCCTCCAGGGTGAAAGGGACGGCTCCGGGCCCACCACCACCTCCCAGCACCCGGCACTGGAGCTGCCCGTTCTTGCCCGAGTCACGGTCGGTGACCCGCACCAGGGCAATAACGGTGCCTGGTGGAGCAGCCTCACTCAGTGCTCCCTGGCGAACGGAGACAAAGCCAATGGTGGGGGCATTGTCATTGCGGTCGATGAGGCGGACAGTCACCTTGCAGTGAGCAGGTATGGGATTGGGCCCCAGGTCCCGAGCCTGGACATCGATCTCAATGAGGCCACTCTCCTCATAGTCCAGGTTGCCCTTGACACGGATGAGGCCACTCTGCGGGTCAATGCTAAACAGGTCACGGACACGCTCGGGTGCATAGCCACTGAAGGAGTAGAGCACCTCTCCATTGGTACCCTCATCAGCATCGGTGGCATTAAGGTCGATGACGGCAGTGCCCAGTGGGGCATTCTCTGGCAGCTCTACCACGTAGGAGGCTGCCTCAAAGACGGGGCTGTTGTCATTGGAGTCAATAAGGCGCACGTTGATCTGCACCGTGCCCGAGCGTGGTGGGTCGCCGCCATCCAGTGCCGTCAGCACCAGAGTGTGGTGGCTCTGCTCCTCACGGTCTAATGGCTTCTGGATGACCAGCTCTGGAAACTTCGTGCCATCACCACGGGACTTCACATCGAGGGAGAAGAGGCCATAGTCGTCCCGGGTGAGCAGGTAGGTGCGCAGTCCATTGTCCCCTGCATCTGGGTCGTGGGCGCTGGTCAGGGGGAAGCGGGTGCCCGGCGCAGCATTTTCTGAAATGTCCATGTCCACCTGGTCGGAGGGGAACGTCGGTGCGTTGTCGTTCAGGTCCTGGATCTCCACCTTGATCATGCAGATCTCCTGGTCGTTGGCGAACACCTCGAGGGACAGCTGGCACTTGGCGCTGCGCCGGCACAGCGCCTCACGGTCGATGCGCTGCTTGGTGTAGAGCAGCCCGCTCTCCCCGTCCACGTCCAGGAGGTGCGGGGCCGAGTTCTCCAGTACCCGGAAGGTGGACTTGGGGCCGCGGCCGCCGCCGGGAGCTCCGCGCTCCGCGGGCAGCATCCCGCCTCCCGCCGCGCCCGCCGCCAGCCGCGCATCGCGGCCGATGTTCCCGATGACCGTGCCCGCTCCCTGCTCCTCCGGCACCGAGTAATTCAGGTTCTTCAGAGACAGGGCGGGAGCCCAGCAGAGGAAGAAGCAACAAATGGAAAGGTACATCCCCGAGCAGGGGTGGTGGGGGGGTGGCAGCAGCTGCGGCGGCGACCAGGGTTGTCCCCGTCTTCTCTGCCTCCCGCGCTGGGTACGTTCTTCCTCCTCTTCCGTCGGCTCTCTCTTTTTTTTTTTTTTTCTTTGCCTTCTTTCTCCCCACCCCTATATTTTAAGTTCCTGAACCTGTTGCTCTAAAACATCTGCAGAGACACAGGATGAGAGGCAGCAAATGGACCATGTAGCTCAGTGGGAGGGAGCAATCG
>JAHREE010000279.1:32513406-32547721 GCA_033628505.1 Tringa tobata
AAAAAAACACAACCCACCCAAAACAACCAGGTAATGAAACTGTCTCTACTCTCCACCTCAAAAGTCCAGAGACACAACTAGGAATAAATAAGTATAATAAAAAATCTGTTGAGTCAAGTGTCACATTCGTATGGCTGCCTTTTAAAAGGGAGCGACATCTTTAGACTTTCTGTAGGTGAAAACCTTTCTTCTCTAGTTTACACATCTATTTGAAACCAAACATTCAGTTTTGTTCCAGCTAACTCTTTTCATTTGTATACTCCTGTGTGAGCTCCAACATAAACACGACTCGTAAACAACAGACTATAGATAAGCTTTCAAAATGTTATGTGGCATTTTACCCACATATCTGTCAAGTAAAAGGTTAGAATCTTCACTTTTTAAAGAAAAACATACCAATTAGCAGCAAGGCAAGGCTGTCTGGAGCATGAGGTTTTCAAAGTTTGACATGTCTGTAGGTGCAACACAACCCATTTATTTGTATGAAGCTCCATTTTTCCGATGGCAAGTGAGGATCCAGAGAGAGCCCCACCTCTGATGAATTTGCAAGTGCTCACAGGAATTACAAGATGAGGTTCTTTGCCTGATGTGTCTAGTATACTTACAACTGGATAACAGGGTAGCAGACGATTGCTTTGCCTTGTTTGCCTACCAATTTGAGGCCTCAATACTGGCTTCAGTGGCGTAATTGCCAAATAGGGTTGTCAAATGCTCTTATCCCCAGTGTGCAGGAAAATAAGGGAGACTTGAGGGCTTGCTTCTTGGCATGGGCTGGTGGCACTGCAGGTCACAGCAAAAGCTGGAGAGTGATGACAGCAGCATGTGCAAGGCCACTGGTCCTGTTCCTGATGGGGCATTGGCAGCCAGCACTCAGGGACATGCAGGGCTTTGGCTTCGTCCCCTCAACACATTGGCCAACTGAAATGAGATGAGCTGACCTGACAGTTGGCTGCCTGCGCAGAGCAGTAGGAGTTTCTGCCCCCCTTAGAGCCGGGGGCAAGCAAGAGAGGAAATTATGTTTCTAAAAGTCATAATTCCCTTCTCCGTTTGCTCCTGGGATGGTGCTGCTATGCATCCCCCTTTCTGCAGGCAAACTGTTGTCTTACAGTCGTGTCATAAGTGATTAGTCAGAATCCAGTGCTATAAAAAATCCCAGAAGCAAATGTAATAACCAAGGTGCAAAATTAACATTTTAAAAATCCTATAACCTGCTGCAAAACCAAAAACAGATCCTAAAATTAAAATTTTAAATACTGTGTCCTTGAGACCACTAAAAATGATTACTGAATTTATCTGTCTTTATGAAAGACATTTTAAAGAGGCTTGATTTTTTAAAATTGAGAAGTGTTCATGTCCTGGAAATTAGGTCCTTTAAGGCATCTTATTGATGAGTACATGAAGTCACTTGTTATTCTGAAAATGTTAAAGCATATATTGTTAGATTACCAATGTGAAAGATCAAGAAAGAAAGAGAAACAGAAAAAAAAAATCCGTAAATCCTAGTTAGCATTTCTAGTTAAGTTTTATCTGTTTTAGATAGTTTTATTTTCATACAGGAAATGAATTCATGGCTTCTGTCCTGCGGAATTTATAGTGTCAATAAATTAACATTAATGAATTGTGACAATTTTCTGTTTATTATGATATCTTAAATTGTTAGCAGACTTAACAGCTTTACATACATCTAGAGATAACATCTGAATTGCAAATAAATCACTACAAAATATATGTTGCAGACAGTTTTTATTTAATGTGCACAGTCATTAAGTATTTAAATGGCTAACTTCTGACATTTGCCTGTTCCACTAAATGTGTCCACTGTAGTGTGTAAAGGGGAGTGTGCTATATTAAGATGGGTAATATTTTAAATTAAGATTTGGTTTACACTCCAAGTGTTTAATTTGGATCTAATGAGTCAGTTACATTGCTAAAATAGGAGAGTTATTTTAAATATATTTATTCAGATGTAGGGAATATATAATTGATTTTTATCCTTTTTCACTTCTGTGTCTCTTAATAGCTAGTTCCTGTTTAACGTGTAGTGATTACTATTAAACCTAAATTAAATGCTTTTTGGAGGATTGCTATTTAAAGTTTTACTGAAGAAGTAAAAATTACTTTTTAATTAACTACTTAATTTACATGCCAAATTAAGGATATGTAAACATCTCTGGGGCACAAGAACATGCCATTTTGTTATGGTGAATGATGACCTGGCATCAGTTATAACCTCATTTCTGTAACAGCGAGGCCGTATACCCTCATTGCATGGGAAGCTCCGGCTGACAGGGTGCTGCAGTGCAACTCCACTGTAATGCTGGCTGCCACCTGATGTGTGAGAGCACGCAGCCTGTCTCAGGGTGTATCTGTCAAGTTCAATGTCTCACCCTTATCTGAAGGTGCTTAATGATTCAGGGTATGGAAAAGAACGAGTCCTTCGTGAAGACTGTGGTTGACAATTTTGCTTTTTTGTCCCAGTAGAGCAATCTGCCATAAAAATAGTTTATCTGGAGAAGGACCTGACACCTTCGGTGGACAAACATGATACAGTGGAATGAAATCTCATGAGATACAATGACTATTTTATACTTCAGCAAGTTTCTGCTTTAGGTGCAAGGCTTTTCTCTTTACTTAGCTTCCTTTAACGGAAATATATAGCAAAATTTATATATAGGTAGCTTTAATTTATTAAGACGAAACAGCTCACACTTTTGTTTTTGGAGCAAGGATGGCAGACCAAAATTAAAATAGACTAATTTGTACTGCTTGGTACACTAATATTAGATGTTCTCATGCTACAATAATGAGTGTCTATCAAAGTGTGTATCGGAGAAAAGAAGACCACTTATGACCAAAAGAAAGATAAACTGTGTGCTGGTTTGCTCTGGGATACAGTTACTTTTCTTCACAGTAGCTAGTGTGGGGCTATGTTTTGGTTCTGTGCTGTAAATAGTGTTGATAACACGGGGATGTTTTATTTGTTGCCGAGCAGTGCTTACAGGGAGTCAAGGCCTTTTCTGCTTCTCGCCCTGCCCCACCAGCGAGTAGGCTGGGGGTGCACAAGAAGCTGGGAGAGGACACAGCTGGTACAGCTGAACCCATGGATATTTCATGCCATATGATCTCATGCTCAGCACATAAAGCTGGGTAAAGAATAAAGAAGTAGGGGACGTTTGGAGTGATGCTGTTTGTCTTCCCAAGTAACCGTTATGCATGACAGAGCTCTGCTTTCCTGGGGATGGCTGAACACCTGCCTGCCAATGGGAACCAGTAAATGCATTCCTTATTTTGCTTTGCTTGTACGGGCATGGCTTTTGCTTTATCTATTAAACTGTCTTTATCTCAACCCATAGGTTTTCTCACTTTTACCTTTCTGATCTCTCCCCCATCCCACTGGGGGGAGTGAGCAAGTGGCTGCGTGGTGCTTAGCTGCTGGCTGGGGTTAAACCACAACACGGTGTCAGGGACCTAAGCTGTATGACATATATTAGGTCACCAAAATGTCCGTCTTATTACAAGGCATAATCATACAGAAAACTGCTGAAGAAGTGCATTTTAAATTGCTTTGCTATTTTCTCCTCTAAGAGAAAGTGGTGTTCCTGATCATCGTCTCTGATCTTTAAACATGGTAGTCATGCTAGTGTAGCATTCACTTCTTCAGCAGAAGTGAATTGTCTCTACGGTATTATTGCTGTAATTCTGATTCTGGTTCCTTTCAGAACTTCAGCAGGTAGCTACTTGTTGAGCTTTTCTACCAAAGGCTCAGCAAAGCACACCCAGATTTAATCTTTCACCTACATGATCATCTTGTTATCATTTGGCCCATGTGATGCAAAAATCAAAGAAGCCCCCAAGGAACTGAATTTATAGAGAAACACACTTAATTAATCAATGAATCTTGAATCACAACATATTTCAGGGTTTTTGGTTGGTTGGTTGGTTTGGGTTGTTTTTTGGTTGGTTTTTTTTTGTGTGTGTGTGTGACTGTTCTTAAGCATTTTATACAGCAAGCCCTTTTGTTTACAGGGGCCATTGTTTATTGTTTTGTATTAAACTGCCACTCTCTCAAACAACTTTATACAGTACCCTGGGAATTGGGGCCAAACCTCTGAAAAGCCACTTATCATACAGTAAGTACGTAAAAGAAAAATTGTAAAAAATACAGAGTAGATTCACAGGAGGGTTTTGAAAAACCTCAGAGAGACCAAATTGTTGTCTATGCTGCCTAGCTCCAAGAGTTTAAAATAAGAAATAATACGAAGTTACAGTTGGCAGACCTAAGCAGTAGGTCGCTAAATGTCCACTTACACACAGTGTGTAGTCTCTACCATGAAACTAAATTTCATTTGCAGATTAATATTTAATCTCTTTATTCTGTTTGGTGAAAGTATTCTTTTTCAGTATGCTCATTTAGAGTTGAAGCTGTGGACTCTCTCTGGCAGATTCTAATACACATGTTCCCTTTCCAGTCAGTGGACTAAAAAGAAAAATTACTCTAGTTAATGTTCACACCTGATCACATAAAGAGAACAAAGATGGTTAATAGACAGAGGTAGGCAAATACTAATACTTTGGGAGACTTTCTCTTGTGTATGACTGGCATGAATTTAAAATTATTAAATCATTTCATAGTCGGCTATAGTATAACCTAGGCCTAACTCTTACCCTACTGAATAGAAGAACAAATTCTTGTTGGGTTTAACGGGCCTTTTCTGGTATTAAGTATATTTATGCAATTAATTAGGAAGAAAAAAATAATTAGTAAAATGTGTTTTTTCCTTTCTGTGGGATAAATAGCTCATGTCAAGATTAACAGTAATGTAGCTAATATTTCTAATGTATCAGGACAATTATTTGGAATATTGACCTGCAGAATAAACAAATATTGAGGGTTTGTCATCCTTTGTAAATGCCACAGTACCGAAAATCACACAGGTATAAAACTGGAATGTTAAATGGAAAGATGCTGTGTTCCACAACATCAAGAAAAGTGAGACCTATGAGG
Source organism: Tringa tobata (assembly GCA_033628505.1). Taxonomy (NCBI): domain Eukaryota; kingdom Metazoa; phylum Chordata; class Aves; order Charadriiformes; family Scolopacidae; genus Tringa; species Tringa tobata. The sequence goes on from JAHREE010000279.1 coordinate 32,518,412, forward strand.
TAAAAGCCAGTGATGACCATTGGCAGATTCTAAACAAAGGCATATACCTTTTTTCTTTCCTTCTTTTTTTTTTTTTAAGTAAAAATATCAGAATATCTTTACATCATTGCTTCTGTCCATACAACAATTTTGCAAAAGCATAAAGGAAAATTCACTTCCAATTATATGTTGTTTATTTGCAGTCAAATAAACAACTTTAAGAAATTTGCATTGAATAATTAATTCATTCAATTCATTAGATAGGAAAGTCTAGGAGACAGCCAGATTTAAACATGGAGAATTATCTTCATCCTACTGAAATCAGATAGAATTTTATCATTGATTACCATGGCAGCAAAAGTACACACTGTAATATTGAAAATAGGCTTGACTTGGTTTTGATTTATTTATTTTTTTTAAGTCTTAATATAGGTAAGCACAACAATGATTTAGTTTGCAATCAATGATTTATAAGGTTTCTACCATACCAGCCAGAGTAAAACTATCCCAGTAAAAGGTAATGTAAATTCTTTAAAATTAAGTGTGTAAATATATTAGGCTATCAAACTGAAATAGTGGTCTAATTTGGTTCAGAGTTACGTTGAAAAGAAAAAGTAGTCTGTTCTAGTGGATTTTGACTTCTTTTTTCTTCCAAATAGGATACTTTCAGTCAAAATATTTAGACTTATTCATTATCAACACTGACTCACCAGCACCAAAAAGTGGAGAGTAGAGTCTCTGGTACATTTTTACTAGGACCAGTGCAATCACACCTGACATTAACAGGTGTGATGGTATTTAACAAGATGTGTTTTAATTGTAGATGTCAGTGTTTCTAGCATTGTTGCAGTATTTCAAAGAATGAATAATAAGCAAACTCCTATCAACATTGTTAGAGCAGATAGATGAAGAGCTGCCACCCATTATAGTCTACGTCTCCAGATGTGTGGAGTATATGTCACAAATAACGTGAATGCATGTTTGAATTTAGGCAGCTAGTGATCAGTGTAACATGTTGAGCTCTCAAGCAGATTAATTTCTGTATCACTTTATGATGACACATTTTTATCTCTTTTGCTGTTTCAATTACTTTGATAAATTGGGGAAGGGGATTGTTTTCCCACAGTAGCATCAGATGACAAAAATTTTAGTGGACTTTTTTTTCTCACTTAACTCATCTACATGTTACAGTTTAAGAAACATACTGTTAATTAATCAAGTTAATTACATATCAAGATGCAAACCTTGTGTGGCCAGTTTTTTTGGTGGGTTTTTTTTTGGCATTTCTTCTGTTAGTTCTTTTCATAGCGAAGCTAAAACAAATGGATCACATAGGCCGCATTTGCTTTAGAAAGAGTTACTGATTTGTTGCTGCAAGATTTTACTTCCATTTCCCACTGTTTCTGTCAATAAAACTGAAAACAGTTTCCCTTAGATGCTTCTGATAGTATAATATCATTAGAGTTAAACATTTACAGACATTAATTTATCTGACAATAGATTATAGAATCTTCCTGCCTAACAGCTGAATTATGGGGAAGATTTGTATGATAAACAAGCTGAAATGCCCTTTGCTTGAGGGAACCGCTGGGAATAAAAGGTTCTGTTGTTGTGTTAGTGGCTTTTCTTTCTTTCCCAGCTTTTCTTTTTCTTTTGAGAGAAGAGAGATTAAACTGCTGCCATAAACTTTTCCCCAACATTTTAAACTGATATAAGTTGTGCCTATGATTTCTTTCCATGATTCACTTCTTTGTTTTACAGATTTAGGTCTACCTGCCTTTTTGCAGTAAGAGTTGTTTCATTGAAAGGCAGCATATTTGTTTCAAAATTAACTATGACACAAATCTCTTTTGAGAAAGTCACAGCACTCATAGCATGCTGTCTTGTCTTAATGAGAATCAAAAGTATGCTTTAGTCTGTGATAAAGTCCAAGCTATGGTTTAAATATGTATCAGCTAGTTGTGGTGAACCTTCAAAGGAAAGGCAATCTGATGAGAGAATCAAATTTGTCAAGTATATCTGACTCACCCATAGTAACCACTGTGCCTTTTCCTTTTCTTGAGTATAAAGCTGGAGGGAAAGAGAATTGGAGACATCATTTCTGTTGTTTACTTAGTCTGAATATGTTTAAACGCTGCTTTATATATTTATTTACAGTGTGGTGTAAGATAACAAAGTAAATTTCATAATTATTATTTCTTCAACATCATTGGCACACCTGAGACTTCACAAATGCCTCGTATTTTCAAAAACAAGACTCTTGGCCCAAAGCACTCATAACCAAATTTACACAGAATGTGTAAAAGGCCCTGAAAGAGGAAAGTGAGGTTGATTGGCACGATAGAGCAGAGAGGATATTTTAGGCACTGAAAACAGTTTTGGGAATAGAAATCAGAAGTCATGCATGAAATATGGATACACACAGTAGGCAGGACTGTATCCAAGCCAGGAAAGACTAAGGACTCAGTCCAGTGGTAGGCAACGGCAGGCTCTTGCAAAGCCTTGAAATTTCAGAGGAGAAATTTGACCTTGTAGTGTAATGAGATGTAAAACCACCTAAGGGACTGAGACATGACTTGACATGATCAGAGTGGTGAACAAGGAAGATAACCCTGGCCACAGTGTTTGGAGTGGACTAGAGGAAGGAGATTAGAGGGAAGAAGGTTACAGTGGCTAAAAGGTCACAGCAGGTGAGAGATAATGAAGGCATGAAGCAGGGAGGTAAAAAAGATTAATAACTAAAGATACTGTAGATGGAGAAAAGATATGATTTGGCCAAGAAACCCAAATTTGGACATTTGAAAGTCGATGATTATGTAAAAAAATGTATTCAAGGCTTCTGCTGTGTTTATTTACTATTCTATTGGCATGCTGCAGCCAACTTGCTGTAGTAAAAGTCACAAAACTATCTAGATCATCTATACCTTTATCTGTCTGTACACATTCACATCTGATAGATAGCTATTTTTATATTTTGACTGTAGAGCAGCAATATGGAAATCAGGTGACACGGATTTATTTTGCTGACTTTACCACTGATTTGTCCTGTGATCTTGGACAGGCTATTTCTGTTTGCTGTGCTACAATTTCTCTGTCTGTAAAAAAATGAAAGCATTTTTTTCCTTTCTTTGTATATTTATAACCCCCCCCACACACACACAAAAATATTGTTCAATGGACTTAGAAGTCTCTGTAGAGTTTGTTTAGAAGATGGTCATCTCATAGGGACACCTTCACAACCACCACTGGGATGCAATGGTCTCTTTATAGTGGCAGCAGACAAATTCCAGATACTGAGGTGGGTGCAAATGTGTTTAGGTTTGCAAGGAAGTTAAAAATGACTGTGCCTAAGTAGGTAGTTTTGACTGGAGGTGTAAGAGCTCAGCTATGTCTGAAGCCATCGTAACCAAAAGATATTTGCAGACACACTTCACCTACCAGTCGGCTTGGGGGATTACACGTGGCTTTGAAACATGTTATCAAAAGACAGTGGTGGTTTTCTTCCCAGAGAATGCTTCATTTAACAGGCCAAATGACTTTACCAAAATATTGGTAAAATAAGACATATAACAGACAAAATTCTTGTTGGGAGTTTCAACTGGGAGTACCAATATATTTGGAGTGTCACAATTCTATTTCAGAAAAACTGCAAACACAAAATGATCATGACATAAATGACAAAAAAAAATATAAAAATCTAGCTAGTAGACTTGCCACAAGCCTAGGAAGCAAGAGCACCTCAGCAGTAAATACAGACATAATAGTGACTATAATTTTTACTAAATCACAGATTTAGACTCTGCACTGAGGAGTAAAAAAAAAAAAAAAGGTGGAAGCTGGTAAAGAATATTCTTTCCTCTGAGGCACTCTTGCCCTAGCAGTCATCTTCGTACTGCTAGTGCTGAAGATAAGATTCCAAGAGGATGAGGAAGAGAGGGGAGGTCCTTCACCATAGTGCTAAAGGTGGTTATAGTTGCCAGTTTTTCCCCAGCTGAAATTCTGTATTAGTCAGAATTCCTAAGGAGGAAATTTCTGTGGTTCATTCCTCCTGGTTTTCTTCCTGTAAGATATGGGTATAGAAACCTGTTTGCAATGGCTACTGTGCAGATAAGTAAATATTTAGAAAAAAAACAATAAAAAAAGGAATGAATAGTAGAATTTAAAACTTTAACTGTGCATTAAAAGAATGGATCAGTATATCATATGTTTTGTGTTTACTACAGGAAAGCATGCTGTTGAAAAGCAATGGAGTTACTTTCTTAGAGAGCAGAAAATTCCTAGAGGGATAAACTCAGGAAGAGATTTTCCCAGTCTAGTGAAGGAATACATAATACAGAAAAAATCTGTTGAATATTTAAGATACACTTTTTAACTTTCTAAATTACATTGTTGCCATTTGCTCCTGAGACAATTAGCAGGTGTCAGTTAGAAGACACAATAGATTATGTACCCAATTACTTTCTCTTTTCAGACAACAGTTTGCAGTCACAAGAACGTGTGAGAAGGTTTAATCAAAGATTAGAACTTTTTAATTAAATAGGGCTGTATGTGACTAGTCATTTGACATTAATTACTGTTTTAGTTGGATTCCTTTTGATTTGTAAAAGGCCCTGAGCACTGCAAAAATTATGTCACATCATAGAAACTGCTGATTATTAAAACAAAAAGTTTTCTTCATCAGCCCATCACTCTGCTGCAAAAGAAACATAATTTCAAAAGTGAAAAAAAAAAAACGGCTGCCTCAGAGAAGGAAACCAGAGAGTTTTAAAAGCAAAATAGCAGATGGTACTTCAACTGACTCCCCTTAGAAGGGACAGTCTGAAAGCACTTAATTGTAATGATTGATAAGGTCTTCTGTCAATGCTCAGCAAAACTTTCAAGAGGCTAAACAGCTGGCATGAGGTTCATTTGGAGTTTTAACTAGTTGACTACCCTTTGGGGTGTCTTAAAGCTAACTAGCATCAGTGATATTAATAGAGGACATCAATCAAAATGAAACGCTGTAGCAGAAACTGATCCGAGACTTCAAGTAATATTTTAATTTGTCAGCCTACAGAGAGGAGGATAAATGTTAACAGTGTCCTTGTGTGATAGCTTTAAATTCAAGTCCAACGGTGGCATCAGTGTTTGCGAGTCATTCTTTTGTGAGTTTTGCTTTTTCATACACTCCACTTATTCAGAGTAAAGTGGGAACGGTGACAATGAAAATCCTTATCTGAATAGCCTGCAGAAAAAAAAGAAAAAAAAAAAAAGATAAAGCTATAAAGGGAGCAGGAATAATTCTTAGCTTATGTAAAGATTAGGGGTGAACTTCACATAAACACACACTCGGAGTCATTGTGCCTTCTGTGGTGAACTTTTAGAGAGATTTGAGTGGGGGGGAATATGTCTGTCTGAAGGTGAATTAAGAAAGAAAAATCTGTCCTTAACCTGCAGCGCTACAGTGCAGTTTCTGCACATGGGCTTGGGTTCATGTACCTGCAGCTCCTTTCTTAGCCTACTGAAAGGGTGCTCCGTGCCAAGTAACTGGATCTGTCTGCCACAGAGCTTGTTCTTGGGTATCACGAGTTGCCCAGCACTCAGGGTGGACAATGGTTACTCATGGAGAAAGCTTGGAAATGTTTGAACTTGTGATAATTAGATTGCCAGCAATGCTAAGTCCAAATCTGGGCTCTGTTAATTTGGGGTGCAAAACAGTTTTTTAATTGCTTTGCTGATTTAAAACTTATTAGTTTGATTAGACTGTAGTAAAACCGGGGCATACAAAGTGCATTGTATTGAGAGTCTTTTGTGGGCAGAAGTATTGACATGGTAGAAAGAAATAATATTAATTGGAATTAGCTACTCTCCACAAGTTGATACCTGATTTACATGCAAGTAAGCTCCTTAAGGCCATCACCACAGGAGGTTTATCTGCAGTTTGAATTGTAGTGAAAGGGAGCAAAGTTACTTGATGGAAAACTGAAATCCAGTTTATAATCTGGACTGAAACTCAACAGACCTGTGTTCATTTCTGTGGCAGTCTTCCTATATGACTGGGAAAAAATGTCATTCAATTTCTCTGTAATTCAATTTCCTAACTAGAAAGATGGCAGTACATTTCTTCTTCACTTACTAGACAGTAAGACTTTGAAAGGAAAAGATACCTGTGACTGTTGTTGGTGCAGTGCCTGGAACAAACAGGTGCTTCTAAATACTGCTGTTATTTCTAGCATAAATTGTATTTATACCTATTTTTCTAGTTTAACCTCCAGCCTGCTACAGTCTGAAAATCACTATGGAAACAGTGGTAGTAAATGTGGTATTTAGAAACCAGTCTTCATACGATGTCTAGGTTAAATCTTTTCCTAAAGAATCTAAGTCACAGTGTATTTCCTGTAGGATTGAAGCCTCTCCTGAAATGGACGGAAGTGTTCACTCCATTCAGATAAAATGTTTACATTTAAAGTGAAAAAAGCTAGTGTAGGAAGCTAAACATTGTATGAAATTTTAGTTTTAGAATGAATGGGAAAAGGTATGTTTTATTATTGAAGAGATATTGTTTTTCAAGGAAAAAAAAAACACTGAGGAGAAACAAAAAATTATCATAGCATTTTGTATTCACTGCATCAGTTATTTCCCAAAGAAAGCCTATCAGTTAAAATGATGAATTTTAACCTTTACCGATTCTTCTAGAGAACATTCAATTTATATTCTTCAGGCACTTTGCTACTTGTTCACCATACTGATGCAAAATTATTGTTTTTGTAATATTTATAAAGATCTAGTTACAAGTTTTCAAGGACATATTTAACTTTTTTTTTTTTCCAAATCTAAACCTTCCAGTATAAGTTCAGATAGAAATGGAACAAAAAGGTAACGTATGATACAGTTATATGCTTTAATACATTAATATTTAAATACCATATTATATTGAATACAAGTCTGGTCGTCAATAGAAAATACAAAGGTCACGTTATCACAGACTACAGCAAGCTTGAAGATGTGAATACCAATGGATAAACATTTCTGCATAGAATCTTTTTTTTTTCTTGTTGCTCCTATGAGAACAAATAATGCCCATATGAAATCAATGACTTCAAACTCCCTTTATGAAACCAATCCTGTAAATGTTGTTGGCAGTACTAAATTTGGATAAACAAGCAAACAAACAAAAATCCAAACCAGTTTGAATATAGGTTCAAATTTGAGCTTTTCTTAATTTGTATCTCAAACAATTTTTGTAGCCTTGATGTCGATTTTTATTTAGGTACTCTAGGCTTCTGGGCATCATTCTTAGGAGAGCAGCAGTGTTACAAATTAGTATTAACAGCCCTTGACTGCTGCTGCAGTGATGCAGAGTTAGGTGCTATCCTTGCTCTGCAGTGTAAGGATGTGTTGGGCTGATAGGCCTGGGATACAAAATGCCAGCATACTGAACAAGGAGGTGGTGAATAAGAGTGCCGTGAAAAAATAGATGTTTTCTTGCCTGCAGTAAAGATCACTTTCTTAGGGTAAGGTTCACAACTGTAAATCCTTCAGAGAATTTTCTTTTACTTCTTTTTTTTTAATTTGTCCCGATTTCTTCTAATTCTCTGATCAAAATTATGTTTCTATTCCTTCAAAATGAGTGGGCCATGTGGATTTCCTCAGTAGGGGAATTTGGACCTTTTCTCAAGAACATCTGAGCAAGCACAGAGATAGGAAGTTCTGGGAATTGCCAAGGGTGAGAGAAGAGTAGTAGGAGGCAGGGACTGGTACAGCAATGAATTGGGGTCCTACAGGTTCTGGGCAAATTGGAAGCCTCGGTAGAGGTTTCAAGGATGACAGAAGCAAGGTCCCTACTAACTGCAGAGTACTGTGCCATTTGCTTCAGCTGGGAGTGGCCAGGTTGACTGAAATAAGCGTAGAAGCAAGGACTTACCTTTAAGATCATGGAGAAATAGGGGTGGAGGAAAATGGTTTATAAATTAATTAATTAATTGTTTAATTATTTATCTGTCCTAGTCACTTTGAGTTTTTCTGTCTAAAAAAATAATTTGGGTGATTTGGGGTCCTGCCAAAGCTCTTGTAGGTATTCCAGGAGAGCCGAAATACTTGCAATGTGTTTCAGGCTTTGCTATGGAGTACACTGAGTGATGCCTACTTTATGAAATTTGAATCTAATAATCTAGACAACTACCAATTTAATGCTGTCAGAAGTTCAGAGTTAATATGCATGGCCTCTGGCAATAGGTTAGTTATAGTGGGGATATTACCAGTGGAAATGTTAGTCACCTCCTAAGTGCTATCGGAGATTTGCAAATGTCACTGGCACAAAACCTTCAGACGTAGATACCTAGAGCAGTATTTGTAGCCTAAGGACCAGCTCCAAAGGAAAGCTTTTGTGTTAGTGTAGGTTCTTTGCTGTATGCCAGGAACTGAATTTTGCTGAATTAGGGACCTAAGGAGAGAATACACAAATGCTGGAATAATGAGCAAGGAGATTTCAAGATCAGTCAACTAGAAATGATGAAGAATAGGTGTCTAAACACCCTTTCCTGTCCAATTTGAGAACTTAACTCTGGGACATAATTAGCTGTCTGAATGAGAGTGGACCTCATTTAAGAGTCTGTCTTTCACACAGTAGCTTGCTGGTTAGAGCAATTGCCACAGAAGCTGGAGATTTGGAATGAAACTTATTTCTGCTATCTCATAAGGTACTGCATTGAGTAGAGAAGAACCAGATTTGTATTCTGGCCCATATTGTTGCTGTTACCATAAGTTTTTTTATCTAATGGCAATTTAACGTAAACTGGGTAGGGAACCCAGTTCCCCCTGCTATTTAGTACTTCAAGCACTGTGCTGTATTGTTCCACAACTGTTGTGTGTGAATGTAGAATTCCTGCTTAGCACCCACCTTTTGAATTCACTCCAAGCTCTCCTGAAGCAAAAATTTGATTTACATATGTGCTCAGTTCTTTCCTAAAGTTAGTCTGTACTAAGTTTGAGGATCTGACTTAGAATGAACAGCAGTTGATATGACTATCAATCATTTAATTTTATGTTTTTTTAAAAGTTAATAGGTATTATTTTCTGTATTTTGTTATTGTGCAGTGGGAAAAAAAACAAACTGTGACAATGACAAAAGTGGACAGATCCATCTTAAGCTTGGCTAACTGATACAGGAAATACTCTATATCTGGAAGTAGATAGCCAGCAACTTATTCATCCACATTAGGAATGAACAAGAAAATGAAATAAAATTTCGCCTGCAGAATTAAAAAAGTTCTCAGTTTGACAGAGGGGATGAAACTATAAGACAGTAACATTGAACATAGTGATTTTCTACTGCATTTACCTCAGGCAATAGCACAGTGATATTTAAACAAGATAGTAATTATATGAAAGATGTCAAATAAAAAACATTTCAAATTCAAATTTATATAAGTCTCTGTGAAAAGAAAGAGATAGGTTAGTTCTCCTGACTTATATAAGTAGCTAACACAAATCCAAAGACAATTCTTTTTCAGGATGTCATAAGAGTTGTGGGTGTAACTGGTGTATCTTTGGTAAAAATGGAGAGTTCTTAGATGTAGATTTTCTTTGATGTCTCTCATTACATGTCAAAGTCAGTACACAGTAAGTCACTTTATCTCTAGGGAGATTTTTCACCCTAAATTTTTGCCAGTCTTTGTAATTATTGAAGGAATGGCTGAGGTATACTTTTTAATGCATTATATGGTCTACATGGAAGATAGGCAAAGAGCTGAGCTATAGAAGCACATCCCCTACCCTTCAACATAAGAAATGACTGCAGCTTTTCTAAAATACCCCATCTGAAATACTTACACTGCAGAGGATAGATCGCTTGAATGAATGATTTCACTCCACAGATTCACAACGATTGCACTATATTGCTTTCTAATATAAACGTACCTTCTAATCTCTAAGCCTTCCATCAAGCTATTCTAAAGTCATTAGATTTTCAAGTATTGTCCATGGGTTGCTACTGGGTTTGTATCTTTTCTCTTAAAAAAAAAACCAAACAAGTTTACATTTTCTTCCCTTCTTAAGCTGCTAAATTTGTGTCAGGTATAGATGAATAAACAGGATATCTCAGTGACACCCAAGCGGTGACATATTAGAGCTGCCGCCTGTTTGTACATCTGAAGAGGTGAGGTTTTTTTTCTCAAGACAAACTCAACTGCAATTTCGACCTTTGTCTGATAACATCTGAAAATATTTCTTTGCATAAAACCAACGTAGATTCACTCCTTAGATAAAGACTTTTGTGTCAGAAGGAAAAATATTAATATCCATATGGATGGATATTAAGATAAATAATAAATAATGGATTAAGATTTTTTTATTAAGATAAATATTAAGATAAATAATAAATAATGGATGCAGATTTACTGGTATTCCATTGGTGACCTTGGTATAAATGTCATGAACTATAGAGCACTGGGAGGAATCACTAGTTCAATGGAAGATCGTCATATGAAAAAAAAAAAATTAATGATAGGGGTGACTGTAGTGTAGAATGAGAATGAAACATATTTGTGTCGAGTGCAGTATCATTATCTCAGAGAGCAATAAACTGGAAGCTAAATCAGATGGGAGTGAAAAAAAGAAGTAAGAACTAGCTGTAATAGTCTATCAGGGAACAACACTCCCTCACGAGGCAGCTCCCTTAAAAGGCAATTACAACCCTAGTATGTATCAGGTAAAATTACTTCAGCATAAACAGTAGAAACAGAGAAATATTAATGCCTCCATACAACGAATTCTAAATCTGAAATTTTAGTTTATATTGAAATCTTCCAAACTGCTGAAATTATTCCTCAGTTCTCAGACATGCATATTTTGTAGGATTCCTTTTTCTGAGATGCAGATGACATTGAGTCTTAGGAGACTCGTCAGACAGAGCTTTTCAGGTCTGGTTTTTTAATGTCACCTTACTTCTAAGGTTTTTGCCAGTATTAGATAATGTCTCCTCCAATGTTCCTGTGAAAAAGACTCGCTGAGTAAGACTAGATATGAAGGAGGTGATGCTTTATAACAGATTAACTCATAACCAGTAAAGGTACACACGTAAACCTTCTACTGTGCTGAAAAAGAAATATCAACATTCAAATTAAAATTAGTTTGAAGACAACAGCACTGAGTTTAATTTTGTGACATTATTCATTTACACCATCTGAGAGAAAAGGTATTTGGAGAGATTGTGGGGGAGAAGGTGTTAACAAATGGGAAGTTTTAAGATTATACATCCTGTCATTGGGATAATGAAAACTTTTGTTTTCTGTTCCTTTCGAAAAAACAGAATTTGCCATGGAAATATTAATAGCATTCCTCCATCAGCATAAGAGAACTAGGAGGATAAATATTTGATTAGTAGATTGTTGAAGATAGATAAAAACCACAGACCTTGTGCTAGAGTCAAAGAGATGACAAGAAAACCACTGATAGAAATCACTAACATTTTCTTTCACTTTTCAGCTGCTGGCCCTGTAATTAAATGAAGTAAAAAATAAACATATATATGCTTGTTACATTTAGGAAACAGCCACCAAAAATGAACATAAATATTGGTGAGGTCTTATGTAATTGTTTGTTTATCTCTTGTTTCTTGTCCCTTAGACCAGAAAATCCCTGTATGTTAACTACAAGTAAAGAAAAGACACAGTCAAAAATACCTGGTGTGAGAATTAATTATCAAATTAGAGATCTCATTTTCCATTAGTAAACAAAAGACTTGGAATCAAAAGGAGCTAGTGTGGGAATTTCAATAATGAAGATGCATATAGTAGAAGTGACATCTTTCACCTACATGGCCTTGTCAGCCTTGGTGCATTTAGAATATGGTATAATTCAGAGCTGTGTAAAAACATTTTTCTACAATAGGTCTCTGGTCTGTCTAGCGTCTAGCCAGTAGCAAAAGGTCAGGAGGTACTGTGATGCATGAGATGAGGCATTTGCCGCTGAGATCTTGGAAGCAAGACTAGTCATTAACACACATACTGTTGGCAGTCTAAATTATTCCTGTATCAAAACCCGGAGTGCTAGGAGATGGAAACTCTCATCTTAGAATCATAGAATGGTTTGGGTTGGAAGGGACCTTAAAGATCATCTAATTCCAACCCCTGCCATGGGCAGGGACACCTCCCACTAGACCAGGTTGCTCAAAGCCCTATCAAGTCTGGCCTTGAACACTTCCAGGGATGGGGCATGCACAACTTCCCTGAGCAACCTGTTCCAGTGTCTCACCACCCTCACAGGAAAGAATTTCTTTCTAGTATCTAATATAAATCTCCCCTCTTCCAATCTAAAACCGTCGTCCCTTGTCCTTTCACTACACTTCCTGACAAAGAGTCCCTCCCCATCTCTCCTATAGGCTCCCTTTAGATATTGAAAGGCTGCTGTAAGGTTTCCCCAGAGCCTTCTCTTCTCCAGGCTAAACAACCCCAGCTCTCTCAGCCTTCCTCATAGCAGAGGTGCTCCATCCCTCTGATCATCTTTATGGCCCTCCGCTGGACCCATTCCAACAGATCCATGTCTTTCCTGTGTTGAGGACTCCAAAGCTGGACACAGTACTCCAGGTGGGGTCTCACGAGCACAGAATAGAGGAGCAGAATCACCTCCCGTGACCTGCTGTCCATGCTTCTCTTGATGCAGCCCAGGATGTGGTTGGCTTTCTGGGCTGCCAGTGCGCATTGCTGGCTCATGTTAAGCTTCTCATCCACCAACACCCCCAAGTCCTTCTCCTCAGGGCTGCTTTCTAGCCATTCTCTGCCCAACCTGTATTTGTGCCTGGGATTACCATGTCCCAGGTGCAGGACCCTGCACTTGGCTTGGTTAAACTTCGTGCGATTTGCATGAGCCCACCTCTCAAGCCTGTCCAGGTCCCTCTGGATGGCATCCCTTCCCTCCAGTGTGTTGGCTGCACCACCGAGTTTGGTGTCATCAGCAAACTTGCTGAGGGTGCACTCTACCCCACTGTCCATGTCTCCAACAAAGATGTTGAACAGCACTGGTCCCAGTCCGGAGCCCTGAGGAACACCACTCGTCACTGGCTGCCAATTGGACATTGAGCCATTGACCACAACCCTTTGAGTCCAGACATCCAGCCAGTTCCTTATCCACCGAGTATTAGTTTCCAATTTTGAGACCAGGATGTTGTGCGGGACAGTGTCGAACACTTTGCATAAGTCCAGGTAGGTGACGTCTGTTGCTCTGCCCTTGTCCACCAAGTCTGTGGCAGTACTGTAAAAGGCCACCAGATTTGTCAGGCATGATTTGCCCTTGGTGAAGCCATGTTGGCTGTCTCAAATCACCTCCTTATTTTCCATGTGCCTTAGCAGAGATTTCAGGAGGATCTGCTCCATAATCTTACCATGCACAGAGGTGAGACTGACTGGCCGGTAGTTCCCTGGGTCTTCTTTTTTTCCTTTTTTGAATATCAGGGTTATGTTCCTCTTTTTCCAGTCTGCGGGAACTTTGCCAGACTGCCACGATTTCTCAAATATGATGGAAAGTGGCTTAGCAACTTCATCCGCCAGCTCCCTAAGGACCCGTGGATGGATTTCATCAGGTCCCATGGACTTAGGCACCTTCAGGTTCCTTAAGAGGTCTCGAACCTGATCTTCTTGTACTGTGGGCAGTTCATTTGCAGAGCCCCTGTTTTTGCCTTCAGTAGAAAGTTCTTGCCTAGTAGAAACTTCACTGCTCCCTACATAGTCACTGTGGTGTTCCTCACAAGACAGAATAAATCGTGCTTGCATGGCAGAACAAAGCCTTCAGGCCAGCACAAATTTTCAGTGTCTCAGAGAAACCTTTGAAGTCATCTTGCCAAGAACATTTTATCTTTTTGAGACATACGGGGCTTTCCCTCTTGTGAACAGGTCTTATTGTTCCCTGATTTTGGCCAACAAGGTTCATGAAGGGAACATGTTGCAAAGAGCTGCAGCCTTTAGGCAAGAGGACAAGCAATAAAACTCTGCTTATTCCTGCCCCAAGAGCTGTTAACCCTAGTAGAAGTTAGACAAACACCTGCCCTAAGTGATTTTTTAGACTGAGTATTATGTTTCATGCAAACAATAGACCATTCCTGCAAATGCTGGAAATAATTTTCACTACTAGTATTATGAATAGATGATGTATTGCTCCTATCCCATTTCTAAAAACATTTGCCTTTTTGTGTCTCTTTCTGTTTACATCTCTTTTCCTTTCATCTCTTTTCTTTATCACAATTTTTGGTGGACAGTGTTTTGACCTTCTTCCCAGAATTAAAACTTCACAAAATAGTCCAGAAGAGGACAGGTTAAGTGAGCATTAGAAATACTGTAAAGAGATATTTTCAATCCAAGCAAGTAAACATCTTCCAACTTTGAAATGATATGAACATATATCTGTTAACAATACACTGTCAAACATGGAATGGAGTAAAAAAAATTAATAAAAGAAACATTTTGTTTGGCCTCAAACAGTGTGATCTTTAAGACATTCCACATCTTAATTTATTTCAATTTCTTCTAAAATTCTCTAATACATTATTTCCCAAACATTAACATATAATTGTTATTGGAAGTTACTAATTACCCCATTCAGCTAACCACATGGGGCCTTAATTAAAAATTGTAATCTGCTGCAAAATGTACATGCATATAATGAAAACACAATTCAAATATATTGTCAGATAACTGGATTTTATTACTTAAACTAAAGGAAATTGATACATTTTCTAAAAAAAATGCTCAGAAAGCATGATATTTCTCGACGTTGCAGTTGTTCTCTACTATCCACCAGTGAAAACAATAATTATTATCAGTTCTTCATGTTCTTAGGATTGGCATTGATAATTGTTTACATGAAGAATGCAACCATGCAAAAGCACAGTAGCACTTTAGAGGAAGAGAAGCTGCCAAAGTCTCTGGTGAGGCTTGCCAAAAAAACAGTCACAGTAGGGTGTCTCTACTAGCTCTCTATCATCGAGCACACAGGTCCTGCTCTTAAGGATAATCACCTGCTACTGAATAGAACTATTCATTGAGGCTGAGGGAGTGACTAAAACACAGTCTCAAGCCTTTCAAAATTGCAAAGTTGCCAATGCCCTCATTTTCTCAGGAGTCTCTTGATACTTGGTTAACTTGGGCTTAGTGCCATGTTAATGCTATCACCCAGCTTTGGAATTGGAGTCAGCTTATAGCTGGCCAGATGAAATTTGGGATGGGCTGTCATATGAATCTTTACATCTGTCTGCGGAGCCATGTCCTTAGTCTTCCAATGTATTTAAAAAAAAAAGGAAAAAAAAGTCTTGATGGAAAATTCAGTCCTACTCATGCTATCATCCTTCTTTTTTATTTTACATGAGACAAGGTTAATTGAGCCCAAAAATGAAAATGGTATGGTGAACTTAGATATATGTCACTCAGCTGAGAATAAGTAGCTAGTTCCCATGAATAAATTCTTGCTCTGGTGTAAAAGAATTCAGATGAAAAGAGTGAGATGCTGATTTTGAGAGCCTACACACCTTGGGGGAATAAGCACCAAAGGGAATGAGTTTGAAAAGTGGTGATAAATTGCACTCCCTGTCTTTTGAACTGTAGGCTGGCAGTTAAACCATTCATCCAGTAAGCAGATTTTCAAATCTTGAAGCATTTGATGCCTCCTGCTCCCCCGTACAGCAGTGGCCTTAATCACCAAGTTCTGTGATTTCCTTAGACAGGAGCAGCAATTTGGTGAGGAGAACTGTTGATAAATGTTTGTTTGTCTTTGCTCTTGCAATTTAGCCATTGTATCCAGAAAGGTCAAATGACCATAGAAAGGGTTCTCCAACTGTCCTTTGAGTGAGACAGAAATTATATTCTTGCTCTATCTCGAAATAGATATATACTTCCTATGCTATTTGGTTACAAGGATAGTAGTCCTGGGAGTAAAAACCTGAAAAAAATAGCAGATTTACCTCTTCTCTACTAAATGCCATAACAACTAGGAGAGAATCATTCATAAAATTACTATCTCTTCTAAAACTATGACTCCTGCTTCACAGAGGTCCCACCCAAGCAGGTGGGTGGAACATGCCCTTTCCTGTGGCTGCTGCTAAGGTTATGGTCAATGCTGGCTCAGGCCCTCCAGCTTCTGTGAAGAAGAGTTCTGAGCATTAAGCACATGTGAAAAAAACACATAGCAATATTTTCAGGCTTTTCTGGAGAAGTGGGTATCTTGCTGACTTACTGTCCTCTTACTATACCTCAAACCAGGACACCTCTGATTAAACATGGAATTTTTCTGGGCAATGGGCATATATCTTCAGTAGCCAGGTCTGAACAAGTAAGTTCACTTTCAGCAGTAGCAAACTTTAAGCCACACAGGAGGGCATTTTATAGATTTAGGTATTTTAAGGATTAGGCAGCAATGAAAAGAGATGACCGAGAAAATGGTCTGGGCTGTAGTCAAGTTTGGGCTTCTAAACCTCAATTTAGACTGACCTTAAGTGATCCTTAAATTCTCTTAGTTTCATTTTAGGCCAAAATCTTATATTGGATCTGGCCCATAAGGTCTTTTCTTGGATCTGGTTTGTGCTGTTAGACCCTCAAAAAGATATTTTTGCTTTGAGTTCTTGAACAGATCTCTTTTCTTTTTTTTTTTTTTTTTTTTTCAAAGAAAGTGTTTCTGCATGGAGAACATCTATGATGATTTATATATTTTTGTAGTAATCCCCTAATTCATTAGAAGCAGTATCTCCATTCAGAAGATTACTATGTAAATATATGTGCATAAATCTAGGAAAGTTAACTTTTAAAAGGGACAGACACTTTGGTTTCAAGAAGCATTTTTATTTGTAATGTTGTTTCCAGCTGTGATAAATAAAGGTCTGAATTGCAGCGGAAAATGTAGAAATCGAGACCCTGATCCTGCACTGAATTCCAAGTGGGCAGGAGGTTTGCTGACACATAGTTCAGTGCAGGATCAGGGCCCTAAAATCTGAACTTACACGGGCTGACTTTTTTATTCTGCAGTGTTCAAATGGACTGCTTAAAAAACCTATAAATGCTTCATCTAGACAGCAGGGCACCATTTCAGGAACTGATTGCCCATTATAGTACTGACAATAAAATAGGAAAATACCCCAAGGGAGAAGGAGCAGGGCCTTATGACTTTCCCATTGAACTCAATGTGAAACTTATAATTTCCTGCCCCCACTTTGCAGGATGCGTCAGTTTTCAGTGGCCATTGCGTTATGCTCCTAAACCTTTTTCAAGGAAGTCTGAAATGAGGGGCCTTATTACAGTGGAAAACCAGAGAAAATCATGGCAGAAATCTGAGTTCCACTACAATAAAGATTTCTTTCACATATACAAATGAATATATATTTATTATTTATTGACCTCTGTGTCCCCCCAGATTAATCAGCTAGAAGTAACACTCCTTTGATTTACATTTTCTGTCCTAGATTGTGAAAATGCGCTTGCCATACATAGACATGAGCATATCTGTTTAAGAGATCTTTTAAATATATTTTTTCAGAGGCATTTTTAAAGGATCTCTGAAACAATACTCAGGGAGAACAAATCAGACTCATACACAGACTTACACATTCTCCTTTCCTGCATCAGAGCTAAGAAACCAATATACACCCTCCTCCTCCCCACACTGAATCTCCTTCGTGAAACTTCCAGCAGTCTGTGGTAGCAGAGAGCACCTGTCTGGATAATGCGAAGGGATAAGGGAGTATGTTAAACAAGGGCAGAGGGAATTGGGGAGGGATGCAGGAGACACAGAGCTAATTGAAGCAAAGCATTTTATTAATCTAGAGTGCTGTCTCCAGGCATGCCTGAAATCTAAATAATGATATTGAACTTCAAAGGCCTTATTCTCCATTCCTTATGCACTCACTACTCCTATTTAAGTCAATGGGACTTCTAAGTGTATAAAAATGCAGAATCATACTGTGAATAAGCTGTAAGAATCAATTGGCAATAAAGTCTTATACTCTTTACAAAAAAAAACAAAAACGCACAAACCAAAACAACAAAAACCTAAAAAAACCAAACCGCCTTTGTCAGGTCGATTCTTTCCTGTCTATTAGTAGCATGATAGCATGAGTAGCTTGAACATCAAGGTATGTGATTTTGAACCTCAGGAGAGCCATCTAAAAGCCTGAATCTCCTTTGAGAATTATTGTTTTCTAAGTGATTTATTCTGCTGATCTGTTCTGCTGTCATTGGACACTGTGCATACATGGCACATCAAGGATTGTGTAGAACCTGACTAAAAAGTTGAGCAGCTTCTCAGGTGAGCTCTGGGATTTGGCTTGTGTGTTTTAAGTCTTCTGCTCTTTCAACATTGTTGCATATTGAATTATGTTAATTTCATTAAGTAAACATTAATTACTTGATGGTTTCATGGTGCTTTGAAGCTGTAAGGTATTCTGAAAGTGATCATTGTTAATTCTAATATGTACCATTGTTATTTCATCTTTATTTTTCAAAAGAACTGATTATCCTCTTCGTTAAATTAGTCCACTTACACAGAGGCACAGGACCCAGTTCTTCATCTGCCTCTTCAAGAGGTGCTCATAAGGATGTCATTTGCTGGGAAGGGGCACATTGGGAAACACTGTTGCATAAAAAGCCCAGTTATTGTTACCTTCAGAACCACAAATCCAGGGCTTTTCTCATTTTTGCCTTCCTCTAGCAATATCATCAAAATGGACATCCTAGGACTCATCTCTCTCTGAGCTATGGAGAAATTGGTTTTATCCATTTTCATATGTAGTTTCATTTGTTAGGTAGGATATAATCACTGAATATGCTATGGGAGAGGCTACAGTATAAAGCTGCTGTCTTCCTCAATTACATTTAAATATTAAAATTCACATGAAATTTTTGGGGTTAATTTGAATTTTAAAATTTCCATAGCAGAATGTTTTCTAAACCATTTCTGTTATTAAAGAAGCTTAGCTAACCTGCTGATGTTGGTGTAAAACAATAATAATTGGCTGATTGATATTTTTGAATGAGAGAAGTACTTCATGGAGAAATGGGAGTTCATTCAAATCAATAGAATTTGTGAGAAAATTTCTATTTTAATTAAATTGATTAGAATTCAAGCAGGAGAAAGCTAGTCTCAAGTTTTGTTTTGTTTTATAACTAAACCAAATTAAAACAAAATTGTTTTCTGTATGCATTTACTTATTGGGTGTCCATGGCAAGGTGTTGGTAGCAGAGGACTGCAGGGCTGGAGAGGTTAGGGCTGCCCTGTGCTGGACACAACTGGTTCCAGCCTGTTTCATTGGACCCATCACAGGGCATGGCTGAGCGCCTCAGCCAAGATGGTGGCACCTGAGGGAAAATGTATTTAAGAAAGGGTAAAAACCACTGCACAGCAGATTTGAGAGAGAGGAGTGAGAAAACCATGAGAGAAACAGAACTGTAAACTCCAAGGTCAGTGAAGAAGGAGGGCGAGGATGGGCCCCAGATGCTAGAGTAGATGTTCCCCTGAAGCCCATGAAGAAGCCCATGGTGAAGTAGATTGTCCTCCTGCAGCCCATGGAGGACCACAGTGGAGCAGACATCCACATTGCAGCCTGTGGAAGATCCCACTCTAGCGTGGATGGATGCGCCCTGGAGGAAGCTGCAGCTGGTGAAGAGCCTGTGATGGAGCAGGGGAAAACCCTGAGGAGGAAGGAGTGGCAGAGAGGAACTGTTGCGGACTGTCCTTAACCTGCTATTCCCCATCCTCCTGCACTGCTCAGCACAGGGAAGAGGTAGAGGTGTGAATAAAGCACTGAATTGGAGCCTCAGAAGAAAAGGGGGTAGAGGGAAGGGAGTTTAGTTTCTGTTTCTGACTATCCTACTCTATTTTTAGTTGGCTTAAATTAAATGAATATTCCACAAGTTTAGTCTATTTTGTCTGTGGTGGCAGTTGGTGAGGGATCTCCCTGTTCTCATCTTGACCCACAAGCTTTTTCATCTTTTTTTCTCACCCAGACCACTGAGGAGAGGAAGGCAGAGAATGGCTGTGTGGGAACCTGGCAGCCAGCCAAGGTCAGCTCACTACAATGCAGCTTTGTGTAAAAAAATGTTTGGGGATTTTTACTGTGAAATTTTCTGGTGAAATTTTCATGATTGCTAATTGAACCTGACTTTTGGTTTTCACTTAAAGAAAAACTGTTCTTTAAATGTCATATGAGACTAAATCAGCCTCTTTTTATTCTGAATGTTTTTTCTTCAGAGTTCTCTGATCAGCTTGTTACGCAATTACCCCTGCACCTGCACTTGAGGGGCTTAACTCCAGTTTCAGACTTTCATTGACTCCTTCAAGTTAGAGGACAGAGAATCCCATCTCCAGTCTTCTAATTTCAATGGTCTTTCTAGACACAGTTTCAAAGGCTGAGAATTAAAAAAGAAAAATCTTTTCCCTTTGCTCTCTGTCTTCAGAGATAAAAGAGCAGCTATTATTTCACTATCCTGACTCTCTTTAGTGGAAAACACCCTGGAAAGATATTGGAAACTATTTCTTTACCAAATGCTTTTCTCTGCAAACTTTTTCTCAAGGGAAATGAGAGAAGTAAAGAATAAGAAGATGCTAATGCTAAATTCCTGAAATATTCCTGTAAGTAAACTTCTAAGATTGCTACAGTAGTATTTGTTAGCTGGAAAGAGAATGTGGAAGGAGAGACTACAACAAGTCCCCCAAACTGGATATATGGTTTTACTATTGCAATTCACATTGGTATGGTTGATACTTTTCGGGTACAACCTGACAAGCTATTCTTAAATAGTAAGAATACTCTACTACACTCTGGTAAAATGCCACCTGAAGTACTGCATCCAGCCCCGGAGCCTTCAGCACAGGACAGAAAATAATTTGAACACATAAATAATTCCATGAAGCTAAAGAGTGTGTTTCAATGGATGATGCTAGACACATGCTTAGATTCCTGCTCCAACTGAAGTTCATTTAATAAAAAAGACATCTCTTCTTTATCCAAAAGTAGTTTCAGCACCACTAATGGACACTTACTGTTAACAGGTCAAGGGAAAATCGTAAGGAGGAAGGAAACAAACGTGGCCAGCAGGTCGAGGGAGGTGATTCTGCCCCTCTGCTCCGCTCTGGTAAAGCGCCACCTGAAGTACTGCATCCAGCTCCGGAGCCTTCAGCACAGGAAAGAAAATGTTGGAACAGGTCCAGAGGAGGGCCAGAAAAAGGATCAGAGGGCTGGAGCACCTCTCCTATGAAGACAGGCTGAGAGAGTTGGGCTTGTTCAGCCTGGAGAAGACTCCAGAGACAACCTATTGCAGCCTTTCAGTACTTAAAGGGCACCTACAGGAAAGAGGGGGACAAACTTTTCAGCGGGGCCTGTAGCAACAGGACAAGGGGTAATGGCTTTAAATTAAGAGGGAAGATTTAGAGTAGATATAAGGAAGAAAGTTTTTACCATGAGAGTGGTGAAACACCGGAACAGGTTGCCCAGAGAGGTGGTAGATGCCCCATCCTTGGAAACATTCAAGGTCAGGTTGGACAGGGCTCTGAGCAACCTGATCTAGTTGAAGATGTCCCTGCTTATTGCAGGGGAAGTTGTACTAGGTGACCTTTAAAGACCCCTTCCAACCCAAATTATTCTATGATTCTAATAAATGATCATTACAGGATAATCAACAGAGAAGACAGAAGGAGTACCAGCAGGGGTGAGATGGAGATAATGCTACACACAGAAGCGACCAGTGCATCCCAAACATTTTGGCAACAACGATGTATTCCCAGGTGATGGGGAGATTACAGTATGGAGAGAAATTCCTATGAGCATAAAGTGAAGATGATTGTATGCTGGCAAGGAAGTTCACCAGGGAGAAGTTGCCTGTGGTAGGAGAAATGCATGAGCATGTACTGAAGACACCAGTTAGATTTTTTTTTTTAAAGCTGTTTGGAGTTCTGCTTGTGCAGCAATGGGACACCATTGAGGGCAAGGCTGCTGAGGTATGGTGCTGGGTGATAAAGTGGTGTGAGATTTTCACCAGGCTGGAAAACTCTTGTGACATCTCTCAGGGCCAGTGACAATTTTAAAATATATTTAATGCTGTTATTGGGATGAAAGATGCACTGCAGAAAAAAAAATCAGCATATAACACTGTTCCATTCCATTGAAATTTCTCTGGTTTTGCTAATGCTGCTTAATGTGTACTAGCACAGTAGATGCATTGTAGAGCAACCATTACTTCAATTATGAGGCATAATAGAAAGTCACTAAAAGATTTTTAATGATATTTTTATGTTAGTATTTAGATATATAAAGAAGTAATGCTTTTACAGTTATTTTTTGCACATCAGACTAAATTACAATAAGAAGATAACTAATTAAAGTGGTCTGTTGATTTTGCCATGCATTTTTCTATTAGTCTTCCTTATTGAGTTCCGCCCAGACCTTTTCTTTCACAGATTACCAGCCAGAAACAATGGTCTACTTGGGCAGAGCAGGAAGAAGCAGCTAGATGGCAAAAAGGAGGAGATTTAAATGTATTCAGTAATATGTAGGTGCTTGGTCCATATTCACAATTCTTTAAATCCTGACAAAACTGTTTCTCAGGTTCTTTGAGTAGCTGGAGATCTGTATACTCTGGCTATCTAGGGCTGAACATATTGATGCTCAGGTTGGGACTGAATTAGCTTCTGATTGTGGTTTTGATCCAAAAGCGAGAATATTTTAATGCAAAGTCCTTTTAGAGTACCAGTCTAGAGAATAGAAAACGACAGTATACTCTAGTACCAACCTAGGTAAATTGACACTTGTATTCTCTAGTTAATCTCCAATTATTGCTAAATATGAGATACAGACACTGTGTCTGGAACTGTCTGAGACTCTTAATCCACTGACACTTGGATACAGAACCATACTCTGGTCCAAAATATTTTGTCTTCTACATTATACAGGAAAATGAAGAATTCATCTTTTCAAAAGGTGTATTAAAGAATCCATACTAGAAAATTTTGTTCTATTTTCCTCTGTTCTAGCTTCTGAAGTTGTATTTGATTTAATATTCAGTTTTTGTGGCATGTCTTTTTTAATTACTTCTCAGTTACAAAAAATTCCTGAGATGATGAATGCTACAGAAATCATTTATTTATGCATTTTCCCAGCTCAGGCCCTGAGATAGCAGGGCATTTTTCTACAACACATTGAGACAATATATAACCAAACGAGAAGCTGAAACTATGGAGTTTCTATGCGCCATTTTAATGGTTCTCTCAGTCAGCTGTTTGAGCAAACAGCCAGTTTCCCCAGATTTGTTAGATTTCTTTGCTGTAGAATCTGTACACCGTTACAGATGGAGTAACAGGTTCCTTAATCTTTTCACAGCAAATAAGTAGCTCTTTTTAGTAAGATAAAATTGTAATAGCTTGATCTTTTCAGAGGCAGACTAAATTTACTAGGCTAACTAGCAACAATCTCTTGAGTTTAAATTACTGGGATTTCTACAACTGGAGGTAATGGCAAGATCAATCATGACAGCTGAACATGAGAATTTATGAGATATGTTTGAAGTCCTACACATAAACATTGTACACTGACGCATACTGTTACTAAACAGAAACTACACATATGATAAAGTACTCATAAGAATAGGGTTTCAAGTATTTTCTTTTGTGATACAAAATATAAAAAATTACCCTTAAATCATTAATATTTCAACTTGCTTAAATGTCTTTCTCACTTATTGTTAGAGCTGCTATGAAAAGGAATTCTAGATGATTAAAACATTTGTCCTGTTTTTGTAAGGAATTCTTAATTTAAAACATCTATTAATTCTAACTAGTGTTGAACTAACACAAGTCCACTAAAAAATCTGTCTGGGATTTGATGTCGTCTTTGTTAAGCTTTATCACATCAGTGGTAAAGATTTGCCTTTTTGCTTGAACCTTTTAGTATTTTTTCCCTGTACAAGCCCCAAAATTTATTGATGAACATCTGTAGTTGAAAAATATGAGTAGAAGGTTTTCATTGCCTTTGACCATGCATATCATCTCACCTCATAGGAAATTATCACCAACTGGTTTTCCAAGGGAAACTATATGACTCTATAGATGATTCCGTATGACTTTTTGTCATACATTGCTGTTAAGTGTTGAACTAATTAATTCAGTTAGTTTTTTCAACGATAAGCAATATTTTTTTTTTAATATAATGAAGTCATTCCCACATCCACTGGTACATTGTTTGAATGTATTTATACTATTTCTTTTCCATTCTGTTTTGTATTGCTCTTCACATTTCCCAATTTATTTTCCGCTTTTACTCTTTCACCTGATTCGCCTTACTCTCCCCAATTCTCATCAGACAAGACAACACCACATTTTTAATGGTAGCATTCATGTCTGCGTTTAAGTGATACTTTTTATTCTGTGTCAGGAAGATAATCTTTATTAAACTTCCCATTCTAATCTTGCTAAACTCTCTGATACATTGAGGAGTATAATTTTTCATGAATAATGGTTGTTAAATGGCCGTATCAGGATATGACGTGTTACGCATCAAATCCTGTATATTACCTAACACAATCAAGCTTTTATTGCAAATGTAGAAACAAGTAACTTTCCAAAAGCAATTGGAATTACTGGCAGGTTGTAATATAATCTAAATGTTTTCATGTGAACTTTCCCATGAAACATAGGGTCAAACTGATGTTAAGAATGACTGTATATTGAGATATCAACTACTGTGAATTTTATTTTTCTTAGCAATTAAGTGTTGTGTGGCATAGGTTTTCTCTGTAGGTGAAGTTCGTATAGGATGATTTAATTTCTATTGCTGCACAAATGTAGAATATGTACTTTCAATTATAATCTTTGTAAATAATCCACTATCTGAATTTACTGTAGTGGAAAACTAGTCATCTGAGTCATATAAGGTAAAGAAAACAGTAAATAGGGATGATCCTTTTAATTTACCTTTACATCTGTATTAAGTAGACACCTACAACTAAGCTATTTGTGTAGGTTTCTTTTATTATTAGTAGGAACAGGCGCTCAGTCTGTGATTCATATAACCCTAAAGTAGATGTCTATAATTGGTCACATAAATTTTATTCTCTACTGCCTATTGATTTCCCTTGTATATAAAAAATTTGAGAGACTAGTAAATATGCAGATGACTTGTAGACCTCTAAAGTTAGGTGAGATGTCTCCTGACCACTTACGTAAATGCTATGGTATAAATATATTATGTTCCTGAATTTTTTATTGCTAATTATTTTAAACTATTGCAATACTTTTATTCTGTGCAAAATGTATATCTTTTATACTCTATGGTTCATAAGACATCGCAGAACTATTTGCTCTTTCCATTACAATGGTTATTTTTATAAGTCAATCATGTTAGTTTGGAAAATATGTTAAACTTTACAGAGTTTGCATTAATTTTTTAACAGAACACAAACTATAAGAATAAAGTATTTTTAACAGAAATATTTTTGGCAATTTAGTAAATACTTAGAAAATATTAATTTCATATAAAATTATATTGCTTAAAAACTAGAAGACAAGCAAATATAGATTTAAGAAACTGATTATTAATAGGTAATTACCAGATAAAAATATTTTGGATATCATTTATTTTCAGTAGAGATTGAGAATTTATGAGATCTGTTTATTAATGATCATCTAGAAAAAGAACGAACTCACTTTGAAAACACAGAAGTAAAAAGAAAACCATGATTTTTCTGAAGCTTTCTGACACACTACAGTATATTTGCTTTTTCAGTAGCCTCTTGTCATCACTGTTGTTTTAAGACTTTGTTTTCTTTAGAATCACATTTTCCTTTTTTTCGCTCTGTAGCTCTCTTTTTCCATGTTTCCCAACTTCTCTAAGTTTCACTGAATTGCAGAATCAGAGTGAACAAAAAGAATTATCCTGTTCTGTCTCAGCTGGGACAGTATCTGCAGCTGGCATTACAACCATGACAGCGAAGCTTGTAAGAAGAAATTATTTCTCTTTCCTTTATAAATAACAAGTAAGCTCACCAGTGGAACTAAAATCTTAAGGAGGAAAGTACAATTTTTACCCAACCCCATTCAATTGCAATGCACTTTTCAGCACCTTTCTATTATATTTGTGCCAATGTCTTAAGCCATAAGCCTTGACTGCTGTTACTTAAATGCAAATCCTTCAGTAAGAAATTAATACAAAATTACGTAAAAGAAGGAAGTGACAATAACTGTACAAAATTAACAGAATTATAACTAAAGACTGTTTGCTCTGAAAACCTTTTTCTTTAACAGACTTTCAGATTTCCAAGTGGAAAAAAATCAGTCTTAGATATTTGTTTGACATGATGAAATTTAATGAAGGTTTTTAATCAGAGAAACTTCTCTAATGCCAAGAAAGATTCCAATAATCACATTTGTTATTTGCGAAGAAAAATTAAGGTATGATTTTTAAGCACATATTTCAGTGTTGTTTGATACTTATTAACCAAGTACAGTCAGAAAAAATCTGGTAAATGAGTACTTAAAGTAGATTAAATATGACATGAAATACACATACTAATGAGGGAGAAGAGGTTTTAACTTCCCTTGTTGCAGTGGTTTTTTGCTACGAGGCCTCCCTGGTAATATTTTCAGTACTGATAAAACAAGAAAGGTAAAGCAAGTAGTAAAGGCCTCCTTATAAAACAGTAACTTCAACTGCAGTTATGAAACAATATCAATGTTTTCTATTATTTTGGGTGCAATAGAGCCATGTTTTCTTGTTACAGGGGCTGTTTTCTTGTTCAGAATGACTGATCGGAGAAGAATTTACCAAAAGTATTAAGCCACATCTAATCTCAATTAATTTAACAATAAACAAGGCACTAATTTCATTGTAACTCTGTGATGGCACCAAAACAAATCTGTTCTCAGAATATAGGGTTTTATGTATTGAACTATATTGACACGTACTCCAAAATTATGAACAAATTATGGTGATTTATTTAAATAAAAGTTTAGTCGTATTTTGGTTTTGTCCTTTCCTTAACATTTTAATTTATCTTTTGATATTTTCATATCTACACAGTCTTTAATTTTCAAAATGTCAAAACCAAAAAGTCTTATTTAAGCACAGAAATAACTCTGGTTATGAACCTACATTTATTGTTGCACACTGAAAATATTTTTATTAACATTACTCTTCTAAATCAGAAAAGTGTTTTTTATAATTTTTTATTGAAGGATTTTTTAGTTGTCATCTTTTACATATTTCCTGATTGGTACATAAATAAAACTATTTTTCTAATGGAGATCTAAAATTCAAACTGCGATTTGAAAATCTTTTTTTTTGGACCAATGGCACTTCCTGCTGAAGAAATTTTTCCTTAGCTATTTTTTCATTGTTTTCCTCTCAGTATATCTATGTACATTAGCAACCTAGCTTAATTAAATGGACCATTCATGCAGATATGCAGCAGAGTTTGGCCTTAAAGCGCAACATTGCTGATGACCTACAGACAGAAAAAAGGCATGGCATGTTGAGGTGAAAAGAGGAAAGAGTCAAGAGGAAAGATGAGGCAAAGTGAAGTGAAATGAAGAGAGAATGTCCTTTGTAATTCTATGAACTTTGCGGGTACAGTCATAAAAACCAGCATTTTCCTTAACTGTGTGATAGCACTGAACTGTTACATTATTAGTTAATTTAACGTTTTTTCTTCCTTTTTTTTTTTTTTTTTTTTTTTGTCTAGCTATACATTTCACATTCCTTATTTTCTAACACTCTTTGAAAATGGAGCAATGGGACTACATTTAAACCAGCTACAACTCCATTTAAGAGAGAAAATAACCTCCAGATTAATTCATTTTTAGAAAATTTTCATTGATGACAATGAATCAGAACAGAAAAAAAAATATTCTTCCATATTAATGGAAACACGCCCACATTTATATTTCTTACTTTTACCATGGAGAGGGCCTTTACTCTTCAGGACTTGGCCCTTACAGTATCATTTGCACATCACATTTTACTGAGAGTCCAAATATTATCACCCTATAAGGTTACTTGCATTTGCATGCCCATGCTGTATTGTAAAATGACATTTAGCAGCATTTACTTTTTTTGGCTGCCATTTCCTCATCTTGCATAATACATTTTTCTTGCATTAGAAGCTGAGGCACAGGAAAACTGTAAAGTTTGAGTGCACCTGTGGGATGACAGTGTGATAGACATCTGTGAAATAAATACAGACTTGTGGTGACGAGGTTCAGCTGCAACGCCCTAATATGACATTTTATAATATGGAGGCTTAAATGGTAGAGCGTTGAACAATCACAGACAAAACACTACATCATGTAAAACTGTAGTACAAGGGGGGAAAATGACAACAGTGTGCAAAGCTGCAGCTTATCCTGCTTGCCATATGGTATGTCACTCACTGGAATAACACTTACGTTCCCTCAGTAAGTGCCCCTAAATATCAGGGAGTGAATAAGGCAGTACACAGATTGCAAAAGGAATTTGTAATCATATACATTATGAACTTTGTACTTTCTGGAATCATTCTACCCTTACATTAACAGAATACTCTTTAAAAATACATATATATTAGAACATTCCCAGGGCTAGATAATTTTAAATCTACTTGTGCAAATGATTAAAAGCAAGACTTCCTTAGCAAACGTAAAACCCCAAAAGCCCCTCAAACTGTGAACTAATAACTGCTGTAATTTTTCATCCTCTCCCCTTTCCGGTTACTATGATTTTCACATAGTTTTATGCATTTATGTATTTTTTCAGTGTATTCTGTTCTAAGTGATCCTGATAAGAAACCAGACAGGTCAAGTTGTTTGAAGGATATCAAATGGGATAGCACACATATATGGTAAATTGTTTAACTGTTCATTCTTTCTCATGATGCAAAATCTAGAGAGCACTCAACGCAAGTTTCATGCAGCAGTTTTGAAATAAACAAAGCAAGTACTTTGTCATATCAAGCCTGTAATTAAATTGTGGAACTCATTGCCACAAGATCTTACAGAAGCCAGAAGTGTAATTAGATTCTTAAAAGGACTGAGGACAGGCCCATCTTCTCTATTGAACACAGAAGTCTGGAGCCTTGGTCTCAGGAAGTCCCTCAGACTTGTACTGCTGCAAGTGCATGCCAGGAGAAAGGATCCCTCTCGGCTTGCCTGTTCTCCATACTCATGTCTGTTGAAGGAAGGATGCTGGGACAGATGAATCCTTGTTCTGATTTGATCTGCTGGTTTATGGAGGTATTTACATTGGTCTGAATTCAGATTCAGCACTGAGTTAGTAATTTCCTGTCTCTTTCACTGGATATTGAAACATGGAAAAACAAGAAAACAAAACCCATTTATTAAGTTTGGGGTTGGGTTTTGGGC